>CM076065.1:28085000-28245000 GCA_038088235.1 Zacco platypus | reverse complement strand
ATCCATTAATAAATGTAGATGAACTTTATTATTAAAGTTCCAGTCTATGAATAGCCTATAAGAGCCGAACGATGGTAGTTCACTCTGTTCACATGAAACTCATCCAGTCGATTATAACTGTGGACACTCCAAGTGCTTAAACTTTATTTGCCATAAAAAGACTTTTTTAATGTACACATAAATGTTTCACATTGTACGTAAGAAGATATTTTCACCATCTGAAGTTTTTAAAACACTTCGACACGTGTAATGGCGGGGACACTGAAAACTATTTTAATATGCAAAACTGTCCAATCACAGCAGTGGGCGTTTACTTCCGACTCTTGAATGAGACACGCCCCTCAAATTCAGATTATTACCTCTAAATTAGGATGTTTTTATTGAATAATAATTAAATATTAGATAATATTATAAGTGGACCTCAGAGAACATTATAATATTAAAAACGTGGTTCATAAACTCTTTAAATGTCATTTTATAATGTTTTTCATGTTTATATGAATGCTAAAGGAACATTACAAATATTTTCTAATTATTTTCAAACATTATGGGAACATTATTTTTCCCTGTTCTGAAGGAAGTACTAACATTTAAAAATGTTAAAGAAACCTAAAATCTTTCAGAAAAGAATAAGTTCCACAAACAACGTATAAAATAAGTTTTTGTGCTAAAGTTGAGAACATCGTTCAACCCACACAGCCATTCGTACGTTCTTGATAAATCGGAAGGTGAAGTCCAACTGAACATAAATAACGTTTACCCTCAGTGACCTTCAGTGACCTTCAGTGACCCTCAATGACCTTCTGTGACCCTCAGTGACCCTCAGTGACCCAACATCAGCCCTCAGACACACAAGCCGGAGTCGAGCCGGAGTCGAGCCGGAGTCGAGCCGAAGCTCGCGCAGACGATAACTCTGAACAAAGATTCTATTAGCGTTGCTGGAATAACTGAGAGAACATTGGCAGAACGTTCTGAGAACGCTCCCTGTTAGCTGTGAATATCTCAAGAGGATTGTAATTACAGAACTATAAACCAACAGAATAAAAATAAGAACGACTTGGTCTCATTTGGATTTCATTTCTGATTTGCCATTAAAAAGAAACGTAAGCACTTCTCTGGAGCTGTAGTTGATGTTCAGGGTTTTGTGTGTTTCGTCTGTACAATGTTTATGTCTAAAAAGGTCAAACAAAAGTTCTACACACTGATGTGTTTTCGTGAGAAAACCGTGTAGTTTTAGTGTCCATCATCGGATGTTACGTTGAATCAACACAATTGTGATGAGCTCACGCCAATCGCACGTCTGCAGCTTATTAAAATGTTTTATAAGCCTCGTTTCATATTGAGCCGGCGCTGGTTCCCTCTGTATTGATGGTTTGGGTTGATGGCGGTGAGCTGGAAGACTTCTGAAGGCTTTCAGAGCAAACTCTCTGTTCGGTGTTGACACACATCCGTGGCCAGAACTTCCATCAGCAGTCACTCGCCGGAGGGAAAGGAAGCAGAAAGCGGCCAATGACTCGACGCAACAGACTCATTCAACAACCGCGTCATCGCGTGTGTGAGGAACGCTGGACGACAACCATCCAATCACAGGAACTCTGAGGAACTGCAGAGTGTAATGAGCTCTTAAACCACTGCCGATTAAAACACACAACACTGCGGCAAAAACATGGACAAACCCAACGACTGGGTTAAAACTTTCATTCAGCCGAACTATTGTTCACAAATTACTGTGTTGCTGCTTAAAATGAACCCAAAATATGCTGGAGATTAAAAATCAAACGCAGCAATAATCATCAAAAACTGAACTTATTAATAAGCTATTTAACACATTTTTAACTTGTATTAATTATTAATAAATGTTCATTTCCAACATATTTTGGGTTCATTTTAAGCAACAATACAGTCATTTTTAAACAATAGTTGAGTTAAATAAAACTACCCAACATAACATTCATTTTCAACCCAACTTGGGTTGTTTTTAACCCAGCATTTTTAGAGTGTAATATTAATATTAAATGCTTTATCTGAAAGCAAGTCTCAATATCTCATGCAAAGGGATTTGTTCTTGCTTTAAGTGTGTTTTTGAGTTGTAAATCCTGCAAAAGCTCCTGAAGTGATCGTTCAGCCGCGCTTCATTGTGAGCGTGTTGTCAGCGTGTTTGTTTAGTCTGCAGATGAGCGCTCGATACGACCGCTTCACACTTCATTCAGAGCGGCAGTAACCTTCAGCGTCCGCTCGTCACTTCACACACACCCACATCACACCGACACCAGCTGTCCGAGCCGGAGCAGGACGTGACGGTCAGACGCGCATCTGACGCTCCTGCAGGGAAAGCTGACAGACGTGCACTTCTCTTTTCAACACAAAGATTTTAGGTCAAAATTGACATGATGATTTGTGTGTTATATTTTCTCATGTTCTAGAGGCAACTAAACCATTTGTAGGTTGATCACACTGTGGCACGAACAACATTTCCGTTAATCCGACCAGTCTGAGAGTTTGGGGCGGGGCCATCTGTGTTTCTAACCAATGGCAGAAAGGGGGAGTGGTTCTGAAAATGTGTCAAAATAGTCAGTTTGTATAAAATCACCAGGGCTGGGTGTGTTACTTTTAAAATGTATTTCACTACAGATTACAAAATACATGCTTTAAAAAGTCATTTGTACCGTATTTCGTTACATTACTCAAGTTTAGTAACTTAATCTAAATACTTTAGAATACTTTGGAATACTAATAAGTGTGGAACAAACACAAAAAAGGTCATTGCAAGTTTTTATCTCACAATTCTGACTTTTTCCCTCAGAATTTTGTGATATAAAGTTGCAATTGTGAGTTATAAAGTCAGAATTATGAGATATAAACTCACAATATTGAGAAAAGTCAGAATTATGAGATATAAACTCGCAATATTGAGAAAAGTCAGAATTATTAGATATAAACTCACAATATTGAGAAAAGTCAGAATTATGAGATATAAACTCGCAATATTGAGAAAAGTCAGAATTATGAGATATAAACTCGCAATATTGAGAAAAGTCAGAATTATGAGATATAAACTCACAATATTGAGAAAAGTCAGAATTATGAGATATAAACTCACAATATTGAGAAAAGTCAGAATTATGAGATATAAACTCGCAATATTGAGAAAAGTCAGAATTATGAGATACAAACTCGCAATATTGAGAAAAGTCAGAATTATGAGATATAAACTCGCAATATTGAGAAAAGTCAGAATTATGAGATATAAACTCACACTAAATTCACAATTGCAAGAAAAAAAGTCAGTATTGCAAGTTTATTTCTCCCAATTCTGACTTTATAACTTGCAAATGTGAGTTTAAATCTCGCAATTCAGAGAAAAAGAAGTCAGAATTGTGAAACACAAACTCACAATTGTGAGGGAAAAAACAAATTGTGAGAAAAAGTTGCAGTGACGAGTGAATTATAAAATGACTCACAAAACATGAAAACAGTGGAAAACATGAAACTTAACTCTTTTTCAGACGGTCAGAGTCAGAGAATCACCAATCGCTGTTTAAATGACATTAAAACTCAAAGTAATCACTTTGGTAATCTAAAACACTTTTCAGATGTAACTGTAATCTGATTACCACCCATTTAAAATGAAACTGTCATGAAATACAGTGACTCAAATTTTGTATTTTAAATACGTCACTAAGTTACTTGTGTTTCGTTACTCCTCAACCCTGAAAATCACACACACTTCATAAAAGTGCTTCTCCTGCAAATTAATTTGAAAAATTATGTAGTTTTAATCTCCATCATCGGAGATTAACATCATTCGAACATGCAGCCAACTAAAACACTTTATAATCCACTTCTGTTGGAGTAATCTGGATTTAATATTTAACCAGCTTCCATCTGTATTGGAGCTTTGATTGATGGTGGTGTGCTGGAGAACTTCTGACAGCTTTCTGAATCTGACCAGTCTGACACGGCAACAGCCACTCAACCAATGGCGCGGGTTTGGGGCGTGGCCATCTGTGTTTCTAACCAATGGCAGGGGAGGGATTTTGAAAACCCATTTCAAAATAGTTGTATAAGATCACACACACCCTTTCTAAAAGTGCAACAAATTCATTTAAAAAAATTACAAATATTCAGTGTAGTCCGAGTTCTGTGTGCATAAAACAATTGAAAAATGAGTATTTAAATAAACTATTTAAAATAGCTTGTCGTAATGCGGAAACTTCCCACTTTGACTTTAAAACTTCGCAACTTTGCAACTCAGATTTAAAAATAGGCAAACGTCACTGAACAACTGATGTTTTTACTTCCTGAACATCTGAGCGGAGATATAAAATCAGAAAACACACAAAATAAAACAGACCTGAAGTCAATGTTCTGTGTCGCGAAATTATACAGTAAAAATGTTGAGTTGGAAACGGACAAAACCAGCAACTGGTTCGTTTTAACTCAACTATTTCTTAAAATGACTGTATTGTTGCTTAAAATTAACCAAAATATGTTGGAAATTAACATTAATATGTTTAATAAATGAACATTGATTATTATTCATTAAACTTATTAATTGACCGATAAACTTGTATTATGATTATAAATGTTCACCTTTTGATTATTATTGTTTCCTCTAGTAATTATGAGTCTGATTTTTAATTCCCAACATATTTTGGGTTCATTTTAATCCAGACATACAGTCATTTTTAAACAATAGTTGAGTTAAATAAAACTACCCAGCAGGTTAACATTTAACCAGTCAACATTTAACCCAACCGCTGGGTTAAAACCACGCAATCACTGGGTTTGTCCATTTTCAACCCAGCTTGGGTTGTTTTCCAGCAGTGTAGTTTGGCGTGTGTGACGTCAGAGTTCCAGCGGTCAGGCGTCAGGAACAGCGGCGCGTCTTTCTCCCGGACGACCGGCGGCTCTGAGGCGTGACGCGCAGCGCTCCGCTCTGGCAGCTCCGCTTTCATTGCCGGGGTGAGAAAAAGTCTGAATTTAGTTTTTGGTCGGCCGATGTTGCACAAAAGCTCCTTTCAGGTAGTCGAATGTATTTCAGAGGGTGAGCTGTCAGATTACAGACAGGAAACGTTTAAGATAAAACGGTATGAATGGTCCCACTATGTAGCGCGAGAAGAAAAAGCAACACCCAGAAGGAACACATGGCTGATCAAAACCTATTTAATATAAAACTGGCTGTGGACCATTTCAAACCGTCCGTCTGACGACTCTCTCTGGAAATGAAATATGGCATCATGTATATGATGTAGAGCAGATGAAATGTGAGCGATCCAGTCCTGAATATGATGTGGAACACCGTCTATGAGCAGCTTTGATATGCGATCGATAACATCAGAACTCAGTCCACCGTCTCCTTCAAGACTTCATGAACATCTACAGCTGTCTGGACGAGCTCACGCAGAACTAAAACTTCTTTCATTGGAAGATGAAGTACTGCACAAACAGAGCAGACGCGGCTTTCACTGATGTTTTGCAAATTCTTCATGACTTCTTGAGTTCCTCCTTTGGTTCCTCTAATCCACAGAGCTTTTGTCTGTGTCGTAGGGTGGAATCAGACACAAAGAGCTCAGAGACGGCAGACAGAGCGCTACTGAAGACGTGGAGTCTGAGCAAGCCGTGGCTAAATGGAGCATGACTCAAAACGCTTTCTGTGCCATCATCTGCAGACGGTTGGTGACTGACAGATGCTGCTGGAGACGGAGTTCAGGTGCGGTCGCGTTCACTGCTGCGTGACGAAATCCAGCCGCTTTAATCGGGAGTTTTGCATGAGATTTACACAGATTTCGCCATCAGAGAAGATTCTCAGAGCTTTGGAGAACATTCTCTCAAAGAACGTCAACGCTCCAGTAACGTTATGTGAACGTTCATCCAACGTTATGAATGTTCTCGAATCATTATTTTTGGAACAGTTTTTAAATTTCAGAATGACAACATTCAAAAGCAAGTTCCCTTAACGTCTGCACAAAAAAAAGTTTTTTAAATATTTTTGAACATTCAGAAATAGCGTTTTCAGAACTTCTTAGAAGATGTTTTCGTCAGCGGGTGGTCACGTGAATCAGTCAAGAATTGTTGGCGAGTCATTTTACAGTATGATGTGTGATGGAGATTTCATTTTGAAAGAGTTTTGCAGAAATGTGCACTCTAAAAACAACCCAAGTGGGGTTATAAATGGACAAACCCAGTGATTGGGTTGTTTTAACCCAGCAGTTGGGTTAGATGTTTGACAATGTCTGCTGGGTGATTTATTTAACTCAACTATTGTTTCAAAATTACAGGCTTAAAATGAACCCAAAATATGTTGGAAATTAAAAATCGACACATAATTACTAGAGGAAACAATAATAATCAAAAGGTGGAGATTTATTAATAAGCAACTTAATACATATTTACTGTTTAATTATTATTCATTGAACTAATTAATAAATGCTAATTTCCAACATATTTTGGGTTCATTTTAATCCAGCCAAATAGTAATTTTTAAACAATAATTGAGTTAAATAAAACTACCCAGCAGGGCAAACATTTAACCCAACCGCTGGGTTAAAACAACCCAATCACAACCCAGCATATTTTAGAGTGTGGCCACAGGCTAGTTTCTCCTGGGTTGTATTGTATAAGAATAGAGAGTAGACTATGAGTTTGATAAAAGTAGTAGTTTTTGGCTACTGGCTCATATTATCTGTATGGAAGTCAATATTACACTCTAAAAACACTGTTAAAAACGACCCAAGTTGGGTTGAAATGGACAAACCCAGCGGTTGGGTTAAATGTTTGCTCAACCTGCTGGGTAGTTTTATTAAACTCAACAATTGTTTAAAAATTACAGTATGACTGGATTAAAATGAACCCAATATGTTGGAAATGAACATTTATTATTAATATGTTCAATGATTAAAAATCAAACAAACTTTTATTAAATTGCCTTTTGATTATTATTGTTTCCTCTAGTAATTATGAGTCTGATTTTTAATTCCCAACATATTTTGGGTTCATTTTAATCCAGACATACAGTCATTTTTAAACAATAGTGGAGTTAAATCAAACGACTACTTTATTTGAGCTAACGAATGTGTTTTTCTGTCGCAGCGGGTCGGATGTGCTCCAGCGCTCTGGATCTTCACAGGGCCGTCCGGAGGAATAAAGAGCCGTAATGAGAGCGTGACGGTGTTCAGCGTGTCGACAGCGTCTTTAATGTTCCACACAGTCTTTTAATTCTGCGAAGCCACAAATGAAGCAGCTGTCTGACAAAAGCCCGTGTTTAACCACCTCCACAGCCCAAACAAAACAGAGACGTGGACTTCAGCAGATCTTCATAGAGAACTGAAGACCTGAAACACTCGCGCACACATGAACATAAACAAATAAATCACAGAGTCGTATTTCAACATAATGCACAGTTTGGATCTCTCATGAGGATTTGAGACGTGTCCCTCCGCAGTAGATGTTTCTGACCTGAGCCGTACAAAAGGAAGCGGTCGCAAAAATATTTGCTCAAACTGATGTTGTTTCTTGAAGTGGAAGGTTTGGTTGTTTCGCATCGCCCTATAAAAGTAAATAACTGTTGTTTACTTCCTGTATACGAGCAAACAAAATATTTCCTCAGAGTGAAAACTGCACTTAAAATATTTAGGTATCCCTGGAAACTGCGTTCAGCTCGTCCCCGTCCCACCCGGGAGCTGATGCTGGTGTTTACAGACGACACTCAGAGACGAGTTCCTGACGCCGGAGTCACTGCCCTCGCCTCAACATTTACAACCAGTCATTCCTTTATTTGGACTAATAATGATTTGACCTTTACAGCATCTTTGAGAATGAGTCCTTCATCATGACGTCACGGTTTCAGCTTCAGTCAGTGTGTTTGAGCAGAAACAACATCTGTGAAGTTCAATGACGAGAGAGACATTTTCTTTTACAGAAATCACTTTTCAAGAACTACAACGAGCTTCTTCCTGGGTGGTGACATCACAAACCCTCAAATTTACATAACATGTTGAGCTGCTTTAGAGAAGAGGAAGAGTTGTTGTAGTCGAGTGTTGTTGATGCCGTCATTTTACGCCGGACCGCTTCACAAACGAGGGTGGATTCAAGGAGAAAAGATGAACGTGACGACACATGCTAGTGATGAGTTGATCAACTCCACAGCAACTACATCAATTTATCCACTAACCGTTCAGAAACTTCTTCCTGAGTCTCTCCATCAGTTTGAACACTTTCCTCATTTTGTCTGCGTGAGATTCTCCAGCTTTGTTGTTGTTGAGCTGTTGAAGCTCCGCCCTCTTCTGGAGCAGCAGCTCATTTGCATTTAAAGGGACACACACAAAAACGGCGTGTTTTTGCTCACACCCAAATAGAGGCGAATTTGACAAGCGATAATAAATGATCTGAGCTGAAACTTCACTGGAGACACCAGAGACTGATAACCCCTCTTTCACAAGATGTAACTTATGTGCCCTTTAAAGTCACCATGAAATTGACAATCCTGATTTTTAATGGAATATCACAGAGTTTATTCTAAATGATTCATCGCTGCACTTCATTATTGTGTTAAATTCATGTTCCTCATCATCTTGAATCAGAATATCTTCCTCTCACAGCTTCTCTTCTCTGATGACGAGGGCGGGGCAACCTGTCACTCACACGAGATCCACCAATAGCAAACCACAACCATCCAATCAACTCCCCACAGACACAATCAAGCCCCGCCTACATCTGTTACCAGCTCAGCTTCTCTTTCATGACGACTTCATGGGATCCAGTAGTTATTTCCCTCATGAAGATGTGAACTGCACAGTCTCGTCTTTTTGTCTGATTTTTCAAATACTTTTTTGTTTCAAATCAAAGTTTATAATGTTGAGATTCTCCTCGAAGGTTTGGTTCACGGATTATAATTCTTTAACAAAGGCTTTTTATGGAAAATAAAACAAAGTTGCTGAAAAAGCGACACTCACGCCTGCTTTACAATACGACCCGATGTTCAGCAGAATTTTACTACCGACTTTTTAGTGTCGGGCGCAGCAGTGACGCCGATGGAGCTGATCTGAGTTCAGTGATGAAGGGCGGGAGAGTGTTCAGCTCTCTGATCTCCACCGGGCGTTTCATCAAGAGTAAACAGTGTTCGTGTTCCTGAAGAACAACGGGAAGCAGAGATCTGGACTGTTCCAGAGGCGTAAGAAGTTCAAGCCCTCACGAGCCGGAGAAACAGATGTTCGACAGACATTTAACACTATCAGAGCAGCAGAAGAGGCGTTTCACCCAAAACAGACAATATGAGAATGTCAGTGTGAAGGACTGTGTATTTGATCTCAGTGAGAACACAGAGGAGGGGAAAACCAGCGCTGCTGCCGACACACACACACACACACACACACACACACCTCACACACACACACACACACACACACACACACACACACACACCTCACACACACACACACACACACACACACACACACACACACACACACACACACACACACCTCACACACACACACACACACACACTCACACTCACACACTCATTCACACACACACACACACTCACACTCACACACTCATACACACACTCACACACACACACACTCTCACCTCACACACACACACACACACACACACTCACACTCACACACACACACACACACCTCACACACACTCATACACTCATACACACACTCACACACACACACACACACACACACCTCACACACACTCATACACTCATACACACACACACTCACACACACACACACACACACAACTCACACACACACACACTCACACACACACTCACACACTCACTCACACACACACACACACTCACACACTCACTCACACACACACACACTCACTCACTCACACACTCACACACTCACACACTCACACACTCACACACACACACACACTCTCACACTCACACTCACACACACACTCACTCACACACACACTCACACACTCACACACTCACTCACTCTCACACTCACACACACACTCACTCACACACACACTCACACACACACACACTCACACTCACACACACTCACACACACACACACACACACTCACACACACACACCGAGAGAAGGATTTCATGTCACACAGAGTTTGAATGATTACAGAGAGTGTTGAATTAAAAGCATGAGATGAGTATTAAAACTGCACATGAATCAGTTCTTTTTCCCTTAATCTTTAAACGCTTCCACCGTTCACATCAAAACAACAATAAAACGAATGTTAAACACTAAACGACCCAAGTTGGGTTGAAAACAGACAAACCCAGCAGTTGGGTTAAATGTTTGACTGACCTCTGGGTAGTTTTATTTAACTCAAATATTGTTTAATAATTACAGTATTGTTGCTTAAAATGAATCCAAAATATGTAACGTTTGTTAATAAGTATAATTAAGAATAATAATTAATCATTAAATAATTAAACAATAAACATTTATTAATAAATCTCCACCCTTTATTATTGTTGTCTCTAGTAAATTATGTGTCTGATTTTTAATTTCCATCATATTTTGGGTTCATTTTAAGTATTTTTTTAAATAATAGTTGAGTTTAATAAAACATTTAACGCAGCCGCTGGGTTTGACCATTTTCAACCAGCACTTTTCAGCCAAAACAAAACAAAACACAAATGTACGTATTAATATAGTTAGTAGTTGTTTTGCTCACAGCGTCTGCCAAATGATCAAAAGTAAATGTGCGAGTAGATTCATCACTGTACTGTAATCAGATCTGAAGTTCAGTTAATAAAGCATTTCGACTGTCATCTGGATCCTTAGACAAGTGTTCAATCAATAAATCCATCCATCAATCAATCAATCAATCAATCAACAGTCTCATGACCGATGTCTTCACAGCCTCTGAAGCTCCACGTCACGCTAAAACTCCTCATCGTCGTCCTTCATCACATTAAACTCTTGACGAATGTGTTCAGCTCGTGATTACAGATTCATTTATTCAGTTTGAGAGTCTGATTTAAAAATGACTGAATTGACTGAAACGACACGACTGCAAAAAATCATGTTTTTCCTGAGGTTTATTTCTCACTTTGGTCACTTCAAATCTTCAGTCGGTTTGATTAAAGAAAGCAGAATCACGTCACAATAAAGTTCATGAGTGACAGAGAGAAACACAGCAGCGTTTATTCATGTGTTCATGTCAAACAACTTTTGATTTTAATAATGTATTAGTAAATGTTGGAATAAACACCGACTAAGATTAATAGACGCTGTAGACGTGAACAAATGAAACCTTATTGTTAAACATACTGAGGAAGAACATCATTTTTTAGGAGTTTATTGATAGAAACCATAAAAATGGGAATTGCATCTAAACCAGTTACACACATATTTACAATTTTGCAAATCAATAACCACATTGGTAGTCATTCTTCAGTCAAATATGAGTATAAATAAGCTGGTTTCAATCAAAATAATAATAATTAATATATTTAGATTTATCCTTTGACTTTATTTCCAGATGTGTCACTCACACACACACACACACACACACACACGTCTCGCTCGGTTCCTCTCACCTGCAGCGAGGCAGACCGGCAGGATGAGTCTGAACAGGAGTCCGCACACCACCTCCGAGGCCATCACAGCACCACCGCGCCACGGCACCACACCGACCGATCAGACGCGCGCTTCAGCCTCAGTCGCTCCGGTCCGCGCGGTAAACATCGCGTGAAGAAGTTCAAAGTCCAGATAATCCTCAGTTGTCCTCACACATGTTGAACGCGCGCGGTTCTGCTCTTACCTGTTGACAGGAGAGATCATGGTGCCGTTCAGAAGTCAACGCGCGCCTCACACAACAGCAACGCGCTGCGAGTTCATTCGCTCCGAGTTTGCTGGAGTTCCTCCCAACTGTGTGCCATGACCGTTCACAGTCGTCGGCGATCGTTAAACGCGTTTTCTCGACGCCCGAATGCGTTCCTCTCAGTTCTGGAGCGTTCCACGCGCGTTTACGCGGCACAGCTGCGCGCGCTCTGGCGTCCGGACACTCGTTCTGCTGCTCAATGAGCTGAAGGTGGAGGACCACCCCGAACTGGAGCAGATGGAGGAGGAGCAGAACCTCACTGCGCTCTCAGACTTCATTTACTACAAAGACAAACTGCATGAAGATGCTGAGATGTAGTTCACTCGAACCCAGATATCAATCTCAATGTATTTTTGTTTGTTTTTCCATTTATTATTAGCTGTACATTTACATTTTAAATATATTTACTGTCAAAAACGGCCAAATATGTCATTTCATGATGCTTTTTTGTCATTTGTAAAGTAATTGTAAAAAAATAAATCAATCAATAGTATAGCAGTGGCTGCAGCGCCACCTGCTGCCCGTCGAGTCCGACTCTCTTCTGTTGGACGTAAATGTGATTACGTGCGTGTTTTCGAACTCTGATTTAATGTCTATATTTAAATAGGCTTTAATGAAGAAAAGTCTTGATGTAAACTATTAACTAACACACACATATGTATGTGTATATATATGTGTGTGTGTGTGTGTGTATCTGAAACTGTTTTTCCCACAGTAAAGAAGCTGTTATGGAAGGTTCCATGGATTTTAAAGGTTCTTCACCACAGATGCCAGTATCTTTAAGAGTGTATAAGCCTGCACAAATCAACTGAGCAGAAATATTTTATTACTTGACAAAATTTTACGCCTATTTTTTTATTAAATATAACAATATTTAGATTTTGAAAACTTATGTTGAGCAGTAATGTAAACAGCAGAGTGTAAAGGATACAGAGGCACTTTGTTGATACTCAGTGCTGAAATATTGCAGCTCTTTGACTTTGAATGCGAACTTTGCTGTTCCTTCAGTGTCTAGTGACGTCGACGTGACGTCATTCACTGTCTGCGCTAATGAACGTCTGGACGCGCCGGCGCAGTTCGCGCTCTGTGAAACTCATAAACCGCAAATGATCGTCCAGAAATGACGGCGATCGACAGAACACGTTTTTTTTTTTTTTTTTTATTTAGAAAACATCAGGATCAGTCCAAAAGAGATGATGACAACTCGCACACCGAACGTTACATTGCGAACTGCACTTCTTCACGTGCCTGTTTTCGCTTTACACCCGCGAAGGATGTTCGTTTCAGTGTCTTGAAGTCATTCAGCTGCTGAAAAGTTGCATTTTCATACCTTTTTCCCCCATATATTCAGAAGCTGGGACACACTCTGACACGGTTGATTATAGTTGATTTGATCACAGGTGAGTCAGTGTCGATTCATCCACAGACACCCGTCGCTGCTCGGTGTTCGGGGACTGGCGGCTCTAGAGCTCCGCCTACAGGCCGCGCCGGCCGGGCGAACCTGATCAAACAGCCGCTGGGTGTATATTTCATTTTGGTTTTATTTGATAAGGATTAAAAATATCCAAAATCTCTAAATTATTGTTTTATTTTATTTTCCATCGCAGTATAGCTTCATGAAGAATCGCTTGTTTGTTTTCCTCACTTGTTAGTCGCTTTGGATAAAAGCGTCTGCTAAATGATAGTTTTGAGAATGTGGTGTTATTAGGGAGTAAATATAGGCAATGTGGGGTTAAACTGTGATTGTGTTCGAACAAAGACAATAGATATAAAGATGAACGGGAGGAACTGCAGCTCTTAATATGGCAGAATAAGTCCCGCCCTGTAAGTAAAAGAGCCAATCGCTGATTGATAAACACATTGCGTCACTAAAGCTGCGGCTCCAGAAACCTGACTCGCGCTGAGGACTGCGCATGCGCTTTGGCCCGAAAAATGCGCTTTTTAACACTATTTGAGCTTAAGGAACATTTATGGGGCAGTTCACGTCAGATTTTGTAGCTGATTTGAAATGTTATTTAATTGTCAGTTCGCCCAGCAGTTTTCGAGACTTCGGGATTCCCTCATTCAGATAGAGGACTTCCCGGAGGCGCTGCAAAATGGCCGCCGAGTGAACAGACGTTCCTTGAAAGGGACTTTGGCCTGAAGGGGAAGTCGTAACCGAGCACAGCGAATGTCATCAAGGGTTCTTCAGGGTTTGAGTTGATATTAAAGCTGGCAGCTCTCAGTGAATTCTGAAAGTCTTTCTGGATCTGAACGCGCTCTGGAGACTGTGGCTGGACTGACGCTGCCAAAATTCAGCTGCATGTTTCATTTCCAAGAGCTCTTGCATATGAAGTGAAATTAAAAATCGTATGACAGCTGGAACCAACAGATCCAACATAATAATGTCATCAAAAATGTCAAAGCAAATGTGAGGCATGAAGAGCTGAATGACGATCACGCATCAGAAAGAGAAGAATCACAGGACAGCACTGATTCAAGCGTACGCTTTAATTAGAACAGCAGAGGAATGTTCACTGATTCTCACAGGATTAAAGTGATCAGCTATAAAATCTCAAAGCTCATGTATTCATACACCGGTTAGATCTACAGAGCATCCGGCACCAGAAAACATGTCAGTGTCTGGAACAAAGTGTTCAGGTGAGTCAGGTGACCTCAGCGGCGTCACATGATCGGTTTCTGCACAGCGCTCTTGTTTTCCAGTAAAGAGATCTAAACACGCTCAATAAGAAAATATGAAGAGTTTTATTCTCTTTAAACAAGGTCTAGTATCTTACTTCATAAGGATGTTTAGATTTTGTAATAAGAAAGCAAGATAAAAATACTAAGAATGATTTTAGCAGTGTTTGTGTGGAAACCTTGTTGATGCTCCGTGATTTCTTACTTCCTTCCATCATTGCAGAGAAAATGATTCCTGATTTCACTGCTGTAATCATGATTAAACTCTGATCATCACCGGCTGCTTTCCTTTGGGTTTTTAATGTAAAATCAAACTCGTTATATTTGAATGGAAAACCAGCAGAATTTGGGATCATCATCATCATCATCATCATCCTTGCAATTTCAAGGCAAACGTCTTGTAAATCCAGTCATCAACATTATTTCCACGGATGAAAGCGAGACGGTTGTGGTTCCGGTGATGACAGCGTTCAACAATGTGAATGTGGCGTTAAAGGACACTGCAGATGTGACGTGGCAGGATTGTGTGTTCTGAGGTAAAAGGCTTAGGATGGGGTCAGGGGTCAGAGGTCACGGCGGCGCTCAGGCCAGGCCGTCTGGGTCACTGTCGTCACGGCCGTAGTTTATGGGCAGCAGCTGCTTTACGATATAATCTGCGATCTCTTGGGTCCCAGCGGCCACGACTCGTCTGGACATGAGGTCGAGAGCGCCCCCTGCGACACAAACAAACACATACTGTTACTTTACCTGCAGAAACATAAAATAATGTTTTTTATTTATTTTTTTTAAATTTACTTTATTTTTAAAGTAATTTTTATGTTAATCTATTCTATTTTATTAGGAATTTTTCAGTTTTATTTAGTTTTTTAAAATTTGTTTTTTTCTACATTTTATTTTTTGGGGTTTTCATTTTGTTTTCTACTTTATTTAGTTTTTTATTTTAATTTCTATTTTGTAATATAATTTATTTTTATTTAGGTTTAATTTTGGGGTTTAAATTTAGTTTTGTTTTTTACTTTATTTTATTTTTTGATATTTTATTGTAGGGTTTTAATGTATTTAGTTTTTTATTTTAATTTATTTTTAATAAAAAAAAAAAAAAAAAAAAAAAATATATATATATATATATATAATTAAAAAAAAACTAAATACATTAAAACCCAACAATAAAATAAAATAAATAAAGAAAATATATTTTGGGGTTTTAATTGTTTTTTTTTATTTTAATTTGTTATATTGTAATATCATTTCTTATTTTATTATCCTTATTTTATTTAGTTTTCAGTTTAATTTATTTTCTTTAATATATTTTTATTTTATTTTGTTTTAAATTTTATTTAAATTCATATTAGGGTTTTAATTTTATTTTGTGTTTTATTCTGATTTCTGTTATTTTAATATCATTTTTATTTTATTTTGAGTTAGACAAAGAAAGGAGAATGTTAACTGCACACAAACATACACATTGTTCATTATATATATACACATTTTAGGGGTTTTAATTTTATTTTGGTTTTTTGTTTATTATTTTTTATTTCTTACATCATTTTATATTTTATTTCATTTCAGAACACAAACACAGGAGAACGATTCAGACTAGCTGCAAATGAACACAGACCTGAATTACTCTCATTTCATGTGATTATTCAGGTATCTGTGGAACGGACACACTCGCTGGACTCGTCTCTGACACAGCTGTTCGTTTCACAGAACGTCAAAACTATATTGGACCCAGTTCAAGTCAATCCTCACACAGATGTAAGACCACAACAACAGCAGTGTGAAGAGAACGACTTCAGCCGGACATCACAGAGAGATCAGCGAACACTGGAAATCTTTGGCTTTATTTTAGGGATTTTTGTGTGGAAGTGATGTTCCTCGCAGGACGCTGATCTCTCTCCGACCTCATGGTCATGATCTAACCGGACGTCCCAACAAAGCCTCTTTGTGTCGCCTCACACAACCGTCCCAACACACAAACACAGTCAGCTGACAGAAACACGCTCTGACAACGCTGTGCTAACGTTATGAAAACGCTATTTCTCAATGATCTCAGAATATTCAGAACAAACGGTTTTTAATGTTTGTGAATAAGGAAATTGCAAACGTTATGTGAACGTTACTTTTGAATGTTCCCGAAACTAGCAATAACATTTTAAAATGTTGGACAGGCTGAAATCTTTCAGAAAAAACAGTTCCACAAACGAACAAATAACATGATTAAAGAGCGCATGACTCTGAACGTTCCATTAATGCTGCGGGAAGAGCATTTGTTAACTTTCCTCACGTTAGCAAGTATTTTTAACTTCCTGCTCTAATCTGAGTAAAGATGTGTGCAGTAGATTCATCAAACAAAACTCACTGAGCTCCATTAACATCCCTCTAGTTACAATTCATATACAGATATGAAATATTATGTAAACGTTTAGATTTTCATCAAGCGCGCCCCAGTCCTCAGTGTTTCACACCTTCAGCGTTTAGTGAAATAATAATAACGCCCTCATTGTTTAAAATCAATTCAAGCACATGACGGTGACCCACTGACCGCTGGTGTCCAGGACGCAGCCTCCCGCCTCTCTGATGATGACGGCGGCCGCGGCGATGTCCCAGCAGTGCAGGCCGTACTGATAATACGCCTCAGCCGCGCCGCTGGCGATGTGACACAGCGCTAGAGTGGAGCTGCCGATGATCCTCACCCTGCGGGTCAAAGGTCAGCTTTACATAACAGACATGCGGTTTACATTACTACACACACACTCCAGCAGGAAGAACCCAAACGGTTCCGAACACACACGAGAACGGACAGGGCAAACGACACAAGATCACGTGTGAGGCAGGAGTTCTCACACGACGGGATTTCTTCCTGTTGAGGAATCGGCCACACATGAGCACTTCTCTCAGCTCACGCCACTGACCGCTCACGAGAACCAGCCTCTGATTCCGGCCGTTTGTCAGCGATTTCCACTGAACCGCTGGAGTGACAGCGCTGCGTGTGCCTGACATCATTAACGTGAATCAGGAGGCGTCGGATTTACCGCGGAACAACTTTCACTCAGACCAGAGAAACGCAGAAACACACGTGAACTCATGAAGAAGAAAAACTGCCCGTACCCGTGAGTCGGAGCGCTCAACATCTTCTTCATGTTTCCCAGGAAGATGTCCAGTGTTGCAGGATCTCTCTTGGCTCCGATCTCTGTGAGAATGAGGGCCTTGGACACATCTGACCGACAGGAAACGCATCACATCAGCACTGTAATCACGTCTGCAACATTTACTGTACGGTGGACTTGAACTGTCAAAAGCTTAAAAACAGAACTCATATTTTGATGAATTATTTAAATACTCGTGTAAATATAAAGTGTGTCTCTGTGATACAGATGTAGAGTACAGCGGGCAGAGGAGTCTGGGATTGGACACGCACAAACACTTTCCTGATCGCAGCAGCTGATTCTGAGCTGGTTTGATGCTTTTAAATGTTTTTCAGACAGAGGTCGTCTCAATGACCCAGTGCCGCTCAAGGTCACTCATGTAATGAAGAACATGTGAAAGTGTGGTTTGAGGTCAAAGTGCCGCTGCTGTTGGAGCGAAACTCAGTAATTGACATGATGACTAACAGCCGCTGACGTGACATGGTTCAGATGATAATACACATATTAATCATCATATAATAAAATATCGTTTGTAGTTTCTACTGTAACTCTACATCAAACAGGACGGGATCTCCTTTCAGAACCTTTACTTTTTAAAATCCTTTTCTTTCTGTATTTTTACAACACGATTTTAAATCAACATTTTAATGACTATTTATTGAACAAAAATGGATTCTTTGATTTATCGAGATAAACTTTGCTAAAGTGATTATCGTGAACAGGTATTAATCTAGACATGATTAAAAACATTATCTTGTATCAGTTCTGTGGGGAAAATCCTCACCTCAAACTCTGTTATGATTTATTGCTCCATCAATGTTCAATACAGACCTTCTTTTTGTTTCTGAAGGCGTCTCTAGCCCTGCTGTACTCCACATATTTATCAGCCAAGGACACGTCACATGTTCAGAAGTGCAGTATCAGCTGACCTCTCTCTCCGGAGGCCTGCAGCCGGACGCCGTTGCAGAAGGCTCCGTGTCCTCTCCTGGCGGTGTACAGCGTCCCGTCGGAGCAGTGGTAGATCACGCCGAACTCCAGCTGAGGCACAAACGCTTTATTTCACATGAAAAACACAATCATTCTGACCTGTACGATTCATCGGTGCTTTACCTCCTTCCTCACGGCGAACCCGATGCTGACCGCCACCATCGGGAAACTGGAAGAGAAGGATCGTGTTCTGGGAACGGCAGGATATATCTGATGATGAGCAACACACGGAGCTGATCGTACCTGTGCACGAAGTTACAGGTGCCGTCGATCGGATCGATGATCCAGGTCGGGCTGTCGGTCAGTTCACACTTCACACCGGCGGCCGACGATTCCTCTCCGATAAACCTTTCATCAACATGACATCATCAACATGTGACATCATCAACATGTGACATCATCAACATGACCTCATGAACATGTGACATCATCAACATGTGACATCATCAACATGTGACATCATCAACATGTGACATCATCAACATGTGACACTGACAGTGGAGCGCTTCAACAGAAGCCAAAGCTAAAGAGTTCATCTCAACACTGACCGACGGACACGTTCATTATTCAGTTATCATTCATTACAAATACAGTATATATTACTCTGCTGAATGAACGTTCATTTATATTTTTTCATTTTAGATTAAGTTGTACTAATTTTGTTATGTTTTTGTCATTTAAAAAAAAAAATGTTTTAAGTTTAATTTATTTTTATTATCATTATTTTCAGTTGTAGTTTTAGTAATTTTAGAACATCAACTTAAACTTATTTCAGTTCATTGTTTATTAAATATTCATAATTTTCATTTTAGTATTTGCAACTATGATTTCTATTTTATTTTTATATTTTATATTACATTTTAGTCATTTTGTTTTAGGTTTTTGACATTTTTCAATGTCTTTTCAGCATTACATTATATTTTATTTATTATTAGTTTTTGTAATTTCAATAAACTTATTCAACATTTATAATTTTTCCGTTGTACACAATGTTTTCATTTTATTTTCATATTTTAGCTCTCATTTTAATTTTAGATTCAATTTTAGTCATTTGGTTCAGTGTTTTTGGCTTCTTTTTTTTAAATGTCTGTTTAACTCTAATTTTTATTTTATTTTATTTATTATCAGTATTATTATTATTATTATTATATATTTTTAGTTTGAATTTAATTAGTTTTAATCAACTTAAAACGCATTTAAAATGTATAATTGTTCTGATTAAGTTTGTAAATCTAATGTTTCTATTTTATTTTCATATTTTCAGTTCTCATTTTAATTTTAGTGTTTTTGTCATTTTTTAAATGTCTGTTTAATTTTGATGTATTTATATTTTTCGATCATTATCTTCAATCTGCGTTTTAGTAATTTTAGTACATCAACGCAAACGTATTTATTTCAACATTCTCATTTTCGTTTCACCTTCTGCCTCTAATATTTCCATCCTGATTGTGTTTATTTGAATACTGGAGATGATGTTATTGGTCTGAGAGCGCAGCGTCAGTGACACTCGAGCAGTGGTGTGTGTGTGTGTGTGTGTGTGTGCGTGTGAGGAGTGTGTGAGAGTGTGTGTGAGAGTGTGTGTGAGTGAGTGTGTGAGAGTGTGTGTGTGTGAGTGTGTGTGTGAGCGAGTGAGTGAGTGTGTGAGAGTGTGTGTGTGTGAGTGAGTGTGTGAGAGTGTGTGTGTGCGCTGACGGAGGACCTGTGCGAGGGGAATCTGTGGCGGAGCGTGGAGATGATGAGCTCCTCCACCTGATGGTCCGTCTCCGTCACCAGGTCGGTGGGAGTGCTCTTACTGCTCACGCGCTTCTCCTGCTGCGCCGCACACGCCACCACCTGCACACACACCAACACTGCCATCTGCTGCGCCAGCGCAACACTGCAACACCACCACACCTTCACATCATTCACATCAAATCACATATTATACACTCATTTTATTAACACACACACACACACACACACACACACACACACACACACACACACACACACACACACACACACACACACAGGCTTGGCAACAAACTGAAATTTGAATTTAAAATTATTATTATTTTTTTTATTAAAGCTACATAGAAATATATTAAAGCTATATATTAAAACAAACTAATCAAAATGATTAGAAAGAACATACTAAAAATTATTAAACCTTAAATGAAAATAAATGTTAATATAAAAAATAATATTGAAAACTACAGTATGGCACAAATTGAATTTTCATACATTACATAATATTTACTGTTTGGAGAAAAATAAAGTTTCATTAATATAAACAGTGTAATATATTATACTATACTACTATAATGATATATATATATATATATACACACACTATTGTTTTCTTTATTACGTTAATTCTTATTGATAAAAATAATAGACTTTATATATAATTAACATAAATGTTTATTTATTGATAATATTACACTATTATTAGAATTTGTATATAAAATAAATATTACTAATTATAGTATACACCTATTGTTATCATTATTATTGATATTACTTTGTCTGCATTGACATTTTACTATAATTACTATAATTATTATTTACATAAACATACATTTATAGATAATAGTACAAAATAATCTAATAATAAGCTACTATTGTTATCCTTAAATATACATAATAAATTATAATGCAGTGCTAACAATTCTATAAAAATAAACTACTTTTATTCAATTCAATTCAAATTTATTTGTATGGCACTTTTCACGATACATATGGTTTCAAAGCAGCTTTACGGAGAATTTTATATTGTATTAATTTATATTTATTGTAATAATAAGAATAATAGACTATTATTGCAATACGTATGTATTATTTATATTAATTTATACTTAATGATAATAACAATAAAAATACTTTATTATTACCACTATCACTATAACTGTTTATATTAATATGAATGTATATGTATTTGTGTATATAGTCGCACAGGCCGCGCGGATCCACGCGGGTCAGCTGGAGCTCCTCACAGAACCTCTGATGATCATCACGGCCAAACAACAACACGGAAATCACCCGTTTATCATCTGCACACCCCGGAGTGTTTCCGCAACAGTGTTTGACTCGGTCGTCGTTATTCGGTTGTGTTTGCGGTGAATGAGGAGATTAGCATGTCGCGCTGTTACCTGTCCGGCTCGGCGCGCGATCTGCACGGCCACATCCAAACACTCGCCCCAGTCCTCCATTGCGAACAGACGCGTCACGGTGATCCGTCTGATGGGCCGATAGCGGTTCAGCGCCTCACATTGTCTCTCCCCCGGTTCTCTGACGTCCGGTTCCGTGTTCACGGGCGCGAAGCACACGGCCGCGGCCTACACGACACATCAATGACCTCTAATCAGTCAAATCATCGCCGCGGGACCCGCGAAACCTCGCGCGTGCATGAGGCGGCACGAAGCGGAGGCATTCGCGCTCATTCTCTAGAGATGTTTAGCCGATTTAATACAGATTATTTTATTGTTGACGTTTTCAGCTCTACAATATTTTATGTAAATAAATACCAATAGATACGGGTAAATTAATCTAATAATAAATAAATGTGTTTGCCGTGCGGACTACTTAAACAATTACATGACGTCACCCGGCAGAGGGCGCCAAAATAACGGCCATTTCTGCATTTGTTGATGTTTACTAGTTTGAGACCTTGATGCAAAACTCTGATTGGAAGATGATTAACTCTGATGTGATTTTTTTAATACACAACATAAATATCCATACTACCTGAGAGATATTCCTAAAAAATGTGTCTAAAGAAATCACATTACTTTTGATGACAAGTACGCTGCGCTCAGTACGCACTACAGAAATAACGGCTGCGTGTCAATCAGAAATCTTAGAGGCAGCTCTCAGCCAATCGCGTGCGTTTAGGGCGGGACTACATGCGTGGATCGCCGCAGCTTTAATACTGTGAATATTGAAGAGCGAGTAATATATATATATAAATAATTAAAGCTATATACAAACATATGACAAAAGCACTTGGTAAAAATGAAAATAAAAGCTAATTACAATACAACAATGAAAACATTTTGTTCAGAGACAAACATATTCAAACTATTCAGAAATTATAATATAGAGCTAAAAATGCTATAATAATAAACTACTATTATTTATATCAATTTACATTTATTGATGAAAGTGGTCTATTGTCAGTCCAATCATTTTTATAAAGTGTATATTATTGATAGAAATGTAAAATTACTGATAATCATAATACTTATACATTTTTATATAAATGTATAGTGATATTAGAAACTTATTCAATAAGATACTATAAAATATAATACTACAATATACACAATTATAATAATGTTAGCAATTCTACAATAATTAACTACTTTTGTTATTATTTATATTTATTGATAATAATAGACTAACATTAATAATAAATATAGTAATATTAATTTGTTTATATGTATTGTCCTAAATTAATATTTTACCACAGTCCACCCTAGATCACATGTGTAATAATAATAATAATAATAATAATGAGTGAGTGGCCATCATGACAGTTTTTTTTATTTACAGCATTAAGACAGTCACTTTGAAATTTGTTGCCATTAAAATATTCTTTATAGTGACAATTTACAGTTTATCTAACATGAGTTAAAACAAACACAGAGACGTTTTCTTCAAACAAGAGCGTGTAAATGGAGTGTTATTGCTGTCGTCACCTGAACGGAACATACAAAATGGCTTTTTAAACAACACTGAAATACTCAAAATAAAATTAGATTAATTTACATTTAATTCTGCGTGCCTCTGGATCGCAGAAAAACAAACATTAATTTTGTACAAACGTGGCAAAACACATCACAAGAAGAACCCTTATCATCAAATATTTCAGCATGGCACCAAAAGAAAATGGAAAGAAAGAAGAGAGCGAGAGAATCACAGCAAGGCTTCGTCGTCAGAAACACAACCGTGTAAATATAAAGCAGCACAAACAGAAACGAGAGAAGCAGATGGTTTGGCTTCAGATCAGGTCAGTAGATGAATCCTCCGGGAAGGGTGGAGAAGGGCTCCTCGAACTTGAAGCGTTTGGAGATGGCCTTCTGGTCCGGGGTCAGGCTCTCTTGGTCAGAGGACTGACGGCACTGGCCGAGGGTGTAGGCCGCCATGACGATGAGCTCCTCCGTCAGCTGAGCGCTCTCCTCCTCTTCGTCGTGGCTGGAGGCGGCGGGGCTGACGGGCTCGGACACGCTCTCCTGCTGCAGCCACTGGTGCTTCAGACAGGCTTCGGCGCTGGAGCGGCTCCTGCGCACAACAACACTCGCATTACAGAGTTCGTCCACACAAACGTGAGATTTCTCTCATTAACTCCACACCGCAACACCTTCACTCATCTTCAGACACACATGAAGATGTTTCTGATGAGGTTTATGACTCGTTCATAGATCAATATAATCAACACTGTCAAGGTCCAGAAAGAAAGTAAAGACATGGTGAAAACAGTCACGTGATGCAGTGGATCAAGAGACCAGAACACTTTCTAAATAGAATAACTTGATTCAACAATCTCTTCCGTCATTCTCATGCGTTGTTTACGTCAGAACGACTCATTATTGGCCGGCTCCTGCGTGCGTCTGATCACGTGATCCGCTTCGGTCAATACTGAGCCGGCGTTCGGACGTCGAACCTGCAACAAAAATAGAGTAGCAGAGGAGCAGCGGGGAGACGAATGTTGAATAAAGTTATTCTTGTGTTGTTTATATGTTTTTATTGTGGTCTCTTGATCCACTGCATCACGTGACTGTTTTAACCATGTCTTTACTTCCTTTCTGGAGCTTGAAAGTGTGGATAGTGTTGGGGACAGTTTTCAATAGGGACATTTTTGTCCTCAAGGTTCTGAGAGGAAATATGTAGTGTTACTAGTGTAAAAGAGATTTATTAAAGGAAATGAGGGTGAAATATTAAAATCCTAATAAAAATACACTCCTGTGCCAAAATGTATGTAGTTGGCATCAACAGGCAAAATTATCAAAAAAACAAAAACAAAACAAAACTGAAAAACAAAAATGTCCATAAGGTCGCACAAGGGTTAATGACGCCACCCAGGACATGACATCATTTTGGAGGGAAAACAACATCAGTAAATATATCAAACATTTCTACCTGTTTGATTAAATTGCAGAAAATTTATATCAAAATGTAAAATATAACAATAATAATAATAATAATAATAATGCAGTTAAAAAGTTTGGAGCTGGTAGAATTTGTTTTTAAAAAAGTGTCTGACACTTCAAAAATACAGTAAAACAGTGAAATATTATTCTAATGTAAATCATCAGTTTTCTATGTGAATATATAGTACAGTGTAATTTATTCCTGAATTTTCAGCATCATTACTCCAGTCTTCAGAGTCACATGATCAGCAGAGGCCAATCAGCTTGTGCCATGCAGATGTAAAGGACCGGTCACCCTGCGCCCTCTAGAGTTTCATGACTATTTATTTGAAATAACAGCAGAAGCACTGCTGTTGAAGGAGAACGCGGCGAGCGTGTCTTACTCTGGCTCTTTGATGAGCAGGGACTTGATGAAGTGGACGGCGGCTCCGTCCAGCTGCTCCAGCTCTTCCTCGGTGTAGCTGACGTTGATCTGAGAGATGTTGAGGAAGGTCTCCTGCTTATCGTCGCCCAGGAAAGGCGAGATGCCCGTCAGCATCACGTAGGCGAGGACACCGATGCTCCTGTCAGAGAGAGAGAGGATCACACGCTGCCTCAACAACATGACGGACACAAATATAGACTTTTCTCAAAGCAGTATTGTTGATAAAACACTTTAGGGTACAAATGTTCTTGCATAATAAACCCTGAAGCCAAACAGCCGGAGAAACGACCAACACACTGAACCAGCGAGAGAACTTCCAACAGAGAATACACTGTTTGTTTGATAACCATGAAACACCAGAAGAGCGTTTATTGTGTGACGAGGACACATAAGGAACCTCACGTGAACATGGTAATGTGGGAAATCAACTCACCACATGTCAGTTGCTGTGCTTATAGGCTCATAATTCAGGACTTCTGGAGCTATAAGGATCAAAGAAATCAGTCACATGAGTTCAGCCCAAACACTATGATGTGTGAAAACAGCGCAGGATTGATGCCTACCTACATACTCCGGTGTGCCCATGATTTCCCTGATCTCATGGCTGCTGCTCACCAACCTCGACAGGCCGAAATCCACAACCTTGATGTCCCCGAGAGGAGACTCGCTGGTGAGGAGGATATTCTGAGGCTGGAAGAGAAAAACACTCCTACAGTAAACCTGCCAAACAGTGAAGAAACCTCAGGTGCGTAATTATGTTCTGGCATAATTATACACTCGTAACTCGGGTATAATTACAATAAAGCAAATGTATTTAGCCCACAAAAATGTCCACTCCATCGAACACAACCCTGACACCTTTAAATAAGTCTGCTAAATGTGAACACATGTCCCTTCATCTGAACTCACTTTGAGGTCCAGATGCACCACGTTGTTCCTGTGAAGAAAGGACACTCCTTCTAGAATCTGCCTCATCAGTCTCTTCACGTCTTCCTCTTTAAAGGCCTCGTCTCTCTCGGCCACGCACTGGTTAAAGATCTCTCCTCCCGCGGCGCTGGACACAGGAAAATTAACACTCGTTAACACAACGGGTCACTCAAAATCCTATTATTTACTTTTTGTAGAACACAATTTTTGAAGAATCTCGCAGTGATGATTCAAGAGCCAAATCAATGATTCAGTGAACTGAACTCAACCGAATCAGTTCATGAATCGTTCTTCTGAATCAACTCTGATAATGAGTTTTGGGGTCAAATTAATACTTTTATTTAGCAAGGACACATTAAATGGATCAAAAGTGAAATTAAATAGATTTATAACGATACAAAAGATTTAATTTCAAATAAATGCTGTTTTTATGAACTTTCTATTCATTAAAGAATCCTGAAAAATAAAATGCATGACGTTTCCACAAAAACCTGATCTGTTTTCAACACTGATAATAATCATAAATCATCATATCAGAATGATTTCTGAAGGATCATGTGACTCTGAAGACTGGAGTAATGATGCTGAAAATTCAGGAATAAATTACACTGTACTATATATTCACATAGAAAACTGATGATTTATATTAGAATAATATTTCACTGCTTTACTGTATTTTTGATCAAATAAATGCAGCTTTGATGAGCAGAAGAGACTTCTATTTTACTTTTATGAAGTTTTTTTTTTTTTTTTAATTTTTTTAATATTTGGAGCTAAATCTGTCGTCACCATGAACTGCTGCATGGAAAACATTCTTCAACATATACATGTACACTGGCTCCACAGAAGAAAACAAAATGAGGGTAAATTAAAAAGTAAATTAAATTTTAGTGCATCCTCCTTAAAAAAATAAAAATACACACTCCTACAAATTGTCCCTCATCCACCACCTGTTCTTGCTCTAAATACGCAAGCAGTTCTCAGTATTAATGTTTAACTTAAATTAAATTGGCAGCAAAAGGGAGATCAGAAGAAATCATCATGTTCTGTGTGTGTGTGTGTGTGTGTGTGTGTGTGTGAGAGTGTGTGTGTGAGTGTGTGTGTGTGAGTGTGAGTGTGTGTGTGTGTGTGTGTGTGAGTGTGTGTGTGTGAGTGTGTGTGAGTGTGTGTGTGTGTGAGTGTGTGTGTGTGAGAGTGTGTGTGTGTGTGTGTGAGTGTGTGTGTGTGTGTGTGAGAGTGTGTGTGTGTGTGTGTGTGTGTGTGTTCGACCCAGAAGAGCTGCTTCACCCCAGAAACAAGGCAAAGAACTGTCCAAATGACATTTCTAAAAATGTTTGTACAACCATGTGATTTTAACTACAGCACATTTAGAACAATGAGCGCTCTCTCTTGTTCCAGATACAGTGCTCAGGACATGCCTGCAACCAAAATAAACACCAGAGCGTGATGAGCTTGTTATCTGGATGAGCAACATCTAAATCTAATAAACTCTCATCTAAAACATAATCCATATGTGCTGCTGCTCAAGTACATGACGTGTTTTACACAGGGTCAGAAAAACCCTTAATCCAAGTGCGTTAAGCTTGATTTAATGTCAGCGCAGGTAGCGGCGCCGCTAATAACGCGGACACATGTCCTCAGCACGCACCCTCTCACGCTGGCAGACCATTCCCAATTTCCTGCATTCCGGATCAGACAGCGTGATGAATTCGATTAGACACAGACAGGGGAAACACAGCCGCCTCGGGCCCGGAGCGGACGGACCGGGTTTATTTGAGGATGCTTTCAAGGACACAATAAGAAAATAAAGCAGAAAATCTCAAGTATGGGCGATAGTAAGAGTGACGCTTAACCGTCGCATATCCTTTAACACGCATGTTTTCCTAAGGGCCACGGATAACCTCAGAACGCGGACACTAGGGGTGACGGCAGAGGCGTTCTGCTGCGGGCAGTTCGTGTGGGATTAGACTGACCACAGTTCGTCCTCAAGAGTCCAAGAGATAAGCCCGTGTGCGTGAGTCCTCCTGTAATCTCATTCTGGAGGATCGAGATACAGCGGACAGTGAGAGGACTGAATGAAGCTGAAACCGAGGATATATATCTGGACACACACACACACACACACACACACACACACACACACTCACACACACACTCGCACTCACACACTCACACACACACACACACACTCACACACACACTCGCACTCGCACTCGCACTCACACACACACACACACACTCACACACTCACTCGCACTCGCACACACACACGCACACACACTCACACTCACACACTCACACACACACACACACACACACACAACAAGTGAATAATACTATGTAGAAGCACTTGTTGTCAGAACTATAACTGACAGCATATCCAAACAAAAATCTTCTTTTCAATGCAAAATTGTATCATCATCAATTTAACAGCTTTAAGTTTTTCAGGTGTGTCTAATAGTAAGAAATACTACAGAAAGTAAAGTAATCAAACGTAAAATTACCTGGATAGTCTTCATTGTAAAAATGACAGATTAATGCTTACAGTTAAAGCAGCAGAAGTTATTCAGTCCAGAGCAGAGAGTGATTTTCTCGTGCAGCAGCTTTATTAGGCTACTGTCACTTTAAGAGTGTATGCACGGATCCAATATACTGTTACACAACATTAATTATCGTTCTCAACTATTAACATTCCAAATATGACTGTTTCACACCGAATACTCACTTAGACGGGCATTTTGACATAATTTTGTGTGCATTTCACTTTAACGCAGTACGCCGCTCATTTTGGTGCTTGCGACTCGTGAGCCGTTTGAGATCTAGATCTTTTGGTGTGAGGGTGAAACCTGCGGGAATTAGTGAAATTATGTTCAATACAAGCACTATTGAAGCAGAACAAGTGATTGTTGGAGAGAAGTGAGAGAATAAATCCTGCAGAAAAGGAGTATTGGACCGTTTAAGATATTTCAGTAAACACAGAGACATATTTTTGACATTGCTAGTGTCTCATTTGGTTTGTTGTTCTGAGCGTTTTTGTGGTTTACTTTGGCCTTACAAGGATTACAGATTACAACTTTGTTGCGGCGTCCCGATTCACATACTATCTGTCCTACATAGTGTTTGAAATTAGAAGTGTGTCCGCTGGACACAAAATGGACCGGCTCGGAAAGACATGAGAGCAGTCCGGGACAATCATGTGGAAAAACGTGTGATTCTGGTCCCTGGCCGGTTCATCGGTGCATCTACTTATTCATTTTTACATGTTGAGATGCCTCAATTACTCAGGGATTACTGTTGGGCCAAAAATGACCAACCAATTGCTATAAACAGTTATATATACACACTTTTATATACAGTTATATATATATTTTTCAAATTTTCATTACAGTTTTGTTGTTTCCCCCCCAATTTTTTAGTTTTTCACTTGTTTTTATATTTAGTTTTAATTTATTTTTGTCAGTTTTAGTAATTTTAGCACAATATCCATACAGTATTTACATTAACGTTCACACACACAGACACAACTCTATTCTGTGAAATGTTCAGTGTTTATGAGGCTCTTCTGACCCGTCATAACCTGAGCGAGACCGTCTGGCAGAAGAGAGTCATTCACACCCGCACAGCTGTAAAACATTCAGAGGCTCTGCTGTGTCTCGTCCTCTGGAGACACGCGAGCCAAAGCCTCCTCTGTGTGGCGCCGTAATTAACATCCAGCGGTGCCAGACGCGGCCCGTACAGTCTAAAGAGACATACATGCAGGGAAAACCCTGACATCGAGCCAACTCATAACTGGGTCATGTTTTTTGGGCCGGATGAGGGTACGTCTGGACGATCACATCACTAATGCAGTGTAGGGGTTATAGCCCACACTAATCCACACACACACACACACACACACACACACGCACACACACACACACACACACACACACACACACACACACACACACACGCCTCAGTGTTTTAAATGTGAAGCCTGTTCTTTTGGGATGGAGTTCCCATTAGAGATCAAACAGACGGGTGAACCTTTAACCACCGATCTATTTCCAGAAGCTTTTCACTGTCAAATGACAAAAGCACTCTGAGGTCGGAATAATTCATTAGGATTCCATGAAAGGCCCATCTGACGAAGACGCGCTTAAAAGAGAGAAGGGCTTTACGATGAAGACTGCTAGATCATCAACAGTGGTCAGGTGTGGCGAGGTCATGTGATGTCACTCAGTAGTTTATTTAGGTTTGTTTAAAGTCCATTTGACAATCGATTCATTTGTCCATGATTACCTCAGTTAATTGGATATTCCACATCTAACTTACACAGATGTGAGCTACACACTCTGCACAAATGGTTTAAAAAGCATAAAAGGTTAAAAATATAATGTATATTAAACAACAAAATAATAATAATAATAAAATATGCATAATCAGTAACATCATGTGCTCAAAAAACAAAAAACACACACAATGCTTTCAGTCCCACAGAGGGGAAGGAGTCCAGCTGCTGCAGCTCCTGGGTGTGACCCGTCACTGGGTTTTCCCCATTCAGTGCTCCACTGCACCCACTACATTCTTTTTGGCAAAGCATCAGACTCCATTTGGGCTCAGATTATCACATGATGGGAGCAGCAGTCGCTGCAATTTCCCACTGTGTAGGAGGAAACAGCTGAAGCGTGTGAGAACAACAAATATAAACAGCATATTGTACACTTGACTACCAGGAGCTTCAGCGTGTGCTGTTCTACTACAGTCTGTGTAATACAGGGATATTATAGTTAACTAAGACCATTCTTACTGTTACATTAACTGAAACAAGCTTTTTTTCATATTTTCTCATTTTCATTTAGTTTAACATTATACTAAAATACTTGCCTAAAACGGAAATAAAACATAAAACTACATTTGAAAATAAAAATAAATTATATTACACACACACACACACATACACATATATATATATATATTTTAGTCATGTATTTATAGTCATGTTTTCGTCCCTTTTACTTTTAAAACCAAAAAACGAGCATTTGTGTGTCTGTCTGCAACACCAGCATTCACACCCAGACACACTGAGCTCTGAGCGACACGTTCATGAATCAATGGCAGTGGAATGGAAGAGAATCACACACACAGATTTGCCACTGCTTTCCACGGGCCGAGACTCGCTGGCTTCGTTCTTCAAATACATATTTGCGACCCATCCAGGCGCAACAGCGCAAGCATTTCACAGATTTACGGCGAAATATTGATGCGTGTGAACTGTAAAACAATTAGGAGCATGTGTGCAAATAAGGTCATGATATAACAAAAGTCTTGGTTATCATTTTAAGAGCTCTTAAATTTGGTGCTCGGACTACAGCTTAATGTGATTAAACTTCATTAAATTTCAAAAAGGGATGATGTAAAAGCTGCTTCATGTAAAAACGTGGCGGTGTTGCTTGTTGTACAGGCTCACGGTTTCAGAGCAGTTCAGTGAATCCTGCTCATGAATCCAACAGAGCTTATGGTGCACTATAGTTCTCAAAGCTTTTTAACAGTTATTGAGGTTGAACCAAAAACATAGGACTGGTTCGCCCAAAGTTGGTTTTTGAAAATCTCCAATATTTACCAATTCGTTGGACAGCGGCGGTCAAGTTGCTGAGAATGAGCAAGTATGTGGTATGAGCGTGTGCAAAAAAACAACAACACGAAGGAACCCCCCAGTTGCCGATTTCTTTCGAATTTCTCACAGGCCTCTAGAGCCGCGAGTCAAACTGGCCCAGCGAGTTTCGTTCCGGTCAGCCTCCGTTAATCTTGTCTGATAGCTGCTCAAACGTCATTGGCCGATGGCGGACATGTTTTTTAAGATACGTTAACGTCCTCAGTCAATCATGGCAACTCGGACAAAGACACTGCATGCCAGTTTTCAAATCAATCGGACTAATGGTGAAGTAGGTATAGCCATTTCCGTGTTTTTTTTTCTGTGATAGCACTACGAAGTGGCCAGTCGCGTCACCCTTCTTCACGCGACCACAGAAAGAGCTCTTACACAGGTGTGCTGAGTTTCGGATAAGTATCTTATTCTGTTCACGAGTTACAGCCATTTTAGTAAAAGTGACTCCACATTTTGGCGGCCCTTAGGGACTTTTATCTTTTGGTTAAATATTGATGTAATTTGGATATTTTTAAATATTGAAATATCAGATTCCAGAGAATCTCGCTGCACTGGTTTGATTCCGATCGAGCCAAAAACCTAAGACTAGTTCGCAAAAGTAGGTTTTTCAAAAATTCCAAAATACCTGAAAATTTCGCAAATTTGTTGCATTTCGTCCATCCGATTCCCACAATGTAAGACACTTGAGCCTCCGCCTAACGGTTCAGGAGTTATGAGTGATTTTGGCAGATTGGAGCGAGTCTCGGTGACGTTGTAGGTGGTGTGAGTCCTACCAGCCCTCAAAGTTTCACGTCTCTATGACTTATGGTTTTGTCTGCCTGATAACTTTTAGGGGAGAATGCCGATCCTTAGAAATTATAACAATTACAATAGTGTTTCAAAGCTACACGCTTGAACCACTATAAGAGTCTCATTGTATTTCGGGCTTGTTTATAATTCAGTAAACTACAAATAAACTGTGGCAAGCAGGGTGAGGCCGAGAGCCGTGGGAACGGAGCGACACCGGTGGCGCGATTGTTAATTTTGGTCTCGAGTCGGAAGGATAAGAGGAGTGACGACGGTGCAAGATGACCAAGGACCAGGCCTGGACTTCATGTTGGCGTTTTGTTTTAGTTTATATGTTAGTCGTCCGTGACAGGGTTGCTGCTTTATTTTTTGTTTTACTGTTTGTTTGTTTTTTTGTTTTTTATTAAAGTTGCGTTCACTATTCACCTTCTTTGCTGAACTTGAACATTGTTACACCCGCATTTTACACCATTTTTTTCTGGTTATTGTTGGCAAACTGGCAACATTTATAACAATACATAACTATTAAATAAAGTCAATATGAAGCAAAAATATTTAAAAACCTAGTAATCTTTTATTTTTTTGTTGATCAAAAGTGGGTAAATAATTTGCTGGTGTCTCCTTGTATCCGACATTATTTGATACATTTTCATTACGCACAATAAAGTTCATTATGCACTCCTAAATTTTTCAAATTAGAAGCACTTTTGCTCCTTGGGGGAAAAAGCAAGCATCCGAAATGGATGTCAGAACTAAGAGATGTTGTAGCAGGTGCAGTGAGCTGTCGCTGACATGCATTCACTGGCGAATGAGTGATTGCTTAAACCAGCACTGTAGGCAGGGTTTTCCCAACCCTCGCTCTGGAGATTAAATCCATAAAGCAGTGATCTGACCCTCCCTCTCTCTCTGGGCTGCCGGCCACGGTCCGGCTGCTCACGTGCTGGTGCTGAGAGCACTGACATAATGAACTCCCAGCTGGAGCTCCGGCGCAATGAGGCCACGTTCTTGAGCCGAGCCTGATCGAGCACCCGGGAGCCCCCCGACTCGCCCCAAACAGCCGGCCGGACACCACAAAGCATGAATAAGCCCTCTATCATTCCAGCCAAACCCCCTTCCAAAACCACATCCCCTCCTTTAAACTGTTCCAGTGCCCCGAAATATCCCTCACCCGAGGGAAGATGGAGAGAGAGGAAAAATCTGTTGATTACAACTGGCTCTTTCTGGATTTCACATGTTCATGAAAGAGGGAAATGCATTACGCTCTACTTCCCCACCATTGAAAGAGCACTATTATCATGGAGGATAGTGCTGAAGGGGAAAAGGGGCTAATTTCAGGCACTTTACTCAGATAAGCTTCTACTTTTGCTGCTTTTCGTCTCATGTCTTGTGATCTTATACTTCCAGCGAAACTGGTGTGACGTAATTTAGAACAAAATCAGGCCAAAATGAAGTTTGAAAGCAAACTTTCCAGAAAGATTTGCTCCGGCTGGTAGACGCCTTTGAACGATCGCTGGTCTGAGTGGTGATGATGCAATAGGTGGGTGTGGCTTTGAGGCTCCGCCTTCTCCGATTTCTTCTGTTCAGTTCAGGTCAGACGCGAGTGAAAACTTTTCGGTCTCTTTCGGTTAGAATCGCAGCTTCAGAGTGTTCATGTTTAATACTGTAACGCATCACACCGTTTAAAGTACGATATAAACACACGTGACTGGAGTACTTGAGCATATCCACACACTGCTAAGATCAGATGCTTTCTGAACCGTTTTCTCTCCTCTGTCATTTGTGTTGTGTTTGTTACTGAGAGGAAAGTGTGCAGCACATTTTACACATTCATCTAATCGTCTCTCTCAGCAGTCAGGATGTGCCCTGGTCAGGTATTTCAAACTTCTTTTTCCCCCCTAAACGAAGAACGAAGAAGAACTTCGCCTAGAGTATAACGAGGCCTTTATGAGCTCAAGAACGAGACTGGAGATTTAAGACGAGGGAAGCACGGTAGCGATTAAGGAAGAGACTAAAAAGGAACCAAAACGAACATAATCCTTCCGAGGCTCTCTCTACAACGCAAGATTGTTAAAACAGTTTTGTAGAACAAGTCTGACTAGTTTACTAAAAGTCTGTATCCATTAAGTTTCACTCAAGTTGACCTGACGTGGCCTATTCGGACAGGTTTATAGACCTCCGGTGGATTCATCTGGAAAAAAATGCTTATCCTGGTTATTGGGGTCAAAGTTGAGCATTTGCTTGACCAGCAGCTTCTTTGCCTTGTCTTAGGATGCTAATCTGCCGTTGTAATCTATTATCTGCCTAATGGCCCCTCGAACCCCCTGGGGTCTTGGCAAGATGCGGTCAAAGCAGATTTACTGCCCCATATGAAGGCGATCAGGATTGCTCACTGACAACTGTCGTCTAAAAGAGGGCTGTGGTTAGACGCTCAAAGTTATTATATTTCATCAGTGGTTGAGTTGCTTGATTAAAACTCAGCACAGTTTTAAATATGATCTTTCCCATCCTGGCACTCCCACCTTGTAATTTGCGATGGCTGGACTCTCGGGCTGCTCCTCCGCACAACCAATCAGACGAATGTGTGCGGTTGCAGCCGACCTGCCAATTTGACACAGTTATGTTCGCTCTACATGCACCAACTGCTCCAGTTATTGAGATCTATTTGGAAGCAATTTGACTAATATACTGCAGATTTAGGCTTTGCAGTGTGTGTGACCCAGTGTGCATCACAAATTGTATTGAGCCTTGCTGTTAGTCAGATGAGCTCGTATCGACTTCTGAAATTGGCTAGGGTTGTAACGATACCAAAAAGCTAGAACATGTGACGCCACGAGCACCAGAGCACTTAGATCCTCATCATCAGCATACAGGACACGTGCAGCAACATCTTTCAATCCGCGCACACTTTATACGCTCGGCTCGCGTATGTGCCTTGAATTTTTTTGCACTAATTAGATTGTCTGCAAGGTGGCAACACTCGCTGACCCATTTTTCAATGTTGAACGTAAATGAACAAACTACTGGAGACAGTCCAGTGTGAGGTGATGTACACACACTGTAGTTTAAACAAGCACAAAAACACTTTCATCAGTCGTAACTTCTGGAGATAGAAATGGCGCAGACACTGGACAAGGATGAAAATCCCATTGCATGTGCAGAGTACTTGAGTTTACTTTGATAGACTAAAAGTAGTGAAAGATGCAATAAATTCTGAGCAATGCTGGTAAAACGGAGCGGTTTTTAATCATTCTTTGGTCAAATGCATTTGGAAATTCCCCTTTTTTTTCTTTCAGGCTATGGTTTGCATGTTCGGAGATTGCTGCTCGTGAAGGACGGCCGTGTGGGCAGATGATGAGATCTGAACTCAATCCAGCTGAGCATTCACTGGTGGGTGAGAGGAAGTGACCTCGTTTTGAGTGTGGAGAGCTCCTCCTCGTCCGAGCCGAGCCTATCGATGAAGCAGAGCCGGGGATATTGCTCCGCAGGGAGTCATGGGAGAAAATGGAATTGGTGTTTACCAATGAACCCGTCAATAAGGTCACACATGCAGCAAAATCATCAACTCTTCTGCTTCTCTTGATTAATTAAGCGAAATCGTCTGTGATACTTGCCCTTTGACATTTCCACTACCTTGCACTGCTCAACAAACTTTCATGCAAAAAAAGTTTAAACTCCCAAATCAGAGCTTTTCCCTTAAATACATTTTCTGTCCAGTGTTTTACTCAGTCTTCCACATCTCCCTACAATGCGGAAAACACACCTCCAAAAGCTCTGTGTTTGCTTTAATACTTAAAAGAATTAATAGAAAACATGAAAAATCATTTGGAATTGTTGAAGTCAATATGATGAATTTCACTGGTTTAGCTTTTCTTCTAGTAAGGTTTTAATAATGTAAAAAGTGTTCATTTACACGATAAATATAATACATACGGAATCTAAAAGAGGTAAAATAAACCATGCAAGATGATGTTCTCTTGATTTAGGTGCAATAATTCTGACTAAAGCATTAGTTCACTTCAGAGTTAAAGTTTCCTGATCATTCACTCTCCTCATGTCATCAAGATGTTCATGTCTTTCTTCAGTGGAAAAGAAATGAAGGAAATCATTCCAGGATTTTTCTCCTATTTTTATCATATAGTGGACTTCACTGGGGTTCAACGGGTCCAGATGTCAGTTTCAGTGCAGCTTCAAAGATCTACATGATCCAGACGAGGAATAAGAGTCTGATCTAGAGAAACCATTGCACATTTTATTAAAAAAAAAAATGAAACTTATATACTTTTTAACTATAAATGCTGGTCTCGCACTGCTGTGTGATGGATCACGCATTACGTAATCACGTTGGAAAGCTCACGTGACGTAGGAGGAAGTAAAAGAAAGACGAAAAACTCAAAATCTCATTTTCTCCTCCAACTTCAAAATAATCCGACATCGTTGTTTGTAAAGGCTGTTTGACAATATTTGCAGGTTTCCTTTGTAAACACTGGATCAGTTCTTCCTCCTACGTCACGTGACCTTTTCCATCACAGAGCAATGCAAGAAGAACATTAGTCGCTAAAAAGTATATAATGTTTATATTTGTATAAAATGTGCGATGGTTTCTCTAGATCAGACTCTTATTCCTCGTCTGGATCATGTAGATCTTTGAAGCTGCACTGAAACTGACATTTGGACCGTCGACCCGTTGAACCCCAGTGAAGTCCACTATATGGAGAACAATCCTGCAATGAGTTCCTTCATTTCTTTTCCACTGAAGAAAGACAAACATCTTGGATGACATGGAGGAGAATAAATGATCAGGAAACTTTAACTCTGAAGTGAACTAATCCTTTAAGTGCAAAAAGAAATGACGATTGTGATTATAATTTCTGAGCAAACTATTAGTTTGACCATTATCTTGCAGCCCTCACATGCTTCTTCATAAATGGAGGAGTCTCGTCTGTTTCCATGGTTGGGAAGACTGTATGGACTCTGTGTGTTTGGAGGGGCAGATTAAAATTCCTGCGCTGACCCCTCTCCCCACTGCAAGGGTCAGTCCATTCACGCCGGACACTGGGAACCGGGTCAACCAGGACAGAAGCAGCTGCACAGCAACAAACCAACACGGTCACTGCTGATCAGCCACTCGCTTTATGTCGGAGGATTTGCGTTACACTCTGATACCAAAGTGCAAACGCTTCGACACATTGCAGGGATTCACTTCACAATAAACCCCAGAGAATGAGTCACTGCTTGATCTTTTGAAAGAGAGCCATAATGAAATAAAGTCCAAATTTTATTAATCAATGAATCCATCAAACTCCAGATCAAAACAAAATGTCCAAACAGACAAAGTTAAATCCCATCTGTGCTCATTGTCTGGGTCGTTCAGGGCTGAAGAGAGAGGATATGGATGAGTGGAAGCCAGAAATGTGTGACCTACTTCATGCCAAATGAAATAAACTATCAATGTGACCTTTCTAGAAGATCAAATTTGCTTCATATGACCAGCAACAGGATGAAAATACTGGCTGAATTGGAGCACACAAACAGATATTGAGTGAATTCCCCCCAGAGAACAACAAAGTGGGTGAAGGACTACAGCAGCTGTGCAGGAAAGATGATGAGCCGGAAATGCTTCATCCCGTATTGCCCAAAGTTCAATGTCAATGTCAGCATTTGGCTGCAAGGGAAACCCAATATGCCAGTGCACATGCATACATTACCACAATGAAAGAGCAGTGTGTGTGTATGTGTGTGTGTGTGTGTGTGTGTGTGTGTGTGTGTGTGTTGAGCGTTGCTGGAATAGCGACTGCTCACTGAGGCATGCTCAGTAACGCTTCAGGGGGTTTATAGGTGGATTAGTGCTATTTGCTTTTCACTCGCTCTTGTTTTCTCTCCATGTCCATCTCTTATTTCAATCTACTGCTCATTTACCTCCACTGATCCTCAGGTCTGCAGTCGCTCTGCACTTCCTTAATTGGACAGGATGAGATTTCACCTCAATATTTAACAGCGTGTCGTGATGCTGATCGAGTTACAGCACAGTTCACACTCACAAGCCTGCAAAATCACTATAATGCAGTGACTTCATGAGATTCTTATGTTTGAGACATCTTGTTTGAATGTGTTCACAAGATATTTGAGAACTACAAATTTGCCGAATGAAAAAAAAAAGCAGCTTGAACATTCAGCATCATCTTTTGCATTCAATAGAAGACAGAAAATCATATGGGTTTGGAATGACAAGAGGGCGTGAATGATTTTTCGGAGAATATAAAGTTCCACTGCAAAAACCTCTAAGTCCATGAGACATCTTCTTTTAAAGGTTTTACTAAACAAAGGAGTAACATCAGAGTAAACATACTAAACATAGGAGTAAAGTAATTTCACTCAGATGGCAATGAAAATGTTTTTAGTCAGTTATTGAAATGCCTTATCAAAAATGTCACTCAAATCAATCCATTGATATTTAACAAGTCTTTTGCAGCAAAACCAGCTAAATCCATGTGTGCTTTTTTTTTTGCAAAAACCTCTAAGTCCACCTCTTTGGACAACAACAACGCCCATTTCGGTCAGTTTTACGGCGGCTAAAGGAACACTGTTGTGTTTACTTGCAACTCGCGAAATCCTGTCAATCCCACAGTAACGATGGACAAAAGGTGATAAAAACTTGAAGCCAGCTCATACACGCACCGTCATTCATCTCGAAATCATATGATTCGATTAGCGTCTTTCTGTTGGTTCTTCTGTGGAGTTAGAGGATTTTACTGACAAAAGGAAGTGGCACTTAGCTGTTTCTGCCAAAGAACCGGGCTGATGCTGGGATTTAGCAGATTTGAAGCTGAAGTATTCGATGAACGTATACTATGTGTGGAGAGCATTCGCTCAATATCATTATCTGATTCGACTGAGGTGGCGTTTAGCGGCTTTTGCATCTGAACTCTTCATCGATTGATATTGACAAACTAGATGTTTGTAAAATGTAGGGATGAGTACTGACACTATACTTCAATATTTAATTTACATTGACTGTATAATAAATGTACATGACAGTTTTTCTCATGTTAAATACCCAATCAATAAGTGTGACGTTTTAAACGAGGACTGAATGAGCGATACTCACTATTCCAGAACGAGTACCATCTCACTGGCCATTTCGTAGACTTCGTGGAGATTGACGACGCGCGGACAGGCCGCTGCCAGCTCCAGTACAGCGATCTCATGGATGATCTCGGTCCTGCAGTCTTGGCCCTTCCGTCTCTTCCTCATGTACTTCGCTGCAAACTCTTTACCGGTGCTTTTCTCCACACATTTCCTCACCACAGCGAACTTGCCTCTGAGAGGGAGAGAAAACAAATGTTTGCAGTTAGAATATTTCATGGTATCCAGACACTGGACTGAGGTTATAGTGATCAATAACTAAAACTATTAATCACTATTGATCATTTTCCTCATATTCTCGATTGTTCAGCTCCTCTCTTCCCAGTCTGTCAGTAACACTTCCTGTCTCTATGAAGCTCCTCCTTCTGAAAAGCTCAGTGATTGGTCGGCTGGAACGGTGTGTTGTGATTGGTGTTTGGGAAATGCCACGCCCCATACCATAACCGTTAGTTTCAACACACTACTAACTAACTAACTCAAGCAGGCCCCACCCCTTTATTCTGCTCATGAATTATTCAAATGAGGAATATTGTGATGTGTTCGTTCCTGGAAGAATAAAAACTTTTAGCCAATTGGTTGATTCAGAAAATGTGAAACTGGATGCAGGAAGAACTCACAGGTGCTCTAACACCAATCTGTTTCAGACACAAGTAGGCTCACATTTCCATGCATGCCATTAAACCGGGTCACATACACGCACAAAACTACTTTGTTCAGGGCCTCTTTTCACGTGATGGAGTGAAAGGCTCGGCGCTGGAGGGTCTGAGGGCAGTGAAAGGGTGCACAGGGGAGGGGGTGTTGTATATCTAAAGATGGCACACTTGTTATCACCGCGACTGAACGTGCCTTTGTCCCCCTGGCATATTTGTGGGATGAAATCATTCCAAAGCCCAAACGGTCCCTCGGTGTCCCACTTTTAGCACTGAACTTGAAGATGCAGGGGCACACGATGAGAAAGAGAAACACACACAGCGACAGACGAGGGCACATGTCGCCCGAGAGGATTCTGGAGTGAAAAGCGGTGTATTGAGACGACACCCTCCTGCTGAGCCGTCTACACGTTCCTGCAGCTCAGCGAGTTTTGATTTGTGCCGCACAGGCCGCGTGTTCTCCTGTACAGCTGCCTCTGAGATCAAGACAGATCCAAAGTGTGTTAATTCTGAACGGGTTTCCAAAAATATTCATGCCAACCCTCATGTGCCACAACCCAGCCCTCATCGTACAGACAAACAGGCAGAACCACCCTTAAACCCACGTTACTGACATGACAAACTATCCCAATAAAAATAAAGTCATTTAATTGATATTGGATCTAATTCCTAATGTCAGTGATAATTTGCACTCGATTACAATTTTGTTTCTTGAACAATCCAGCAGTGAGACCAGAATTACTACTAAAATTTATGATTTTGTAAATATTTTTTCCATAAATAGTGATGAAAGCCAAAATATTACATGTCACTCAGTAATGCACTATTTTGTAGAGGAGGATAAAAATGAGCACTTTCACCTGAGATTCAGAGGTGTAAAATGACGTTATAAAGATGTCAGCATCATTATTTTATCTTTACACAGAGATTGGTAGATCTATTAGTAAAATCTGTTGACTTTATCAATCTTTCTTTCATTATATTCCAACAGTGACGGTTCAAAAATGGGAAAAAGCACTTTTTGTGTTTTTTTCCTCAAGTTGTCATGCCTGTAACTCAAGAAGTATTTAAGATATCTTAATATTCTTCTAGATTCTGCTTCTTAACAAACTTTCCTCTCAGTATGTTCATTTTAAAGGCCCTCGATGGTTCAATCCCAGAGATATGGAGATCTCAATGCGGCTCCATGAGTAAAATGTGCTCATTTTCAGTGGTCAAAAACCAAACGTGGGTCACTTTGTGGACAGCTGATACTTTTTTATTTTAAAGAAGAATATCTGAAGAACAAATAATGTTGAATCTAGAACTGTATCTTGTGTTTTCAGCTCAATTGCATAAAAAATACCAGTCTGAGTGCCATAAATACTCCTTTTCCAAAGTTGTCATGCCTGTAACTCTAAAAGTGTTCAAGATATCATAATATCCTCACAGATTCTCATTCTTAATAAACTTTTCTTTTGGAATCTTTATTTTCAAGGGCTTTTATAGTTCAATCCCATAGATATGGGGATCTCAAAACAGCCTGGAAGCAGCCACGCCAGATGATAACAATAACAAAAACAATACATTTGTCATTGATTTTTTTATTAGTATTGAAATATATTTAATTACAACTTAACTAAATTCTGCCAACTTAAATTTTATTGGTAATCTGAGTGTCATGTTTGATAAGGACATGAACTGAAAGGCGACTGATGAAAAAAAGCCACTAGACAAATCCGTAAAACAGATCCAGAGTGATTTGAAATGCAGCAGGTGAAGTCTCGACGCCGGAGCCGTGCGGGATGTGAAGCGCTGCTCAGACACACGGCTTGGCGTCCTTTAGAAACACAGCGGCAGCCAAGAGAAGCACCAGGGAAGATTTAGCTTCCACGAAGAGACGGCTGAGCTGTGGAGGAAATTCCTGTAAACGTCCCTGCGAGGGGGATCCCGAATCACACCGTGATGTCCTGAGCTAGCCTTCCCAGTCCATCTGCTCCCGGGCCACAAACACCCACACTGATGATCCAAACAATTCGCAGGATTATTCATAGTTGCTTCTTTCTCGGGGCAGAATGACTGACGTGTGTCCTGAGACATGCATGGAGGCGTCTGTGAAAATGGCTTGTTTTAAAGTCTCTGGAGGTTAAAACTATATGAGGTTTGTCTAGGACAGACAAGAGCATTCCTGCACGTTCTTCACCGTGACCGACACTGGAGAACTGCAAGATCAGCAGAACATCGAGTATAAACCGAAGGGAAAGCAGAGGTAGTAAGACATGGCAAATGAAAGAAAAGGACAGAAGATGAGTTCATGCATTCTCTGTGAAAACCAGAGCAACGATTCGTCACATTCAGTTCAACTGATGAAACAGGCAAACATATTGTTCTTCTGTTTAATTGGGTTGCTGAAGTAAACCAAAATGGCTGGAGTCAGTCAGAGTCATGGGTTCAGAAAGGGTTTCAGCCATCAAGGAAAGTTTTCCTAATTTCCCTCCCCATTCTGCCCAGAACTCCTGAGATTTACAACACACAGCTGGGATTGACTTCCTCCTTTCTTCAAAAAAAAAGAAGAAGAAGAAAAAAAAGTGGTGATTCATGGGGTAAGTAAAAAAAAAAAAAGTCCTTGTTCTGGACCGTCCCAAATCTGGAAGCATTTCTGTAATGGGTTTCTTCAACACCAGAAGACGAGTTATTTTCCACAGAACCGAATGTCATTTGGTCACATGATATGTAACAAAACCCATCTGAAATGTGAGCGATGAAACCATCAAGATGTTACTTGTTTTAAAAGCACACAGACTTTATATTCATATATTTCGGGTCCTTGTTAGGAGACGACGAGCACACAAAGCTTTGAGCCGTAAAAACGGCCCTTCCTGTCCCTGAAGTAAGGTGTGTGTGCAGTCCAAAGGAGACGTGGGACTTTACATGCGTTGAGTGGAAGACCATTAGATCGACACGACGATCAACAACGACAAGTAGACCAACTCTTACAATCCACTTCAACTCTTACGACACTTCAATCTGATTTAACCAACTCATTCTGATTGACGTGATTACATGTGGAGTTTTTATTCCGATTGTGCTACTAGTTCGATTACGGTCAGATAATTATATATATATATAAAATATAATGCATCCCTTGAAGTCACTTGACTAACTAATGGGTAGATAGTAAGACTCCTAATGAATGATAAAAAATAAAAATGTGGCCTTGGTGTAAGTACTGTGAGTTAGTGATACCTTGAAAAATACTGATATTCGATGTCATGGGGAAAACATCCATATACACCACAATACAGAATTTGTCATTTCATAATTTCAGAACAAGGGAGGCTTTATTTGAATCACTGAAATACATTTACAAAAAAAGAGAGAAAACAGTCAGTAATAAATTTAGGAACAAATAAACATTGCAAATGATGGCAGAAATAAATACAATAAAATAAGAGACAAACTAAAGATGCTTTAAGTGTTTCAGGTGGGTCTAACAGTATTATTCAGGTAAGAAATACTACAGGAATGATCAAACGTAAAATAACACTGGATAGTTTTCATTGCATAAATCAGATTAACGCTTACAATTAAAGTGACAAAAGTCAGTCAGTGATTTTCTCTGTGTTCTGTGAATATGACAGACAGCAGCAGGTTTATTAGACTACTGTCACTTTAGTTGGATCTGTGCACACACTCATTCTCAACTATTTACGTTCCAAAACTGACTGTATTTACCGGATTACAAGGCAAAACGGGAATTCTTACACATGTATTTGACCCTTTAAGCGCAACAAGCCACGAAAAAGAAATCATTTTGCTACTTGCGAGTCGTTTGAGTACTCGTGGCTTTAAGAGAAATCAGTGGACTCCAGCAGGAATTAGTCAAATTACGCGCAATTCCAGATATCAGTAGATACATATCGAAATATTGATATTTTTTCAACACTACTGTGAGTACGCGTTCAAAGAATGCAACTAAACATGACAGGAAGAAGCGGTTGATGTTTGAGCCACAAGACATTCATAAAATCCCAGCAGTGTCGTAATCGTGTTGATTGAGACTGATTCAGAAACACTAAAGCACCTTCCGCTCCTTTGAAAACCTAATAGGCTTTTACTGCCCTTGACTGCATGGCTCTGGCATACCTCCATTTCCATGGTGTTGCGCTAATCTGGTCCCGCTGCTCAAGACTTCTTAAAAATACGAATGCCACGGGGGAATGTGATAAAGAAACTCTAAGCTCCTCACATAATACCTGCCACTCCAGAGGTCTCCGCTCGTCCAATCAGCAGCTCCGGAGGGTCCGTCGTTCCCCGCTGCTGCTTTGAATGATTTGGACTCTGAGAACTTCAACGGATGTCGCACGAGACCGTGACTGATCGTGACAACGGTTCACAACACGAGCAGCTAATTTACAAATGAAATTTTACCAACGACCAATTTTTAGGTCGCACTCGCCATGATGTGGTGCAGATGTTTTGTCAAACGCGACTTCTATTATTGTATGGAATGCAAAAAGTGCTCCGCGGTTAACCGAAGCAGAGGGCCTTTGAGTTCTGAAGCTGCTGGAAAGACGGACTGTGATTTGGAGACTTTGGTGTCTTTAAAAATGAGCTCTCTCTCTCTCTCTCCTCAGCCATGTCAGCACATTTCCAGAGCCGCTGGACTCACACAAACAGCCGAACGCGATGGCTTTCATGTGTGCAGGACGAGGGTTGACGGCAGGGTCACGGTTAATGTGAAATAGAGGCCATATCAAGAGCAGATGGTCTGTCTGTTGGAGAATGGGGTTTATATGGTCAGCAGTCGGCCAACTCGCAAGTTAGAAAGTTTGAGAAATTCTGAGACTGCACAGGACTGACAATTGATCCAAATGAGACGGTTTTATGCTTTTAACTGACCAAAACCAGACATTGAATTCAGAAAACGCATTCAGTTCAGATGTCAATCACATCCACATTCACTAGAAGCTTTCCTGCAAAATCCAAATCACCTCTTCTCCCGAGTAAGAGAAGTCAAAAATAGGGATGCACCGAATGTTCGGAATAAGTAAAAAGGCCGAATAAATTTTGCCGAACAATGACGTTTTTAATGACGCGATCAAATAGTAACCCGCGTGGAGTGAGAGGCGCGCGCTTTATGCAGCAAACATGTCAGCAGTGTGGAAGCACTTTAAAGTGTCAGAGAAAGAGGCAAAAACGGCCGTTTGCAGACACTGTTCTGCTGAATTGTCCAGAGGAGGTGCATCTGCAAAAACGTACAGCACTTCAAGTTTAATTATTCTTAACTATTCAAGAAGGGGCCTTCAAAGATGGCCAAATAAAAATAAATATATATTTTACTAATTTATTTATTTTAAGTTATATTGTGCTTTGTTTGTATAATATCTGCTGGAATGTTAAAAAAATGTTCAGTGTTAAATAAATATTTTGAAATTATATTTTTGTTATTTGATTTATTTCTATGAAAAGCAACACAAAATAGTAAAAAGCAAATTTTTACTATTTAATTATTGTAATGGTGAAAAAATTGGCAAAATAAATGGAAAAAATGCGAAACACCACGTTCGGTATTCGGCCTTCGGCCAAGCATTTCATTTCAGTGCATCCCTAGTCAAAAAGTCATTCAAACTCTTACAGCAAACCCTCTCTCCAATTGGACAATGTGTAAAAATGACAAGGAAGGCAAACGTACAACAGAATACTGACAATATGGTGAAATAATACATTATTCTTTCTAGAAGTTCAACTATGCATTTTCAGAGAAGTCTCCAAGAAAAGACTAACTTCAAGTCTTCTTAGGATACAATTAGCATTTCCCGGTTCTAAGAGGGCAGAAGACAAAGACACACCCTGAAGACCATCTGGACTCATTAAACGGCATACGATTTAAACAGCTGCAAAGAAAGAGGACCAATGACTATTTGAAGTCGTCATGAGAGTGAAGTTGAGCTAGTCTTCTCTATAGTGTCGTATATCAGAGTGAAACGCTTCTCAAATGTGGGCGGGGCTTGATTGTGTCTGTGGGGAGTTGATTGGATGGTTGTGGTTTGCTATTGGTGGATCTCATGTGAGTGACAGGTTGCCCCGCCCTCGTCATCAGAGAAGAGATTCTGATTATGAGGAACATACTGTAATATTCCAATTTTTTTCATGGTGACTTTAAGGCTAGTATGACTTTGAGCTTTAAGTTCTATAATCTGCAGTGGAAACGCACAACATGGGCAATCGGAGTTAAATACCTTAATCCTCTTGAGTCTCTGAGCTTTTGTCTACTAGAAGGTGACATCACCGATTCACAATGAAAGTAAATCAACACGTCCTCTACTGAACTCCTTACTGAAAGAGCCGAGTTGGTTCTTGTAAAGAGTGACGTTTTAACAACCCTAAAACAATAGTTCGTACTCAAAACGAGTGTTCAGAATAAAAGGTCATTTCAAAATGATTAATTTTGTTTATTATTTTTTATGCAGATTCACTCCCCAACAAATCAACATCATTCTAGAATCTAGAAAACTCAAGACTGTCCAGGAGAAGAGCGTGTTGTGTTCTTTAATGGTTCGTCTGCCGTGACGCCAAAACTCGTAGAACAACTGTGACAGTGAGCGCTTCCCGCGATCAACTAAACGCTGGTACGTGAAGCTCGCGGTTCCATTGTTGAATAATTTATTAGATGCACGCCGGTCTGTTATTGTAGGGACATCGACTTTACATTTTCACGCCCCCAAACATGACGAACTGTGACTGGCTGCATTACATGTCAGTCAAATGCGCTCTTGGCCAATGAAAGCGGCGATAGAGTCCAGACCTTCTGCTCAGTCTGGCGACGCGAGACTACTGCAGGCTGCTTCTCATCATGATTTTGTGTTTTTAAGTTAAGTTTGGGATGGACGGTGCTGTGGAAGACATTACTGACGTCTCGGCCGCAGCGGCTTCATTAAAGGACGCAGTGAAAAACGCTTCAAACCATGTTTCCTCCCCCGTGTACTTTCTGCCACGCTACACTTCACTTCATGAACGTGTTATATGAGGGCAGCGGCTTTATTTTCTGCCAAGTGAGCAAGTGTGCACTTTAGCAAAACACCAGGTTGTGCTCAGAGTTTGTGTTACTCAAGGGGAAAGTGCTGCTTTTCTGCATTAAACAGCAACAGCATCAGAGAGGGAGCAGGTCATTAGCAGCCAAGCAAAAGCTCTTAAAGACGGAACAAAAACAACATATCAGTCCCATCAGCACACGCTCAGAAGGGTGGAAAAGACTCCTGGATTGAAAGCCGAGGCCTGTTTATTCTGTGTCTGTGACATGGAGGAATAATGAACTTTTACGGTGTTTTTAGACCCGACTATTCCCTTTCAGCACCTCGCTTTTGTTGAACGGTGGAAATCATTTAGAAAACAGATCAGGTTTGCTTGCCATACCTTAAAGTGGTTGATTATAATTTCACTTTTTTATCTTTAGTTAGTGTGTAATGTTGCTGTTTGAGGGGATACTTTCTTTAACAGAAACCGCTTTTTAAGAACTACAACAAGCTTCTTCCTGGGTTGGTGACATCACAAACCCTAAAATTTACATAACTCCGCCCCCCGGGCCATGCTGTGCTGCTTTAGAGAAGAGGAAGAGTTGTTGTAGTCGAGTGTCGAGTCATTTTACGCCGGACCGCTTCACAAACGAGGGTGGATTCAAGGAGAAAAGATGAACGTGACGACACATGCTAGTGATGAGTTGATCAACTCCACAGCAACTACATCAATTTATCCACTAACCGTTCAGAAACTTCTTCCTGAGTCTCTCCATCAGTTTGAACACTTTCCTCATTTTGTCTGCGTGAGATTCTCCAGCTTTGTTGTTGTTGAGCTGTTAAAGCTCCGCCCTCTTCTGGAGCAGCAGCTCATTTGCATTTAAAGGGACGGCGTGTTTTTGCTCACACCCAAATAGAGGCAAATTTGACAAGCGATAATAAATGATCTGAGCTGAAACTTCACTGGAGACACCAGAGACTGATGTCACATCTGGTGAAAGGGCGTTATAGGTCCACTTTAATGCAGACAAACTTTGTTTGGAAAAATACATGGAAATAACACCCGTTCACAGAAAGGACGATAGCTATAACAATCACAGCACAGCAGAAATGATGGAATCATTTCCAGCTTGACAGCCAATCAGAACCCGTCCTTGTTGCCAAGCGGTCGCCAGGATTCTATGTAAAGCCATGGGAGTTTTTTGTTACGTTTTGATTTAGGGTTATGATTTCTTAGGAAAGCAAAAGCACAAGCTGCACATTTTGGCATATCATGTCAAAGTTGAGAACTTCAGGGCTTTGTTCTAAAAAGTTGGCAAAGTTCAGTTGGTATATAGACTGTTGTGGGACAGGAAGTTTACACTGGCACTCGGATCATCATTGCTTCTTTCTGACACTCCAGCACTAAAAGGGCTTCAATAACAAACTTGGCTTTCACATGACATCGCCGCTACTGTTTCCATGGAGCACAGCAGATGTTGCCACTGCGCTTCTAGACCCTCACCACATGAATGGCACGGCAATGATGTCATGGTATCCCACTCGGCTGTTAGAGCCGGGATTCTCTGGGAAAGAGAACAGAAAAGACTAGGAAACACAAAGGGAAAGAAATATAAATCACACAGCACAGATGTGTCAATCAAGCGGCAGAACTCACCCAAACCCCTGAGATTCGTGAGAGAAGGGCGAGATTCTCCGCGGATGACACGCTGGAAGACTCTGGTGTCATCCGTTTTAACACGGCAGACACATCGCTCCCAAATGTGCCATCTTAATTAAAAGATAACAAGGATTCACCGAGTTCAACACTCAAGTGGAAGATATGTGTAATCAAACAAACAATCATTTTAAGCAAACTATGCCTTTAAAATCTTTTAATTTAGTGTTATACGAAATCAGTCTCACATTTCAGTTCATTTATGGGTTTAAAATTTTGTTTAACACCAGCACACTGAACATGGCACACTGCCATTAACAAATCTGTGACACGAGACGATAAAATGATGCCCAAGTGTTCGAAAAATCACACTTCTCAATTTACATGGAAGTCGTGCCATCAAATATCTGCAGCGCTGAATGTGTTCCCATACAGACGCTTGTTGATCTAAAGCCTTGGCTGCCGTCCACACACAATGGTGGAGGACCGGTCCTGATCCGTCACGACTGGGTGTTCCCAGAGCGCAGTGGCAGAGGAATGCAGTGCGGCGGCCCTGCAATTATCCACATTTGAGCATCTAAACCACAGCACTGCTCCGGTTTCACCTCCAGCTCATCGACGCTTCATCTTGAAATAGTGATGCTGAGATTACTTCACTCCAGACCTGACATTGATTTAAAATAAAAAAAATTTACTTTACCGGAATGGTGTGAATCTTGGTAGGTTTTGGCACTTTCTATGTGGAAAAAGAAATCATGTAATGATTCAAAAACGGTTAAATGAGCCTGGAAAAAAATTTAAATCCACAAAAATAAGCTCATTTAAAGCAAATGTGAAAGGAATTTCATCTAGTGGAAGAGTTTGAAACAAACTCTTACTGAAAGCTCATTTTTTGAGATATCAACTTCAAATTTGAACACAACTTTATGGCTTTGATTCTCCAGCAGTTTTAGAGTAAATCATGTTTTGATGCATCTTCATAAACTTAATCTGCCATGTGTCATCTTTAAAAAGATACCAAACTTCAGTCTTTTGCTCCAAAGCATTCAAGATTTACCACAAATTAAGTTGGAAATTTAATTTCTAGGTCTAAACTCAAAAAGTGGTTATAACAGGTAATAAGTGGATCGTAACTATTCCATGAATATAATTTAGTACCATATAATCCCCTAAAAATACTAAATATTAAATAAAAAAACATTATCAAACTAAAACATTGTACATTCATTTCATTAAAAAAACAAAATCTGTCATTTTTGACCAGCATGTGAAGAGCACCAGAGGATTAAACTGTTACAGACAAAAACATTATATTCAAACCCTTCTGTCATATGTACATTACTGTAATACTGAAATACTCAATACTTCAAACAAGCATTTAAACGACGCATATATAGTTGAAATAATTAAAATGAAAGCACAAATATGATATTTATGGCCGATACCAATAGCATAAGTCATTCATGGATAAATAGAAGATATCAAAATTCTATTCTATATATTTTTTTTCTATCAATATTTATAAGAACATATATATATAACATATATAATATATATGTATATAAATATATATATAAGAATATTTTTTATATATATATATATATATATATATATATATATATAATTTTTTTTAAGAAAAAACACTCTACAGACTAAAATCAGTCGCTTGTAAAATGAGTGTGCACTAGGGATGCACGATTATCCCAATATAAAATAATCATCATTATCGGCCAAAATGTTCCTATCGGAGCATCTCTAGTGTGCACAATTAAATCTCCAATACGGGCATCAACACCCTCAAATAACACAGATATCGGGCATCCCTGCCTTATATTGTGCATATGAATGTAGTAATAGTTTGGAATCATTAGGAAACATTAGGAATATCTGCCTTCACAAATCCTGATTCGCCCCACAATTAACGAAGGATCAAATCCATGGAATTAAGAATCAAGTACGATCACATGAGAGTTTTATGAATGATTGAAAGTTGAACATTTCTGGCACTCTAAAAATCTCTCAGTACGTCAATCGGTCTAAACCTCTTAGTCGAGTCTGGAGTCTTCAAGCATTCAGCAAACTAACTCTGTTCACCTAAATATCCGCTGCGATTCAAAAACAAGCGGATGTTTCCCCGCTCATAGATATTCAGCTCATGTGACGTCAGTGATCGCTTTACAAACACTCACACATCAGGGACAGACTCATTCGGGCTGAGCGGAGTCTGAACGGCAGAATCTCTCAGAATGAAAACCAGAACTGAGATCACACACTGAAGACTGAAGACGGCTGTTCTCCATGAGCCCGCCGCTGAAATCCCGAGCTATTCACGTTCACCTTAGGGAAACCGGGATGTAAAAGATGCGTCACTGGACTCAGACGGCATTCAAACCCCCGTTCAGGAATCCTCATGTGTTTCGCAAACAAACGGATCAAATGTCCTGCTGATAACAAGAATACTGTGGTAAAAACAACCCAAGTTGGGTTGAAAATGGACAAACTCAGTGGTTGGGTTAAATGTTTGTTTAGTTTCATTTAATTCAACTATCGTTTAAAAATTAACGTTGCTTAAAATGAACCCAAAATGGACATTTATTAATAAGTTTGATGAATAAATATTAAACATGCATTACATTTCTTATTAATAAATGTTCACTTTTTGATTATTATTGTTGCCTCTAGTAATTATGCGTCTGATTAATAGTTTGTGTTCATTTTAAGCCTGACATATAGTCATTTTTAAACATTTAACCCAATCACTGGGTTTGTCCATTTTCAACTCAACTTGGGTTTTTTTAGTTGGGTCACTTGTATTTCACACTTCAGCTCGAGTTCAACCGTTCGCCCATCATTCGCAAATCTACAGTAAACGTGTCCATCTATAGATGACCGTCCACCTCGTCAGAAATTAAAGCTCGTTTTGCAAAGGCGTGAAATAATACACATTTTGCGCTTGCATTGCAAACAGGGTGACGTGAAATCAGAGCCACGCTTTCATAACTCCTGCAGAGGAATGTCCAGAGGAACGTCCAGAGGAACGGCTTCTGATTCAAGAACTCGGAGCGCTGGCATCCCAGCAGCGCCACCAGACCCTCGGGTTCCCGTCATGTGATCCAGCTGGAGGCTCTGCATGCACAACTTTATAGGGTGTTTCATTAAATGTCTGTCACAGAGCAGATCAATGCCAGCTCACACTTCTAACCCTGACCAACTCAGTATTTTCATCATTGCATTGATTGTATTGCATGTAATATAAGCAGCAGAACACAGACACTTGATATAGTGAGGAGAAACATCTGTCTGGCTTTATAGCATCAGGTTCAGGAGACAGAATATCTGGCCTGACAACAACTTTTAAACCTAAAAACAAAAACGTTTCAGTGTGAAAAGTGAAATATACTGCATAAATGTACATAAAAACAGCAGCTGACACTAGCACAGGTGAGGCCGGTCTCTTACCTGCCCAGCTCTCTGCCGGGGATGACGTCATAGCGGTCGGTGAACGGCTCGCTCCTGATGGCGGTTCGGATCTCGCGCAGCAACCCGGAGCGGTTCTGACCGGATTCACACCGAACAAGGCTTCTGGACTCGGTCGTTCGTGGACATTCAGGAATCATAACGGCTGCTATAAACGTCAATGTTTCGTTTTTGAACTTATACCCGTTTTTTTTTTTTTACCTGCGAGCCGAGTCCAACAGGTGACAGCGAACCGAATACTATCACTCTACCTCACTTCTCTCGCGTGAATTTTGACCTAACATGGAAGCGTGTGTAAAATGTCAACTGCTGATAGTTTCATCTTCGGTCAAAACTGCTCCAGAGTGAGTTGAAGCTCCAGCTCTCCTCAGCTCGTTCGCGGCATCTACAGCGACTCAACTGACGCCAAGCTGCTGCTGCTGCTCGGACTTCAGTTGCCGGGGGAACGGGCGTGATTGACAGGCCTTTCCACCAATTATAATCGAGTACTTGCGGGTGGGCGGGACGAGGTCGTCTTTGAATGAGATTTGACCAATAAGAGATGACCAATTGATTAATTAATTTAATGATATAAAAAAGACTGATATTAGGCGTTTTGAGAGGATGAGGAAGACTTTAGACTAAAATTCCTCTTTGTGATCTGAATTTATATTATTTATACATACACGTTTACCGAGTTAAGGAGGACGTAATAGGGACTTTTATTTTATTATATGAACCTTTATTTTATCATAAGATTTTATTAAATATTTTTTTATTCCCTTAAAAAGCAGTGCCTGTTGAGGAGCTTCTTCAAAACACAGGAGTGACGCCCTCTAGTGCTCCAACTGAGTCAAGGATCGAAGCAACTCCACATAATCAATACATACAGCCAACTACAAAGTGATTGTTTATTGACATTTATGTACAACCATTTGGGCCAAAAGCAAAGTCTGTTCATGTCGAACAAACTGACATCAGGAAATTAGCCTCATATACAGTAAATAACATTCATATTTATATTTACATATATATTTTCATTAACAATTGAAACGATTTGCATTGCAAGTAAAGGGTTTTCATATGCAATCTCATGACTTTATATTGAACTCAAATACAAAAAGAATATAAAATACAAAACTGCCAACAAATAAAAATGATAAAAATACATCGTTATAACATCATCCACTGAGCATCGAACAACAGCAAATGGTCAGATAGTCATTTCACAATCTCTGTCAATAAATAAAACAAGTTATGCTTGACCGTATGTGTTTAATACACTCCCAAAGGAAGTTCAGATCCATCGGGAACACACATGTAATAGATCCCTGGGGAATGCTTTCGTAGTTCGTGACAATAAACGCAATGATACACACTATCATAAGAGCCTGCATGCATTAAAAGCTCCCGACATGATGGTCGTCCAACAAAAATGCAAATAAAAACATAAAAGCACCACTTAAGATCTTGCATTCATATTAATAAAGAATATCTGGCCGTCTTGTTGCCTGCAGTTATCATCAGTCATTTTATAAATATGACTCATTTAGTTTTACAGTTAGAATTGTGAGGGACAAACCAGCTCATGTTTGATCTTTCATTAATAAAGATAAACCTGCAAGGGTCTTAATAAATGTGATAAACTTTACAACAAAATAAATGATGACAATAATAGTGGATGAATCCAGTGTCATTATTATATGAAGCTCATCCCTGATCCCTAAAAAAAAAAGATTTGTCTTCAGGAAGCGTTATTTAAAGAGTTGGAGAGTGACAGACACAACGTTGTGATTAGCTTAGTGTTCGTGTCGCTAATTTGGTTACGCAATAAAGTCGCTTACATCACAGCCTGATGAGCTTCTGTGTGTGCGTAAAGCTCGAGACGTGACCATTTCTACTCCAAAAACAGAATATTTTTTCATGACTTCATCGATGTGATTAAAGCAGGAATTCTGTGTGTTCAAAAACAGTTGAGAATGGTCTGTGGATTGGAGTTCAGCACACGAGCATGAAAGTGTTTGATCAGTGGCTGTGTTTGGAATAGCATACCGCCATACTATTTATCAATTTATCATCAATAACGTGAATTCATACGATAACCGGAAGATGCTTTACATTCGCCGCGATGCACGGTATATATCTCGAGTGTTATACCCCGAAACACTCCTGAACTTGGCAAAAAGTTTCATTTTCACACATTAAAAAATTCAAAATGAGTATTTCTGATATGAGAACACATGCTAAACTATTGAACATGCAGCGTGACGATGTGACAACAACATGGCATACATTACTGCACTCTGAAGTGTTTATATTGTGTATATCGTGTAATGTTTCACATACTACAATAGTATGAAGCACAGTATTTCATGTTAGTATTCCACTTCAAACACAGCCAGGCACTGAAAATCACTGACGCCGAACCGACAGAACGAGGATCGAGTCAGTCGAACACAATAGGCTGGAGCTGGTTTTCACTATTGCATACGTTGCTTTTAACTCCCGCAAACACAGAAAAGTACTCACATATGTTGTGTTTTAGAGCAGAAGCATGCTATGTCAAGTCATTTCAAACTAAATTCCCATATAGTTTAAAAATCTCTAAAAAGTCTCTCATGGATTGAGTTATTGAAAATGTATTTACAGCAATAAAAAAAACAACGCCTTCACTCCAGACCGAAGGTGCTGGTCTCCTCCACTGCGGTCAGGAGCTTCTCATACAGCATAGTGTACGACGGGTAGGGAGGCAAATCCAGGCGGTTGAAGCATGTGTGAGCCCTGCAGGAGACAACGATACAGAGGTCAAAGGTCAAGAGGGAGATTCCATCCTCCGCCTTGCTGTAAAGCACAAACTTCCCCCCATCTCCGCACCAGCAAAGCATGTGAAATTCTGTATCTGAGTGAGGCATCTGTATCCTTTCCATCACATTGCCCTTATTTAGCTTCGGCTGCTGACGCTGAGCACACACAATGACAAACGCCAAGCCGTTCTTACCCTGACAGAGAAATATGAGCCTGTACTTTAGTGCTGACGGCGCCAGGCTTTGATCCGCAGTCCCTTCTGTTTGCCAGACGAACCGGGAGAAATGAATTTCAAGGTGAAACGCTGGATGCAAATCAGCCCTGAGTGAGCGTTTGAGCTTTTAGGATGAAGCTCTGTCATCTCAGTTAGCTTTATTTACAAGTCTAAACAGCACGCGAAGGCTTAAAGGGGGTTTCCTTTGCTGCTGTGATTGAATTGCATATTGTGAGCGGTGTGGAAGAACCATGGCAGGTAAACAAAGACCACACAAAGAATCTGAGCTCTGTGCTTTTCATTTCACGTCCCTCATTTGTTTCTGTTCACATGATGTATGACTAGCAAATATAAACTGAAGCTAGCTCTACCCATAAAGCTTTTTCTCCAGAGGAATTAGCCTGCCTTAAGGACTACAAAGTCATCAAGTGCTTAGCAATCATATGTGTGATGTGTGTTATTTTGTACGGTATACCTTGGCAGAGAGGTAATCTTTCCCCACTTTTCGATGCAGAAGCGCCGCAGGCCGTTGCTCCCGCGCAGAACTGCGAAACCCTCGTAGGGGACGCTGGACGTGCCCGTCACGAACTGTAGCAGACGCAGCCTCTGTTCATTATTGAAGCGCTCCACCGCGGCCCAGAACCAACGCATCACAATGTGCCCGTCATGGTAACCTGGAAGTTGACAACGAAGTTAAAAGTGAAGTATGCAGTTTATGTGACACTAGTGGCACCCAGCAGAATTGCAAAAAATAAAGCATTTTTCAAACCACCTTGTAAACGCTTCAACATCACAAACACAGCTCTCACGGGTGCTCGTGAAGGATCGTCTCAACAGATAAGAGAGGCAATAAACGATCCAATATATTAGGAACACTTTTAGCTGTGTTGCTATGTGTCATGAGGAAGTAACTGAGTAGACTAAAACCCTGTCGAGACTGACTGCGAGCGTCTCACTTATAATGAACCCATTCAACATATCTGCCACTATATGTCTTTTCCCAGGTAACACATCAGACATGATTCCTCACCATGTAAACATCCCTGCTGTGGCCACGCCCCAACCTCTCAGTCTGTTACAGTAGCCACGCCCCAATCTCTCAGTCTGTTACAGTAGCCACGCCCCAACCTCTCAGTCTGTTACAGTAGCCACGCCCCAATCTCTCAGTCTGTTACAGTAGCCACGCCCCAACCTCTCAGTCTGCTGCAGTAGCCACGCCCCAACCTCTCAGTCTGTTACAGTAGCCACGCCCCAATCTCTCAGTCTGTTACAGTAGCCACGCCCCAATCTCTGTCTGTTACAGTAGCCACGCCCCAATCTCTCAGTCTGCTGCAGTAGCCACGCCGCAACCTCTCAGTCTGTTACAGTAGCCACGCCCCAATCTCTCAGTCTGTTACAGTAGCCACGCCCCAACCTCTCAGTCTGTTACAGTAGCCACGCCCCAATCTCTCAGTCTGTTACAGTAGCCACGCCCCAACCTCTCAATCTGCTGCAGTAGCCACGCCCCAACCTCTCAGTCTGTTACAGTAGCCACGCCCCAACCTCTCAGTCTGTTACAGTAGCCACGCCCCAACCTCTCAGTCTGTTACAGTAGCCACGCCCCAACCTCTCAGTCTGTTACAGTAGCCACGCCCCAACCTCTCAGTCTGTTACAGTAGCCACGCCCCAACCTCTCAGTCTGTTACAGTAGCCACGCCCCAACCTCGCAGTCTGTTACAGTAGCCACGCCCCAATCTCTCAGTCTGTTACAGTAGCCACGCCCCAACCTCTCAGTCTGTTACAGTAGCCACGCCCCAACATCTCAATCTGCTGCAGTAGCCACGCCCCAACCTCTCAGTCTGTTACAGTAGCCACGCCCCAACCTCTCAGTCTATTACAATAGCCACGCCCCAATCTCTCAGTCTGTTACAGTAGCCACGCCGCAACCTCTCAGTCTGTTACAATAGCCACGCCCCAATCTCTCAGTCTGCTGCAGTAGCCACGCCCCAACCTCTCAGTCTGTTACAGTAGCCACGCCCCAACCTCTCAGTCTGTTACAGTAGCCACGCCCCAACCTCTCAGTCTATTACAATAGCCACGCCCCAATCTCTCAGTCTGTTACAGTAGCCACGCCGCAACCTCTCAGTCTGTTACAATAGCCACGCCCCAATCTCTCAGTCTGCTGCAGTAGCCACGCCCCAACCTCTCAGTCTGTTACAGTAGCCACGCCCCAACCTCTCAGTCTGTTACAGTAGCCACGCCCCAACCTCTCAGTCTGTTTCAGTAGCCACGCCCCAACCTCTCAGTTTGTTACAGTAGCCACGCCCCAATCTCTCAGTTTGTTACAGTAGCCACGCCCCAATCTCTCAGTCTGCTGCAGTAGCCACGCCCCAACCTCTCAGTCTGTTACAGTAGCCACGCCGCAACCTCTCAGTCTGTTACAATAGCCACGCCCCAATCTCTCAGTCTGCTGCAGTAGCCACGCCCCAACCTCTCAGTCTGTTACAGTAGCCACGCCCCAACCTCTCAGTCTGTTACAGTAGCCACGCCCCAACCTCTCAGTCTGTTTCAGTAGCCACGCCCCAACCTCTCAGTTTGTTACAGTAGCCACGCCCCAATCTCTCAGTTTGTTACAGTAGCCACGCCCCAATCTCTCAGTCTGCTGCAGTAGCCACGCCCCAACCTCTCAGTCTGTTACAGTAGCCACGCCCCAACCTCTCAGTCTGTTACAGTAGCCACGCCCCAATCTCTCAGTCTGTTACAGTAGCCACGCCCCAACCTCTCAGTCTGTTACAGTAGCCACGCCCCAACCTCTCAATCTGCTGCAGTAGCCACGCCCCAACCTCTCAGTCTGTTACAGTAGCCACGCCCCAACCTCTCAGTCTATTACAATAGCCACGCCCCAATCTCTCAGTCTGTTACAGTAGCCACGCCCCAACCTCTCAGTCTGTTACAATAGCCACGCCCCAATCTCTCAGTCTGCTGCAGTAGCCACGCCCCAACCTCTCAGTCTGTTACAGTAGCCACGCCCCAACCTCTCAGTCTGTTACAGTAGCCACGCCCCAACCTCGCAGTCTGTTACAGTAGCCACGCCCCAACCTCTCAGTCTGTTACAATAGCCACGCCCCAATCTCTCAGTCTGCTGCAGTAGCCACGCCCCAACCTCTCAGTCTGTTACAGTAGCCACGCCCCAACCTCTCAGTCTGTTACAGTAGCCACGCCCCAACCTCTCAGTCTGTTACAATAGCCACGCCCCAATCTCTCAGTCTGCTGCAGTAGCCACGCCCCAACCTCGCAGTCTGTTACAGTAGCCACGCCCCAACCTCACAGTCTGTTACAATAGCCACGCCCCAATCTCTCAGTTTGTTACAGTAGCCACGCCCCAACCTCTCAGTTTGTTACAGTAGCCACGCCCCAATCTCTCAGTTTGTTACAGTAGCCACGCCCCAATCTCTCAGTCTGCTGCAGTAGCCACGCCCCAATCTCTTGACGGATCTGAGCGGACCGCTCTAACTGCCTGGGGGGTTGATGTTTACACTTTTGGAGGAGATAAACTTATGAATGGCATTCTAATAGTAGTCAGTGAACAATAAACTTAAGAGAATGTGTTTTAACATAAATAATCTTATATACTTCCAGTGCACTGTAAAGCTTTGTCTGATAGTAAGCTGTCTAGTTTTGGGGTGATTTCAGACACAGCCCTAGTGATCTTGATTAACTGGTACAGGTTTGTTTAATTAGGGCTGGAGCTGGCAATAGAGTAATACCAGCACGCTGTAAACTAACAATGGCACTATTATTAATTGCACACACAAATATTGGGTGACGTAGTCCTTTTGTGATTCTTCTCAATATCGGATGAATGTCATCAAGCATAGTCTTTTTCTACACTGCGCTTGTAATAATGCATTCTGGGAGCACCTTCTCCACAAAGAAACTAACTCAGAATTTAGTTGAAACAATCTCATTTAAATTAGGTAAAGTATGAGAAGACAAGAGAATGTGTCCCACTAAAGAGGCCCGTCAGGGGTCTGAATGTGTCTGAATGTGTCTGAATGTGCAGAGGCTGTGCAGGAAAAGTCAACAAAAGTCTCCAGAGTTTCAAGTGAGGTCATCTCAACACTGTGAAACCACAACACCGCAGGGTTATATGAAATTCTACAGGGTTCACCCGTTATGCTTTCAATGTCAACAGCTCCGTTCTAAGTAATGAACTGCAATCTAAACAGATGGGATACTTGTTTTGGCATTTGCGGTGGGATAAAATACTATTGACCCTCCATAGTAATTCACAGCAGAGGACCTGAAAGAAAAGTGAAACCACTTCACATGGAACAAATGGTAAGCCTTGGCAATCAAGCGTCTAATCGTTACTGAAGACCATGTGAACATTTTTCTCCAGTAATTAACGATTTATGGGTAGTTTTGATCATTTTTGGCGCTATATTGACAATATTGCTTAAAGTGGACAGTGTATTTGCCATGTGATTTTACCTCCTCTATATTCTGTGTTGGATCTCCAGTCGTTCAAATCGATCTCGGCCGTCCCTGCGATGACTAACTCCAGCTCACGGGCATCGAACACTGAAACCAGACGGGAGTCTACAACCTGCGTTGTTAAAAGGAAAAGAAACATCTGATATTCAAATCCTCTGAATCTGATGAGTAAATAATTGTTTCACTAAACCGTTTTGTGTAGATTGGCTACGATTCAAACTGACGTACCTCATAAAAACCTCTTACAAGGGCTTCGGTCTGCTGCATAACCCCCCTCTCCACCCTCCATCTAGCCATACGCTCAATGTATTCCTTCTTGTTCTTCTCTGTCACTTGGATGTTGGTGCCCCCAGACTTCAGTTCCCTCTCCGTCACCTGTCAAATGACGGAAAAGAGTTTTAAAGTGGACCTATAACTCCTCTCTCACCAGATGTAACATCAGTCTCTGGTGTCTCCAGTGAAGTTTCAGCTCAGATCATTTATTATCGCTTGTCAAATTCACCTCTATTTGGGTGTGAGCAAAAACACGCCGTTTTTGTGCGTGTCCCTTTAAATGCAAATGAGCTGCTGCTCCAGAAGAGGGCGGAGCTTTAACAGCTCAACAACAACAAAGCTGGAGAATCTCACGCAGACAAAATGAGGAAAGTGTTCAAACTGATGGAGAGACTCAGGAAGAAGTTTCTGAACGGTTAGTGGATAAATTGATGTAGTTGCTGTGGAGTTGATCAACTCATCACTAGCATGTGTCGTCACGTTCATCTTTTCTCCTTGAATCCACCCTCGTTTGTGAAGCAGTCCGGCGTAAAATGACTCGACACTCGACTACAACAACTCTTCCTCTTCTCTAAAGCAGCCCAACATGGCCCCGCCCCCTTTGTTGCATGTTCTCGGGGGCGGGGTTTATGTAAATTCTGGGGTTAGTGATGTCACCAACCCAGGAAGAAGCTCTTTGTAGTCCCTACCAGCCGTTTGTCGTAGAACAAGCTTGAAGGTTTGGGAGAAACCTTTGTTTGCAACATGGCGGGTTAAAAAGCATGGATGTACCCTCAGCCTCAGCCACTTATTTGTTGTACATTTCTAAACTTGAAATGTGTAATTTTTAAAAAATAAAGTTAAAATATTTATCCCAGATTAATATAACTGTAAGTAAGCCAGGGTTGTCCAAACCTGCTCCTAGAAGGCCAATGTCCTGCAGAGTTTAACTCCAACTTGCCTCAACACTGGAAGATTCTAGTGATCCTGAAAATCTTGATTCGCTGGTTCAGATGTGTTTAATTTGGGTTAGAGCTAAACTCTGGAGGAGAGAGGCCCTGTAAGAGCAAGAATGGACACTAGGTTCTGCTAGGTTCTGTAATAAGTTGATCTACCAAAGAGTATAAACCAATGTTCATTTTCCTAAGAAACACTGCTGTAAACAATAGTTTAGTTTGCTCAGACGTGTCATCTTTTACAACTATAGAATAATGCGAAAAACTGGCAACCAGGTTTGGTTTGCTCCTTCGGTTCCTTCAGTCCTGATCAAAGATCATTATCATTGCAGGCATTTCTGTAAGACACATGAAAAACCTCCTTCAAGGTGAATAATCCAGCACCTGTCCAAAGACCTCCTCGTTGACCGTAAACGTTAGATCCAGGATGTCCGTGATATCGTTGTCCTTCATCCACTGTAAGCTTTGGTGGAACTCCTCATCCAGGTATTCCAAATCGCTCAAATCCGTCACTCTACAGAGCACACAACACAGACATCCAATCAGAAGTCATCGTTCTGAGCTCTGCTTCAAGCCTCGTGCACACTGCCACGATCATCACCAGCGTCTTTGTGTTCATACTCAATTTCCACTGGTGATGAACGTGCAAATTCACTCCCTGACGGTAAATGGGCTTGTGCTTAGTGCAAATAAACATATTTATGAATTAGACATTCTAAATAATATTTCTTGAATGTAAATAAAACAATAAAAACACAAATATAAAATGGCATATCCATGTCATGAGGAGATGGTAGTCAGAAACGGTAGTGCAAATAAATATATTTATGAAATAAGCATTAACTATATTTCCTGAATGTAAAAATACAATAAAAATACAGAAATAAAATGACATACAATACACATCTATTGCCGTGGCCAAGCACTGGCAGAGCACCCATAGTTTGTCGGGGTTGTCTTTGTCTTCTTTTAATCAATGTGTGTTCGGCGAGAGCGTTTTGTGCTTGAGTCGTGTTTTAAAGTAACTTCAGCAGCTCTAGGCACGTGAATCTCATTTTTAACATGGTGTGTCAAACCAAAAAAAAAATGATGCTTTTACGCCTGGTGTGTTGCGCGTCGGTGTGCTCACTCACGTCACGAGGCGTTAAACATCGATAAGCGAGCGATAATCGTCCCGTGTGCACAAGACTTCAGGCTGGAATAAACAACACGACACTGCCCAGATTTTTGCCCCAATTATGGACGAGTTGAGGCTAGTTGCCCAAAAGTCAGATTTGAGTTGACATATTTGACAGAAAATCTCATGATCGTCACAGATTATTTAGCTACAGACTATGATATTAAACATGTTTGATATTTTGAGCCCAGTTTAGAACATGTTTTGCATGTTTCTGTGTGATCAGCGCGTCTGTGAGCCACTCGTTCAGTGTACGATGGCCAGTTTTTCCCTCTGTAACCATTTACAAAGTGGACAAGTGTAAGATAAGTATTGTTTTAAATATCTATTCAGAAGACGTGCAGTGATTTCCACTGAGACTCACAGTCTGAGCAGGGCCTTGTAGAACGGCCGGGTGAAGAACGCGTCCAGCAGATACTGGTGGATCAGAGCCAGACCCAAAATACGGCCACTGAAACGGAACCTGTGAGGGTCCAACAAAGCGTTTATTCATATCATAATGTACAGAACACGCTTTATTATACAGTTTTTTTACAATCACTTTGCTACTATTTTCAGAACCTTGATGTCATTTTTCACAACTCTAGACACAAAACTCACAACCAATGATCAAAATGCACATTTTTCAAAACTCTAACCCTTTTCTCAATTGCTTGGACACAATACACATAAAACTCAGATCATTTGTTCATTGAACAAAAATCACCTGTTCAATATGACACAACTTGACATCAAAGTTCTACTGTTTCAAAAGGTAATTCACACATTACATTTCAAATGAGTGTCTGTTCATTTCCTTACAGTGATCGAACTATCAGTTGACACAACTGCTCTAAATGATGAGTAACTGTTGCATTACTCTTAATGAATAGTTGTATGGAAACAAACAAACAATCTTCCATGTTTACTGTAAATCATGAAAGTTTCAGGATAACGAGATTTATTGTCACCAATTAGCGTGGAGCATGAACCAATTAGACTACAATATCCATGGATGACATCACAGCAGACCGGTGTCAGGCCCGGATTCTCCATGCCCGAAGGTTTTTTGGAAAACATCCACTGTGATGTAGATGAGAACCTGCGGCCAAATCCACAACACAGAGTTGATGACAGTGTAGAAGTACAGGAATCACTCCTGTTTTGTTTCTTACAGTACAAGCAAGCGAGTTGAGTATTGATGTTTTACAGTACTGTCTTTTCTTTTCTATTTCATTGCTAATTATTTTTGCTTTGATTCAAATAAACCTAAGTTGTGATTGTACTGTAGTGTTTTGCATCAATACATTACAAACTTTGTTCAATGATTCCACTGTCTGTAGTATTCTCTCTACTGCAGTACTTTTACACAGATGTGTTTACTGTACATGTAGAACCATAATGAAACCTGTATCACCTGTTTTGTTCTACAATATTTAATCATTGTACGAACAATGACACAGTGAAACTATCGTTATAACTGATCTATAGTTATGTTTCAATGGTATTTCACAGTAAATTTATGTTTTGAACCAATGATTGTGCAAGTGCAAGATTTCTTTAAAGATGTGAACGCACAACGTGATGTTTTGAACGTTAGACAGCCTGTGTTACGAGTGATAACCGTTCTGAGTTTTGTGTCTAGAGTTTTGAAAAATGACATCAAGGTTCTGAAAATAGAAGCAAAGTGATTGTAAAAAACTGTAATACATATTCTGCTTTTGCTACAATTTCAGGCTTGTGGATGGGGCTCGATACAGTGACTTGAGCCAACGTTTAAATTCAATTAAAAGTTGTGAATTTGAACACTGACATTCACCAGACGTGCCCTGAGTTTGGATCAAGTTCAAGGCAAACTTTGAGAATTTGTCTTTGTATTTAGTTTCCTGACGCTATAATTTGCTCAACAAGAGGGCTGTTTTCCCTGTCAGTCAAAATGCCGAAATGAGAGACGAAACAAAGACGTAGTGTGACCGCTTCTACATGGCTTTCTTTCCAGCTGACCAGAAGGCATGCAGCTCCTCGACCACAGGCCACATCAACCCGACAGCCACAAAGCTGAACTTCAAAAACATTCCGAGTCTAAGCAGCGATAATTAGGGACACCGATAGATAATACGGTACAAAGAATTTCTCACCATTCCAAATGGTTCTCAACAAATGCAGACATGGGGCTGATCTGCACCATATACGTGTCGTTGGCCGAGTACTCGAACAGGCCGTAGTACGGGTTAAACATCTCCTGAGACAACAGGAAAAAGAATTCCCGCGACGGGCCGCTGTAGTCCAAACTGTGGAGAGCACGAATGCAGTGTTTCAGATCAGTTGAGAGTGTGTGTGTCATATATCTCTCTCTCTCTCTCAGTGTGTCGAGCGACTCACCCTTCCTCTCCTACAAAGGTGATGTAGAGCTTGTTTCTCTGGAGCTCTTTACGCGAGTAGGCCATTACTTGATTAAAGGTGCCTTCCAGTAAGTGTTCCCTTCGGACGATGAGCCTTGATAACACCACAGAATCAAACCATGTCAAAATCTAAATCTTTTTTTCTGTCTGTCTATTTATCCATGTAAAGCACATTCACTCTGAAAACACACACAGGCACACGTACTTTATTTTTCCTGGCCCCTGGCCATAGCCTTTAGCCTCCAGCTTCCTGTAAAAATTGCGAAGTTTTGCCTCGAAGTCTCTGCGGTACGGAGCCGGCGCTCTGGCCCTCTGCAAGCCTGTCAAAATACACGATATAATCACATATGAACATTTCTTTATTTGAAAATGTCTAACAATTAATTAAAATGAAATAAAAGCATATTTTCACAGGCAAGAAGCCAAAGAGAAGATACATTTATTATGGCCATCAGAGTGAAAACAACAAAGCGACTGGAGCAGGAGTGAAATAATTCGACTTCGAGTTTTCTCATCAAACACTAGCTATCACCATCACACTGAGTGGCTTTAACGCGTGTCTCGCTGGGGTGTGAGGATGTGTGATCAAGCACATGTTTGAAAGAACCGTCTTTCGACCGAGAGCCGCTGTGATTTGTTTAAACCTGAGGGAGACTGGCCGGACTGAACCACAAACACACAGAGGAACTGATGCGGGAACGATTACTCTTGCCGTTTCAGGGAATAGAGTTGAGTTTTACAGCAACAGACGCTCTCATGTTTCCACAGACATCTAACTGAGCTTTTAAAAGAAAAGATCAGGAGTTAGTATGAAGGTGTTCGTAACTGAGCTGAACAGAATGCGTAGCTGATATAAAAAATTGGATGACTAGTAATTTCCTACTACTAAATTCAGAAAAAACAGAGATTCTAATTATTGGACCAAAAACTTCTGCACATAATAACCTAGAATACTGTCTAACACTTGATGGCTGCTCTGTTAAGTCGTCTTCGTCAGTTAGGAACCTGGGTGTGCTCTTTGATACCAATCTTTCATTTGAATGCCACATTTCTAGCATATGTAAAACCGCATTCTTCCATCTTAAAAACATATCTAAATTGCGACATATGCTCTCAATGACAAATGCGGAACAGCTAGTTCATGCGTTTATGACCTCGAGACTAGATTACTGTAATGCTCTACTGGGTGGTTGCCCTGCTCGCGTGATAAATAAATTACAGCTGGTCCAAAACGCAGCTGCTAGAGTCCTTACTAGAACCAGGAAGTATGAACATATTAGTCCGGTTCTGTCAAAACTGCACTGGCTCCCTATTAAACATCGTATAGATTTTAAAATCTTGCTAATTACTTACAAAGCACTAAATGGCTTAGCTCCCCAGTACCTGAGTGAGCTTTTAATGCATTATAGTCCTTCGCGTCTATTACGATCTCAGAATTCTGGCCAGTTGTTAATACCTAGAATATCAAAATCAACCGCGGGCGGTAGATCCTTTTCCTATTTGGCACCTAAACTCTGGAACAATCTTCCTAGCATTGTTCGGGAAGCAGACACACTTTGTCAGTTTAAATCTAGACTAAAAACGCATCTATTTAACCTGGCATACACATGACGCACTATAAACTTTTGTCCTCATATCCGTTAAAGGATTGTTAGGCTGCATAGATCAGGTCAGCCGGAACCGGGAACACTTCCTATAACACCAGATGTACTCGTTACATCGGAAGAAGAATGGCGTCTACGCTAATTTTTTGTCTCTCTGCTTATCCCGAGGTTTACCAATTAACATGATTGGCTGGATCCGGGCTGTGTCCGGGTCGGACGGGGAACCTGTGCCTGTGTGCGGCAGCAGTGTGGCCCTGTGGTGTCGGCGGAGACCGTGTGAACGAGCTCATCCTTTGTGAAGACCTTACCGACTCATCAGCCAGTGGCACATATCCCAACAAACCGTCCCATATCGGCGTGATCAAAAGATCTTAAATTAGATGGAACTAGATTAAATATTTTGACTGTTGCGATTCCAAATCAGTTTAATGACCTGTAACTCTGCCTGAGTATCGGACAAGTGTTCACTGTTGGCCAGAGGAGAACTGACCCCGACTAAGCCTGGTTTCTCCCAAGGTTTTTTTCTCCATTTGTTGGAGTTTTGGTTCCTTGCCGCTGTTGCCTTTGGCTTGCTTAAGTTGGGGACACTTGCTTGATATTCAGCAGTGTTTTTGATATGCCTGCATTGGCGCCGTTGTATGCGAACTGATCTGAGCCGGACGATTACGTCACTGTTTTCTCCAGTGCTGATATACCTAAATTACCTAGACTAATAACTATTGATCTTTGCAACGGAATGAATCAATAATATATAGAATAAGCTGCACAATGACACCATTTTCTTATTAATGTAAAGCTGCTTTGCCACAATTTGCATTGTAAAAAGCGCTATATAAATAAAGATGACTTGACTGAGCGAAAGAATATGGTTTATTAGATAAACATCTAAAAATGGTGCCTGGTGGTTAACATGTTTGTGAGTTTTAGTTTAGATTTTAGCTATGAGGCCATCTGTATACTTCCTATTGTTCTTTTCTTCATCTTCATCTGAGTAATGTTGATGTTTGATGATGTAAAAGCTCTTCAAAGTTCTTCTCTATATCAGTGTTTCTGAACTCCTGAAACGCCTCCATCTTGAGTTTTCTTCACAATGTTCCTCATTTAAATAATTAATGCGCAGAATAAAGGGGCGGGGCCTGGTTGAGTGTTGAATCTGGCGGTTATGGTGAGGGGCGGGACATTTCCCAAACACACACGCTTGATCAATCACAATAATTAAGAAGTGATTTCCAAACTGTGATCGTACCAGGTGAACTCTGAGGTGAGGATCCAGGAGAGCAGCGTGGAGAGAAGCTGAGGCCGGGGTGGAAGGAGTGAGATGGGATATACGACATGATCTCCTCATCAAATAGACTGTATGACGGAGAAGAAAAATATTAGAATGTACACATTGGATGTTTTTTGAAAAAACAAAGTCACTTCTGCTCATCAAAACTGCATTTATTTGATCAAAAATACAGTAAAGCAGTGAAATATTATTCTAATGTAAATCATCAGTTTTCTATGTGAATATATAGTACAGTGTAATATATTCCTGAATTTTCAGCATCATTACTCCAGTCTTCAGAGTCACATGATCCTTCAGAAATCATTCTGATATGATTTATGATTATTATCAGTGTTGAAAACATATTTTGCTGCTTAACATTTTTTTGGAAACTGTTACATTTTATATATCATTTTCTTTTGTAACATTATTAATGTGTTTACTGTCACTTAAATCAATTTAACGCGTTAATGCGAAGCAGCACAACTATTTTGAACATTGATAATAATCAAAATTCTTACTGTATTTTTCATCAAATAGATGGTGAGCATAAGAGCCTTCTTTAAAAAAAACAAAATCTTAATGTTTGACCACCAGCGTAGAGAGAGAAATTATTTTTACATGTCATATAAATAAAAATTGTAGATAAAAATAAAACATTGTGTTTACTTTGTTTCAATTATCAGTTATATATATATATATATGTATGTATTAACTTAAACTAGTATTCAGCTGTGTTTCAGTGTTTGGAGAGGCTGACCGGATGATTAAGTCACTTGTTTGTAGTTCTGCATGTTGGTCCATGTGAGCGAGTCATTAGTCAAAGTGTCTTTGTTTGAGCAGAAATCTGACGACACCCAATCAGACACTGAGGATTGTGTTCAAACACGCTGACTTACTGCCTGTCAAGCCTTGAGGTTGTGCTTTAAAACTAAAACTGATGAAAATCATGCACACTTTCCCCCTCAGCACACTGCAGTCATTGTACCTCAGCAGCATGACCAGGTCGGCGTCACAAGACAGCTTTTCAACACCTTGAGGACCTTCAGTCCTGATGTAATGGATCTTCTCCCTGAGCGAAAACATGTAAGGAGACCCAGTAAACATTCACACCATCTCACATTTCCACTCTTTCCACGTTAAATCACTTTTGAAAGGTCTGATGTAATGGAATGTTAATTGTTTTTAAAAGTAACAGTAATGCACTTCAGCCGGCTGAATTATAGAGTGCTGTTAAGATCTCGATCATCTCGCTGCATTAGTGCTGCTGTTAATGCACAACTCACTGCATATAAAGTCAAACGCTGATTCACAGTCACAAACTTTGATCTTTCCACGTTCAGACACGCTTCCAGCATCTTTATAAGACTGTAACTGTATCGCTATATGAGCTTGACACTAGCTTGTTAGTTGTAACTTGTTATTTTTGTATCATTTATACACTGTTTTGTATTTATTGTTATTGTAATTTTATTTTTATATTTTGTCTTCCTTTTGGTTTAAGTTTTAGTCATTTTGTTTTGTGTGTTATCTATAGTCTTTTTAATTTTAATATTTCTCTCTCTCTCTCTCTCTCTCTATATATATATATATATATATATAAGTATAATGTTTCCATCTAGTATTTATGGAAGCTTGTTTCCACCACTAAATAAAAAAAATTAAAAAAGGTAATTGCAACTTTTTATCTCAAAATTCTGACTTTTCTTAAATCTCGCAATTGCATTTATATCTCACAATTATGAGAAAAAAGTCAGAATTGCAACTTTACAATTCTTCATGAAATTCTGACTTTATATCTCGCAATTCTGACTTTATATCTCGCAATTCTGACTTTATATCTCACAATTCAGACTTTATATCTCACAATTCTGACTTTATATCTCACAATTCTGACTTTATATCTCACAATTCAGACTTTATATCTCGCAATTCTGACTTTATATCTCGCAATTCTGACTTTATATCTCACAATTCTGACTTTATATCTCACAATTCTGACTTTATATCTCACAATTCTGACTTTATATCTCACAATTCAGACTTTATATCTCGCAATTCTGACTTTATATCTCGCAATTCTGACTTTATATCTCACAATTCTGACTTTATATCTCACAATTCAGACTTTATATCTCACAATTCTGACTTTATATCTCACAATTCTGACTTTATATCTCACAATTCTGACTTTATATCTCACAATTCTGACTTTATATCTCACAATTCAGACTTTATATCTCGCAATTCTGACTTTATATCTCACAATTCTGACTTTATATCTCACAATTTTGACTTTATATCTCGCAATTCTGACTTTATATCTCACAATTTTGACTTTATATCTCACAATTCAGACTTTATATCTCACAATTCTGACTTTATATCTCACAATTCAGACTTTATATCTCACAATTCTGACTTTATATCTCACAATTCTGACTTTATATCTCACAATTCTGACTTTATAACTCACAATTCTGACTTTATATCTCACAATTCTGACTTTATATCTCACAATTCTGACTTTATATCTCACAATTCTGACTTTATAACTCACAATTCTGACTTTATATCTCACAATTTTGACTTTATATCTCACAATTCAGACTTTATATCTCACAATTCTGACTTTATATCTCACAATTCTGACTTTATATCTCACAATTCAGACTTTATATCTCGCAATTCAGACTTTATATCTCGCAATTCTGACTTTATATCTCACAATTCAGACTTTATATCTCGCAATTCTGACTTTATATCTCACAATTTTGACTTTATATCTCACAATTCTGACTTTATATCTCACAATTTTGACTTTATATCTCGCAATTCTGACTTTATATCTCACAATTTTGACTTTATATCTCACAATTCAGACTTTATATCTCACAATTCTGACTTTATATCTCGCAATTTTGACTTTATATCTCACAATTCTGACTTTATATCTCACAATTCTGACTTTATATCTCGCAATTCTGACTTTATAACTCACAATTCTGACTTTATATCTCGCAATTCTGACTTTATATCTCACAATTCTGACTTTATATCCTGACTTTATATCTCACAATTCTGACTTTATATCTCACAATTCTGACTTTATATCCTGACTTTATATCTCACAATTCTGACTTTATAACTCGCAATTCTGACTTTATTTCTCACAATTCTGACTTTATATCTCACAATTCTGACTTTTTATCTCGCAATTCTGACTTTATATCTCGCAATTCTGACTTTATAACTCACAATTCTGACTTTATATCTCGCAATTCTGACTTTATATCTCACAATTCTGACTTTATATCCTGACTTTATATCTCACAATTCTGACTTTATATCTCGCAATTCTGACTTTATAACTCACAATTCTGACTTTATATCTCGCAATTCTGACTTTATAACTCACAATTCTGACTTTATATCTCGCAATTCTGACTTTATATCTCACAATTCTGACTTTATATCCTGACTTTATATCTCACAATTCTGACTTTATATCTCACAATTCTGACTTTATATCCTGACTTTATATCTCACAATTCTGACTTTATAACTCGCAATTCTGACTTTATTTCTCACAATTCTGACTTTATATCTCACAATTCTGACTTTATATCCTGACTTTATATCTCGCAATTCTGACTTTATAACTCACAATTCTGACTTTATATCTCGCAATTCTGACTTTATATCTCACAATTCTGACTTTATATCCTGACTTTATATCTCACAATTCTGACTTTATATCTCACAATTCTGACTTTATATCCTGACTTTATATCTCACAATTCTGACTTTATATCTCACAATTCTGACTTTATATCTCGCAATTCTGACTTTATATCTCGCAATTCTGACTTTATAACTCACAATTCTGACTTTATATCTCGCAATTCTGACTTTATATCTCACAATTCTGACTTTATATCCTGACTTTATATCTCACAATTCTGACTTTATATCTCACAATTCTGACTTTATATCCTGACTTTATATCTCACAATTCTGACTTTATAACTCGCAATTCTGACTTTATTTCTCACAATTCTGACTTTATTTCTCACAATTCTGACTTTATATCTCACAATTCTGACTTTTTATCTCGCAATTCTTACTATACAATTTGCAATTGTGAGAAAAAAGTCACAATTAGCCATAAGTATTTATATTGTAATTTATTTCAGCATTATAAAAATAATAATAATAATAAAGAAAGAGAGCGTCATAATGGATTTATCTGTCTCTGCACTTCCAGAATAAACTCCCAGAATGCATCAGTTTCTGCAGGTACTGTAAGAAGCGCGTGAGGTTCAGTGACGCACCTGAGCGTGTGATTTCTGGCGAGACTGGGCTGTCGCTCCTGCAGCATGTCCAGTATGTTTGGCTGGCGGAGGAAAGCCACGATCTTGTCATTGTAAGCTGAGAATGAAGAAAACAGACAAAAACTGTAATGAATTACTGAAAAATATATGAAATAGAAATCTCTAGCATTATACATGTCTTTACTGTCACTTTTGAACAACTGAATGCATCTTTGCTGAATAAAATCATTTATTTAAAAAAAAAAGCTCTCCAAACTTTTGTCCAATAATCACTCATTCCACAAAGAGCATGTTTTTTCTTCAGGTTGGTCATCAGTGTTTGGATCACGAGCGAGACGGAGCCGTCTCATGAGTGTTGACTGACCCAGAGGCACAGCGTCCGGCTGGTTCTGGCTCCGGACGGCGGACACTACACCATGTCCAGCTCTGCCCACCAGAGACGCCCCTCTGCTGCGGGACACGTCCGACGCCTGACGGGACACAACACATGATCAAAACTAAAGAGGCCATGCGATGCTAGATTAAAAGGTCATCAGGGTAAGAGATCAGGTTACCCTGCCTTAATGTTCAAACAACACATTATTTTTCACACACTGTACATTATTGCAGAGCTGCTGTCTGAGTTCTGGTGTCTACAAAGCCCCGCCTTCTGACAAGCCCAGCGCGCTCTGATTGGCCAAACACCTCAAGTGAAAATGTAATAGTGAGTTTCATCCATTTTCAGAAGGCCAAACAAAGAGGTTTGGACTTGGATCGAGGCGTTTTAGGCAGCGTTCTCTGTGAGATGGCATAAACCCCTATAATGTGAAGTGTGTTTCCTCATGGTGTCGGTGTGTGTGTGTGTGTGTGTGTCGCACCTCTCCCGCACTATAGCTGCGCAGTCTCTGAAGGTGCTGTCGGTGTGTGAGGTGGCTGGGCAGTCGTCCGTTCTGAAGGGGGATCCTGGGGTCAATGAAGGTCGTTGCCCGACTGTTGTGGTCCACGAAGAATGACTAGAAAAGCATGTCATTAAGCACACACACATCAACCCTGCACTAAACTGTAAGAATCACGGAGTGAGCAGCGCAGCGTCCGTTTGAGGAGCTCACCTTTCCCTGCGGATCCGTCTTGATCTCCCAGCCTCTCGGGAGCTCCAGATGAGTGTCAGCGAATTTGTTGAGGAAAGTGACGAGGTCGCGGTTGTGCTGGTATCGTTCGAAGTTGCGCGCGTCTCTCCGTATTTTCAGAATCATGTGCTTCAGGCAGGTGCTGTTAGTGAACATCCTGTACGCACCCTGAGGAGGAAAACACAAACGACATGTCACTAACCCCGACCCGAGACTAACTAACAGTCCACCAACTCTCCAGTGAGGGTCAGGTGACACGCAGTTACTATAGTTAGTAGAATGTCTAAAGTGTAACTAAATGTTGAAGCTATAAAAACATCTGTAAATAATATCTGTCTTAATTTATCTTGATTGTTTAAATATTGTTTTAACAAAAAGTAAATAAAGTGCTGGAGATGCTGACTCCTTTTATTATGCTTTATTAATTTCATAATTCTGGACGAAGTCATTAATTCTTATTTAAAGTCACAGTGAAATGGAAGTAGCGGCAGATCTTCTGTATTTTGAAAAGTGGGGCGGGAACTACATTTCTATGCATCGCTTTTTGATTGGATGATGAGATGTGGGCGTGGCACGAACGTGAGTCTGCAGGGGCGGAGTTTAATCGCACGAAATGATTGGAGGAGTCCTGCGTGTGTCGCCAGAGAGAAGTCTGCTGTTTCTACTGAAAAACCAGTTATGACATTTTGATTAAACATCAACAGAAAAAAGAAAAAGACACACAGTAAGATCTATAACACCAACAGATGTTTTTCTGTGTTTATGAAACACATTTATAATATAATAGAATATATAAAAAAGGTGAATTTTCATTTCATGTCGACTTTAACAAATGTTGTTTTTGAATGAATAATCAGGCCAGGGTTAGTTTATCATTCGCACGTGTTTTTAAGTCTAGCCAATTTAAATATTCAAGACGTGAAAGAGAACTGAATTCAGAGCTTTGAGAAGTTTAGTGTAAATCCTGAATTGAGTTCTGGATCCGTGCATTAGTCTTAAAGTGACAGCAGCCTAATAAAGCTGCTGACGTCGCTGTCTTTAGAGTTAATCTAAAGAGTTAAATCACACACTGCTCTTGAGGATTAATCTTTATTTAATTTATACGGTGAAGAATATACAGTGTCATTTTATATTTAATTTCAATTTCAGACCTGAAAAACCTGAAAAGCACCGTTTATTTCTGCTGTATTGTATGTATTTGTGCTATTCATTGTAATTTGATCATTTGTTCTTATTTTATTACTGACTCTTTAACAATATTTAAAATGTAAATGAGTTAGGCTAGTAGTTTGTAGTGTCATAACCTTATTTACATTATTAGTTACAAGGGTCAAAACATCAAATTAATAACTAGGCCGATTCTATGTTCATTTATGTATTATTTTTTGTGGTGGAGCCGATAGAAAAAATCATCCCTGAATATTCAGTCACAGCGGATATTCCAAATGCTTCATGTCAAAGGTCATATTTGGCTAATCATATTCATGCATATTCTTGTAAATGTGTCACCAGGTCTGATGTGGAGTGTGTGATCAAACCGGAGCTTCAGTAATCATGAATATTCGAGGTCTCTGAACGTGACCCGCGACTCCACACAGAATAACGGCATCTCTGAGACACCGACACGGAGACCCGTCCGAGCTCTCACATCCACTCGCACAGATCCACTTCCATCTCAGCACGCTTTATCTTGGACTTGTTAATGTCTGTTATCTGTCTCCTTTGCAGCAGGAGAGCTTATGTGATCAATAAAGAGGGAACCTGCAAATAGTTCAATCAATATCAGCCTTCAAGTAAAGTGCAGTCTGCCCGCGGACAGAAGAGCTCGTCTGATTCCGGAAACATCCTCACAGTCCGGATACGCTGGAGCTCCAGCAGGAGAACTGACGGGACACAAACGGTCACAGAGTTCTGGAGAAACGTTCCTCCAGACACACTGATAGAGCGTTCATTCAAAGATAAAATCCCTCCGGTGCTCTTCATGTGGCGGTCAAAAATACAACGAATGCACTATGTTTAAGTTTGATAATGTTTTTTATTTAATATTTTGCTTTTTTTAAGGTACTAAATTGTACTTACAATTGTCATAGACCTGAGAATGAGATTTATTACTTAAATTGTCATTAATTTTGAATGCTTTGGAGCACAGAAATAATCTTTTTTTTTTAAAGACGACGCTTGGCAAATTATTGCTGAAGTGAAAAAAAGTTTAAAAAGCAAACTTAAACAAAGTTACTAGTACACTATTTTCAATTTTTATATGAATTATATATTTTCCATAATAAGTTTTAACCAAAGTTGTTCCAGATTTGAGGTTCATATCTCCAAAAATGAGCTTTCAGTCAGATTTTGTTTGGCTGCAGTACCAAAAGTTTCCAGTAGATGAAATCCGTTTCAAATGAGCGCGAACAATACAAGCGTGACTGTTATTTACAGGATCATTTAACCTTTTTGAATCATGTCCATAATTTTGTGTGTGTGTGTGTGTGAATGAGTGTGTGTGTATGAGTGTGTGTGAGTGTGTGTGAGTGTGTGTGTGTGTGTGAATGAGTGTGTGTGTATGAGTGTGCGTGAGTGTGTGTGTGTGTGTGTGTGAATGAGTGTGTGTGTATGAGTGTGTGTGAGTGTGTGTGTGTGAGTGTGTGTGTGTGTGTGAGTGTGTGTGTGTGTGTGTGTGTGAAAGAGTGTGTGTGTATGAGTGTGTGTGAGTGTGTGTGTGTGTGTGAGTGTGTGTGTGTGTGTGTGTGTGTGTGTGAGTGTGAGTGTGTGTGTGTGTGTGTGTGTGAGTGTGTGTGTGTGTGTGTGTGTGTGAGTGTGTGTGTGTGTGTGTGTGTGAGTGTGTGTGTGTGTGTGAGTGTGTGTGTGTGCGCGTGTGTGTGTGTGTGTGTGAGTGTGTGTGTGAGTGTATGAGTGTGTGTGTGTGTGTGTGTGTGTGTGAGTGTGTGTGTGAGTGTATGAGTGTGTGTGTGTGTGTGTGTGTGTGTGAGTGTGTGTGTGTGTGAGTGAGTGTGTGTGTGTGTGTGTGTGTGTGTGAGTGTGTGTGTGTGTGAGTGAGTGTGTGTGTGTGTGTGTGTGTGTGTGTGTGTGTGTTCACATAGCTAGTGTCAAAACCTTTACCAAGTTTCATACCATTCCAATGAAGTAAAAAATTGAAAAATTACAAAACCTAAACTTTTTTGTCAAAAATGACAGAAGAACACCAGAGTTTTAATAACATTCTCAAAACTTTAGCACAAAAACGTTGTGTGTAACGTAACATTTAAACGGCATTAAAGGGCGTCAGTCTAATGTTTTTTAATTGTTGCTTTTTTTCCCGAAAGTAACTTTCCATAATACTTGCAAAATGATCAAATGGACAAAACAAAACCAACCCTTTTTCTAACATAACCAAAAAAAATTTAATTTTAAAAATTAAAAAATTAATAATAAAAAAAACTTTCTGAGAACATTCAGAAATAACGTTTTAGGAACGTTAGTAAAACGTTCTTAGAACATATTTTTGTTTGCTGGGTGATCAGTTCTCAATTTAAATCTGCTTTCTGTGAGACAGAACACACGAACACACACATGAAGACCTGCGGAAGTTCTCGCTGTGACTCACGTAGTTGGCGTGGAGGACGGTGAAGAACTCCGGGTGAGTGACGAACTTCACGGCGGGACACTGGAGCAGCAGCGTGACGTTCTGACCTTCTCTTCTCTGATCTACACACAGTACAGTCACACATTCTGCTTCATCTACAGTTTTATTACAGGATTTCTGCAATCACTCGGTAAAGCTCTTCACACAGTTCAGCTCTATGAGACACAAACTCATCGAACTCTAAACACCTACAGGAACTGAAACTCTAAACTCAACTGAATAAGACCATCATTTGCTTCATTTCTACAGTAATACCATCTGAACATATTCCTAACTTTAAAAATGACAAAAACGATGACATGCAGCTGAAATCCTAGGAATTAAACGCATTACGTCCTTCAGTTTCATTCTCATCTCTACTGAAGGTGAAGGTTCTACTGTGATGAGATCACGGATCATGAACTGCAGTGAATTATAAACACCGCGAGTGTCATTTTAGTTTTGTAGAGACATTTTACAAAAAGAAATGATTGTTTTTTGAGTGACAAAGTGTGTTTGAGACGAATGAAGGGTTTTGCTCGTTTTAGAGTGTGAATTCCACTGCTGTGAGAAGATGAAAGTGGGAAACAGTAAAAAACTGTAAGCTTGGAAGAGTTTTTCTTGAATGAATGAATCCGAGCTGGAGTTTAGAAGATAACTTATTTTCAATCTGCTTGTTTCTACAAGAATCTCACCGTCTGGATGAATTATAAATGGAGAAACATGCATTTTAAGTTGAAAATAAACATCTGTAACTCCCTCCAGATCTCTTCATGAATCTCCAGACTCGTGGTCTTCATGTCAAAGGCAGCGTGTGAAGGAGGCCGACCTGCTTGCGGCGTGGACTCGGTCTCCGCGTCTCCACCGGCGCTCCTCTCAGGCCCGCGACCCGCCGGCTCGTCCTCCGTGGCCATCGTCCTCTGGATGTTCTGATACCTGGAGACGAAACAACATCACGCTGAAACACGAGGGAACAGAAGACCAGGACATTTATGGAAATCATCCCGTCGCTGTTTCTCGTGTTTCTAGAACATTCACACACTCAACATGTTGTGACGCTTGTTTTCTGTTTGATAATTGAAATTTATTCGTTTATTATTATCTTGACAATATGTAAATTCAAAACTAAATAGAAGCAGATTTAAAAGTGTATTTTATTGACATATTGTTTAAAGACGACAATTAAAATCATAGCTTATTTTTTGTATGAATCTTAAAGCTTCTCTTTTTTATAAATATCAAAAGTATTTCAAAATTAACATTATTTGGGGTTGGTAATTTAAAATATATATATATATATTTTCAAAGAAGTCTCTTCTGCTCACCGAAGCTGAATTTATATGATCAAAAATACAGTAAAACAGTGAAATATTATTCTAATGTAAATCATCAGTTTTCTATGTGAATATATAGTACAGTGTAATTTATTCCTGAATTTTCAGCATCATTACTCCAGTCTTCAGAGTCACATGATCCTTCACAAATCATTCTGATATGATTTATGATTATTATCAATGTTGAAAACTGTCATATTTCTGTGGAAACTTATATATTTTATTATGAATAGAAAGTTCATAAGGACAGAATTTATTTGATTTAAAATATTTATTACATTATAAATGTCACGTCGGATCAGTTTAATGCATCCCTCACAGAATAAAAGTATTAATTTCTTTCAAATCACCAAATTATTTTAGTGATTTTGAACTCATTTCCTCCTGTTAGTAGTGGGATGTCCTCTGGAGGGCAGCGTCACCTCAAATATGCTGTTTTTGCTCCATTCATTCCCATCAATTCACTGACACACCGACACATTAGGACACATTTTCCATCTCACGACTGCTCTGATGAAAGCCTGCAGTTATGGACTAATAAACACATGTTCATCATATGGCAAATGAGACGCAAGCGTTCACACCTGCGGTTGAGCTGCTCCATCTGGTGCGTGGAGCCGGACCTCGGGACGCCGGTGCGTTTGGCCGCGTGGCTCGGCCTCTGCCACGTGGTGGTGCGGTTCACGTGATCCACGTAGAAAACACGGCCGTGACTGTCGATCCTGGCTTCCCAGTCTGTGCCGATTACAGAGAAATATACAAGCTTACATTCAAGAAACATAAAAACAGGTACGATCAGACTGAGACTGACGGTGAAGGTTGAGCACATCATGCAGACTGAATAATATACTGTATATTCAACACACAAAACATTCAACAACTTCAACTGAATTTGAATTGATGTTAGCAAACAGGATGCAGAATTGGAGTAAAATGTAAAACACTAAAGAAAAGATTTTTTTTGTAATAACTTTTCATTTTTCAGAATGAAAATCACACACACACACTCACAATCACACTCACTCACACACACACTCACACACACACACACACACTCTCACACACACACACACTCACACACACACACAATCACACACACACACACACTCACACACACACACACACACACACACTCACACACACACACACACACTCTCACACACACACACACACACACTCACACACACACACACACACACTCTCACACACACACACACTCACACACACACACACAATCACACACACTCACACACACACACACACTCACACACACACACACTCACACACACACACTCACTCACACACACACACAATCACACACACATACACTCACACACACACTCACTCACATACACTCACACACACACACACACAATCACACTCACACACTCACACACACACACACACACACACACTCACGCACACACACACACTGTGTGCTGTCTGTCTGCAGTTTGCTGAAGGTCAGATTTCAGGGTGTGGGGGTGTTGAAGGGGTTCCTCACTAAAGTCTCTGCCTGACGGAGACGTCAACATCACATGTTTAGTTGTCTCCACAAAATGTGAAAATCATCATAAAGTAATAGTTTTGAGTAGCTCATGGTGTGCTCCAGTATTCAAGCCAAACACTTCAATTCATTCACTTTTCATTGATTTTATATATATATTAAAAAGAGTCTCGGGTTCATTTGATGCCTTCCTCCACTTGCAAGCAATTTTGTCTTCCGTGATGAAGATTACTGTGAAAGTTAAATCATCTTCACTGACGTGTGAGTGATGGCAGTAAACAGCGCAGTGTGCACACTCAGCCTCTGCAGCCCATCACTATGGCAACTATGAAGAAAGCCCTTGAGAGACGGATCAGACCGTCATCTCTTGAGAGACAAGCTCATTTATGTCAATTGTGCTCCGGAAATCCCTCTCGAGCAGCGTTTCACACGGAAAAGAAGAGTTTACAGAACAATCCTGACACCAAAAAATTCCATACGTGACTCTTGTTTTCTGAAAGAAGCACATGGTGTTGTGTGTGAAACACCACGACATATTCAAGCTCAAGTTTCTCTGCCAGTGTTGATCAAAAACCTGCTGCAGTCCGTTGGCAAATGAACTATAATGATGGAGTATTTGTAATCTCACACAATCTGTGTTGAGTTTCACTCATGAATTCGTTCATCTCATGTTTAGGGGTGGACCTTCATGAAACTGCCATCTCATGAAGCACTGATGTTTGTTCTGTGAGTTGGAAGTAACTGATATCCAACACTCGTGGAAGTTTGAGTAGAAAGCAGAAGAGGATGATCAATGACGAGATGATGGGAGCGAGCGCTCAGAAACACGACCTGAATCTCATGTCACACACACCTCTAACGCTCACACACACACATCCCCATGCAAATGAAGGAAGCAGGTTCATGGCAGAAGCGAGGGGAAGGAATGACTCAGGAAAGCTTACTTGGTGGTAATGGATCATCAACACTGGGGTAATGGTGGGGATCAGACCGCAAAGCAGGAAGTTGAGTGAAAGCGTGATGACTGCATTGCAAATGACAACTGCCTACAAACAAAACCAAAGTACAGACTCAACACTTACAACAATCTACATGTGCCATAAATCAGCTCTCAACTGTCAAGCTGAGAAATTCCCTAAATAATAATAGTAAATCTAATATATATATATATATATATATATATATATATATAAAATATATATATATATATATATATATAAATACAATAAAGTTTATATATATATATATAAAAATACAATAAATATAATGATATATATATAAAAATACAATAAATATAATGATATAAATATATATAAATACAATAAATATAATGATAGATATATATATATATATAAATACAATAAATATGATATATGTATATATAAAAATACAATAAATATATATATATATATATATATATATAAAAAATACAATAAATATAATGATATATATATAAAAATACAATTTAATATATATATATATATATAAATACAATAAATATGATATATGTATATATAAAAATACAATAAATATATATATATATATATATAAAAAATACAATAAATATAATGATATATATATAAAAATACAATTTAATATATATATATATATAAATACAATACATATAATGATTTATATATATAAAAATACAATAAATATAATGATTTATATATATAAAAATACAATAAATTTAATATATATATATATACAATACATATAATGATATATATATAAAAATACAATAAATATAATGATATAAATATATATAAAAATACAATAAATATAATGATATAAATATATATATAAATACAATAAATATAATGATATATATATATATATAAATACAATAAATATAATGATTTATATATGTAAAAATACAATAAAGTTTATATATATATATATAAAAATACAATAAATATAATGATATATATAAAAATACAATTTAATATATATATATATATATAAATACAATACATATAATGATATATATATATATATACAATAAATATAATATATATATATATATATATATATAAATACAATAAATATAATGATTTATATATATAAAAATACAATAAATATAATGATTTATATATATAAAAATACAATAAATTTAATATATATATATATATATACAATACATATAATGATATATATATAAAAATACAATAAATATAATGATATAAATACAATAAATATAATGATATATATATATATATATAAATACAATAAATATAATGATATATATATATAAAAATACAATAAATATATATATATATATATATATATATATATATATAATGAAAATTACAATATATAATATAATATAATTTTTTTTAGCTTAATATACAGTTTTGATGCTCTCTGTTTCCCCTTGAGATTCAGTGTAAAATCAATATAAATCCTGAAGCAAATCAAGTTGAGAAGCACTGCCATGAATAATATATAGGTTGAATTCGGGACCAAAATTGTCAAAAAGTGCCACAATTTACTTGAATTCCCCCTCTGTACTCTAAATCAGAATCAGATGTAATATCCCTGTAATATCTCAAGAACAAATTCATAGAGAGATCATGGACGAGGTGGCTTTCCTGGTGTCTGTCCGTTAAATGGTGTCAGTGGAGGTGAAGACTAATTAGAGCCATTATCAGTTCTCATATTCATCAGTGTGAGATCACCGTTTCACTGCCAATTAAGAGTGGAATTACTTTCCCCCACTGATGATGCTGTTTTAAAAGGAAACCTTTCCAAAATCATAGCCATAGAAATCCAGCTGAAGAGTGTTCAGTGTCATGTTCTGTCACAGGATGTGTTTCTGTAGTATGCAGTGTGTACTTTAGACAGCAGTAAAACAGTCTAGATGACCGACTACACTGCACAGAACACTGCGTCCCACAGCGCGATGAGGACAACCGGTCCAGAAACAACATCAGGTGCGTTTTCAACATCACTTTCAGTTACACTTTATTTTAAGGTGTTTTTGTTACACTGTCATTATATATTTAAGTACTGAGTAATATTGAGTAACTACATGTACTTACTATAGGTTTAGGGTTAGTTGCATGTAATTATGCAACATTTATAGTTATTACTATAGTAACACATGTAAGAATGACACTGTAAAATAAAGTGTCACCTCACTTTCTCATGGAAGCGTGTTTCCAGCACTAAATAAAAAAAAAGATAATTGTGACTTTTTATTTCACTCTTCTTCTGTTCTCAGAATTTCACAATTCTGATTTCGTAACTCACAATTGCGACTTCATATCACTATTCTGACAAGCTTCGATACTTTCTCGTATCATTGATCAAACTGTCAATAAGACATTTTAGCACAATATTAGATTATTCCAATATAGCAATCATGATGCATTATGATTAAACATGCAAGGCAGTGAGAACATCTGATATGATCCAGAACACTTCTGCTCTGTTTCACAGAAACACCATACAGTGAGTATTACTCCAGTAAACTGCTCATTCAGCTGGACACTAAGATGAAAATCACTGAACTTCCGAACACATTAGTGGGATGCTCACATGAGATAAAGCTTGAAGTGATGTAATAGAGCGCTGCGGGAGCCACTGGCCGTCAGCATCACGATGGTTCCCTCGACAAAAACCCAACAGGATTTTTCCAGAGGCTTTTGGGTTATCACAAAAACAACCTCTGCGATCAACAAAAGTTTATGATGAAGTTTATGACTTAAACATTTTGTCCATCAAGATGAATACAACTTTTATGAATTTTGAAGCCTAAATGCAGTTGCCAGAAGTAAAAAGCTAAAGGTACACTACAAACGAACTAAACCACCACTAAACTCTTTTAGTTTTTATATAAAAACATTTTCCCTGGAGGTTTGAATTAGAATAGTTAATAAGAGTGCAGTTATCAGCTCAATGACACCGTAGACTGAGTTCACCTGTTCGACGTGATGATTTCATTCAGCCTCTTGTTAGAAACTGCCTTTTCAAGACACGTAACAGAAAATAAAGAGTGGGGTAATACTGATGAAGAAATCGTGAAAGCTTGTGTTCTCCACAGACCAGTCCCTCCTGAGAAACGCGGGGTTTTTTGTGATTGTTGCGGATTTTGCGGCATGTATTCTTCAAAAATGTTATATAATGAAAATGTAAATATTTTACACACTACTAATATACAGCGTCGTCTGCGGTCCAACACACAAAATAATTCGCCCCCACTGTCATGTGACACAGCGGGAAACTGCTTCGCGCGGTCTTTTGCGCTTATTTTTGCTGGCAAATGAGAATGATCTGCGTGCTTCATCACGGTCTGCAGATGATGTTCACGTCACATAATTACGTCACTTCACGAGGTTCCCATGGCAATAGAGGGAAATAATGGCGCTTTACTTGTGTGAAGTAAACGCAACATTTTCAACTTTCTGCCAAGATATATGAGACTTTTTTGCAATGAAAATACAGGGATTATGAAATCATGCTAGCCCGCATATTTTGCTTGCTGAAATCGCCAATTTATGCGGCGAAAGTGCGGCGTATTTGAAAAAATGAGACCCCTGCATAAATAAGTTGATTTTTGGTGATTATGCATGAAATCAAGCGATTTTGCATAATCGCGTTTTTCTGGAGGGACTGACAGACCTTTTTTCAGCCATTTAACCAAAATCCCATTCAGAAAACCCAATAACTTCTGCACAATGGAGCAGGAAGTGCTAAAATGCTAACTCGTTTCTGTGTTTTGGCCTACAAAGTGATGTCATACCTGCACCCCTCTATGAGGAAATGTGACTACAATCTAGCATTCTACTGTTTGGAACGTTTACCGTTTCATAAAGTGTTCAGTTTGAGCATTTTGCAGTATGTTAGCGTTCCATTCCGAACATAACTTAATTGATCTTTTAGCTGGATGCTAACATGAACTTAACTGACCTTCCAAACTCAAATGCTGCGTCTGGAATCACATAACGTCTGATTCGGTACTACATTTGAATTTGATTCATGAGTATCAACAATCCCTGCACACCCCTGCTGTAAAACCCAGCATACATCAACACCAAATCCATGTGAGTCCAGTCTGGGTTACGATGACTCGAGCTGGTAAAGTGCTGGTCCAGTAATGCTGCTCTCAAGCTCAACGGAGCTGGTGAAGCTGGTCGACCATCACTTCCCATGCTGGGGAGGAGCAAACCAGCCACCAACACCCCTGGTCCCAGCAAGCAAAACATTCCTAATACGTTGGTGACCAGTTTTTCAGCGGGGACATCAAAGAGTTTAGCTAGACCTTTCTTGAATGAATAATTTGGATAAGCTCCTCACCTGATGGCCTAACGCTGGGCCCAGCGACTGGTGACACCTCCACCGCCCCGTCCCTCTGGGGACTTTCCTCTGACGACGACTCCCTCCACTGAACCGACCCGTCTCCCGGCTCCCTTATATCAGGACTCTGCATTGAGTCCGAGACTGATTCAAAAGCACTGTTTTCCTCCTCCTCTTCCTCCTGCGAGGAGAAAACAGTGCTCTCCGACAGACGAGTGCTGTCGACCGAAGAGAGGCGCGTATGGCTGCAGAGGTGGTTACGCCCCTCGTAACCTGAGTTACTGTAACAGGAAGTGCTGTAACAGGACGTGCTGTAACAAGAGGTGCTGTAGCAGGAGTTGTCACACAGTTCGCACTCACTCACTCGAGGTTCCCTTCTGCTTCCACCTCCACCACCCACTTCCCCGTCCTCGCTGTCCGGCCGGAGGGTGTGAGGCGAGGGTCTTTCCCCCTCCAGAAGATGGTTGAGTTCGGACAAGCGCTCAATGGAGAGGCTGCGTGGTAGGGTACGCCGGCAACAAGGTCTAGGACACTCAGGCACGATGGATGGAGACTGAGCTTCGGACACCTCATCCTCCTCCTCTTTGTCCTCTTGAGGTTTGACAGTGATTTCCTCTGAGGATTCTGGGTCAAGAGCCTCGTCTTCATCTTGGCTGTCATGCTGGCACTGAGCTGACGGCAAGCTGTGCAGCAAATGATGAATGCGGATGTAGTGAGACCGTGGAGTCTCAGGTTCTTCACAGGCTGAGGCGATGACCGTCTCTAGTTCGGACACAGGAAGCGAACAGGGTCGGCTCTTGCGCTTCAAGGCACCCCGCATCCTTGGGGAACAGGGTTCTTCCTCATTCCCATCTCCTTCCACCCTCATACCAACATGCTCTAAGCTTGGGCCTCCCTCAATCTCTGCATGCTCTCCAGTTGGTCCCATTTCATCTCCACCTGTGTCTTCAGCATCGTGGTTCTCCAGTACCTCCAAAGCAGTCTCAGCCACAGTGTCCTCCCCGGACTCTATTTTTCCAGAGTCTTGCTCAGCAGTTTCTCCTTGAGTGGCATCACTCACTAGTGTCTCTCCTTGAGCTGTTACCAGCTCATCAGCTGATCCTTCTGCTTCTGGTTGGGGATCTGCTATAGAGGTAAGCAGCACAGCCTCTTGAGTCTCTACGTCTGGAGGACACTCGGCCGGTGGCTCCAGGATGTCAGGGTCCAAACTCAGTGCATCCTCCATAGGCAGATCAGAAGCTGGAGGTAGGTCCTCGATGGGCTCCAGCTCAGCCTGCTGGTCAGGTACCACATCAAAGACTGGCATTGCGTTGAAGGACACTTCCTCATCATCTACCAATGAGAACAAACAAATCTGTCAGTATGGTTAAACAGACCAGCTATGAAATACACCTTTAGCAATAATCAATTCCATGTCTTAAAAACTTGGAAGGCTTGTCACTGGAGCAGAACACTTCACTGGACATCTCTGTACTTATTTACCCATACAATTTCATAGTAGTGCCTTAAAGTGATAGTTCACCCAAAAATGAAAATGATCCCATGATTTATTCACCCTCAAGCCATCCCAGGTGTATAGACCAACACAATCAGAGACACATCCTGGCTCGTCCAAGCTTTATAATGGTAGTGAATGAGGGGCGTGAGATTTCGAAGCCCAAAAAAATCCTAAAAGCAATCCATACGGTTCCAGGGAGTAAATAAAGACCTTCTGAAATGAAGCGATGGGTTTTAACTCTTTTGCCGAAAACCGATGCGCATATTATATATGCGTAAGTTTTAAATATGGATATTGTAACGAATGAGTCAGCGGGTAGAGATCCAAATGCAGTTTATTTAAAGAAGTCGTAGTCAGGTATATGGGGAATAAACAGGATCGTGGTCAAATAAACAGGCAGGAATGTCAAGGAAGGCAGCAAGAATCAGACAACGGGTAAAACAGGCAGAAATCAAAGAACAGGAAAACAAACACGGGTAGTAACACTAGGAAATTGACGGATTAACCAGATCAATACTTCGCAAAGTGGGTGAGGGTGAGTGGTGCTTTATAGCGGTGAGATAGGGTGCAGCTGGTGCAGTGATCAGTGACTGAGTGAGGGGCTTATGGGAAATGTAGTGTGGTGTATGGAGTCTATGACTCCTCTGGTGGCAGGTGAATGGAAAATGATGGAGCGGATTCATTACAGATATTTTCCTCACAAAAACCCATTGTACCTTGTACACTTTTTTAAGGTTTCTGCCCCACTGACAAGCTGTGAACCCCTGATGGTACAAATTTTGAGCATTTTTTTTTTTTTTGAATGAACAATGAAGGAATTGTTCATCCAAAAATTAAAATCTTTTATCATTTATTCATGTTGTTCCAAAGCCAAATTATTGAAAAAGAAGATATTCTGAACAATATCCATGCGACTCTGTCCCATACAGTCAAAGTACCAGTGATTGGTGAGTGAGTGACCAGGGTCTCCAAGAAGGACAACAAAGTACAATAAAGCTCTGCAAAGTTGGTCGACACAAGTCTCACCTCTCAGATCACTGCAGACTCGGTATTTACCTCCAGAGTCATGAAGACTACCGTCATGATACTTTAGGTAATTAAATGTGGGGTAGTCGAGGCCTAATGGTGAGGGAGTCGGGCTTGTAACCTGAAGGTTGCTGGTTCGATTCCCATTCTGGCAGGAATTGAAGGTGGGGATTGTGAATGAATAACACTCTCGCCACCTTCAATACCATGACTAAAGTGCCCTTGAGCAAGACACCTAACTCCCCTTGTAAGTCGCTTTGGATAAAAGCGTCTGCCAAATGAATAAATGTAAATGATGACCATTTTTATTGTTGAGTGAACTATCCCATTAGGTTACAATAATTTTGGAAATATGAAGCATTTTAGATGACTGCTGTAGAACTGTTAGCATTTACTTCAAACAGGTGCACATGTCACTAGTAACCGCAAGGTCATGGGTTCGATTCCCAGAGAAAGCATAAACTAATAAGATGATAAATGTATAATGTGAATGCATTGTTGCTTTGGATAAAAGCACCTGCTTGGGCTAAATAAAACGACCCAGCATGTTGGGCAAACATTTAACCCAACTGCTGGGTTATAACAATCCAATTGCTGGGTTTGTCCATTTTCAACCCAACTTGGGTTGCTTTTAACCCAGCATTTTTTAGAGAGAACATAAAACAAATGCTGTCAGTTTTGCTTCAGTTGTTTGTGAGAAACAAACAAACATCCTGCAGACCTGGATGAACTGACGAGGTTATCTCAAAGCGAAACTGCAGTTGTCCGCTGACATGATCCGTCGGAAGCCGTCGGCCTAAAGTGTAACTCACCACACGGTCCCTGTTCACACAAAGACAAGAAAGACGAGGACGCTTGACATCTTAAAGTCTCACAGGCAATTAAGCATAAAATAAATAAGAAGAACGTCACTGCATCTGTCTGTCGTTTAAATCTAAGCACCTTCTTGTAAACGTAAACATAAATTGATATTTTTAGGTCAAAGAAAGCTGGAATCCTGGAGGAAAAACACAACTGAACAAGTAATTTGAGGAACAAGTGAAGAATTAGTGTGCAGCTCACCGTGAATTAGTGAATGTTTCTTCAGAGACCTACCCGATCGCATGCTTCTCCAGCAGCCTCTGCACCGGCACCACCAACTTTCCCAGGAAGCGTTTGATGATGGGCCTGCTTTTGGCAAATTTATCTTTTACCTCAATCTCCAAAACGTCCGTCGGCAGGGACACAAAGTTAAATCTCTGTGAATACAAAATAAAAAAGACTGCTCAGTTCCAAATCAACAGGCTGTTGTCACCGCTGGCTTTCAGTCGAGTGTTTCATCGGTTTGTCGTCTGAAGGGAATCGGACGGCTCAGAACACTCAGACTGGAAATATGTTACAAACATGTTGCAGCATTCCTGACCTTCTCAAACAGCTAAAGATTTATAAAAATGATTTATTTAGTGAGATTTTTTACATTTTTTATATTTTAATTGTTTAAATACTTCATAAAATGACATTTAAATAAACTAAATAAATAAATAATATGGGATACAGAGTGTTCTTTCCATTCAGGGATGCTGCATCCTGGCTGGAGTCCATCGGAAAACTGCAGTGCTGACGGTGTGTGTGAAAGAACAAGACGGGATTGTTTTGTTCCCCGTGGCAGTTAAACAAGGCAGCGCGGTTCTTGTTCAAGGAGGCACACGGGACTTTTTTAGGGCAGCTTGTCAATCCGAGCCACACAAGCCCAATTGACTCGGAACCCTCATCACTAAATCCACAGGAAACACATCCCGCCTGCAACTGTGTGATTGAGAGGAGAATCCAGTGAGGTGATGTTCAGAGATTGTGTTTGTGTGCCAGAAACATACTATAATAAAACACCAGTAATAATCGCACCGTATCGCTGCGTTTTTACACACAGTACGAGAGTAATATAAGATTTCTAACTCTCAAACTGGAAAGTGCAAAATCAAACTTAAATGCAAATAACATCAAATAAATTATATTACAATAATGTTCAAAAGGCTTTATTTCTGAAAAAAAAAAAGTCTGTTCTGCCGACCACGGCTGCATTTATTTGATCAATAATACAGTAAACACAGTAATATTGTGTTTCAATATCCTTACAATTTTTATGTGATACACTTTTTTCAAGATTTATTTGTCATTTATTTAGTTTTTTAAGGAATACTGCAGTATGATTTATCATCATTATTGTGTTAAATTCATGTTCCTCATCATCTTGAATCAGAATATCTTCTCTGATGACGAGGGCGGGGCAACCTGTCACTCACATGAGATCCACCAATAGCAAACCACAACCATCCAATCAACTCCCCACAGACACAATCAAGCCCCGCCCACATGTGTTCTTGTTTGAGGAGCGCTTCACTCTGATATACGACACGAACTTCACTTTCAGCCTGTCTTTAATTCATTCTTGCTGAGTAAAGTATTTTTACTTAAGAAAGTGATCACTGAATATTACTGAATATATAAATATTATAAGGATAATCAGATTGTAATTATTCTGAGCTATGGTATATATCAAACATTGTATAACCTTATTACATTATTATTGTATTGCAATGCACCATTTTTGTAATTGTTGGCTAATATAACTGCAAAGTCTGTGTTTTGAGTACTGTGTAAAATGTGATGCAATACAAGATTATTATCCAAAATGAACAGATTTAATGTGGCGAGAGTTCAGGATCAGAGATGTGATGAAGACACGGTCCAGGAACATCAGGAACATCAGGAACGCAGGACAACACTGAGAGCCCATAAATAAACCAGAGAGAATAAGAGCTTGTTCAGACGGACATCTCACCGTCCACGACCAGCATGAAGCAGATGAAGGAATAAAGATCGGTGTGGGGTATAAATATAAATAGGGAAATTGTGTGATTTCCAGTGAATGAGAGACTGTGATCGTGACTCTGGATAACAGAACGAAACACCAAACCAAGAGTTCACATTCACAAATACAGATTATTATATTTTATAATATAATATGTTTATCTTATTTGATTCATATTTAATATTAATAATATTTAAGATATTAATATTAATATTAATTCTGTGTCATTAATTAAATGAGCAAATATGTGACTTTGGTCAGCCGGTCAGATCATCAGGTTTTATACACACTTGAATCCATTCCTGCTGCTGTCATTCAAGAAAAAGGAGGAAAAACAAAAAAGAAGAAATAATCAACACCTTATTTTACTACACTAACCTACTCCATACTAAACTACTCACTGCTCACAGTAACATTACACTGTGACACCAAACTTTTCAATGTGAATTTTTACTCAAATTTGAGTGAAATGCTGAACAGAAGTGTTTCACGCGTGGCCTGAGATGATTGAACTCACTCACTTCACATGATCAGAGAGGGTTTAATCTCTGTCAGTTTATCTGTGTGTTCATGGAGGAATCATTTGTGACGCTGATGTCAGGAGTGATTCGTTCAGAGGTTTCATTCATGACGACGATGATGGAACATCAGAGCAACGCCTTCATCCCAGAGGATGAGGAGAACCTCCGGAGGAGAGCCGGAAAACATCGACAGCTTCCTCAAGAGGAAGAGGAAATAAAATGTGCTTTTCTGTTCATGCTGCATCATGTTTATGAGTCACAAAACTTTTTTTTTTACAGTTACTTCTGATGTAATTCCATTAAATATTCTACATAAAACAATAGTGAATTTAACATAAAATATGAACGTCTAATGTTAAAATATTTTTAAAATAACCTCCCTTTAAATGAGAATAATTTATGCACTTTTATGTGATTTATGTGCAGTTTTGTTCTTGTGATGTTCATCTGCTCCAGGTTCATTCGTCATTTACAAACTATATAGTAGAAATGTAATTCTTTTTGAGTAATTAATACAGCATTGCAATGTTGAAAATGTAATTAGAATCTGATTTTCAGATTTTTGTCTAGTTTTCCAGTACAAATAACATTCTTAAATCAGGATACATTTCCTGGAGAAGAATGACATACACTGTATATATATATAGGTTAGGAAAAATAAAACAGTTTTTCCCGCCACTCTTTAGTTACCGTGGTTACAGTCATTATTAGTTGCTTGTTATCAGATTAATTAGTCTCGTTTGTATATAAGCTCTCAGTGTCTCAGTTGTTCTGTGGTGTAATTCTCTGAGTTTTTCTCCTGTCACTAAACTAAAAGTTCTAGGTGAAGATTTCCTTCATCCTCAGACACGCACCGTCACACCGACGAAACAGTTTATTGGCAGATATTTTTTGCTTGTTTAATTTTGATAGATTTGTCAAAACAAGACTCAGTACCTTCAGTGGTTCTGCTGATGTGATGATATTTATTACTGATTAGGGCCAATAATAATAAAACCATCTCGAGATTAAAGTCATTAGATTAAACTTCTTAAGTTTTGAGGAAAAACTATTTAGGTTTTCTTTCAAACACAAAGAGTGAAAGTTTCCAGAGAGCCGGTGTGTGGATCAGAGCGGCAGACGCAGGAGGGATTCTGCTTTCATGCTGGGAAATCAAACAGGCATCTCAGACTCAAAGATGACTCTTTAAATGTCAAAAAGCCTTTAAATGATCTGACCGATGAGAGGCTGTGCGGTCAGTTTCAGTGCAGCAGTGACCGGACTGACCTCTCTCTTCCAGACGGGGTTGACCGTGTTGCAGATGATGCCGGACCTCTTCTCCTGGCCGTGGTGCGGCAGCGCCGGGAAGATGCTGTGCTTTCCAGGCTGGATGGAGATCTTCAGATACGGGTCGGGATTAAAGAACATTCCTTTCTTCAGACCGACGGCCTGAACGTCTGAAACAAAACACGGCAAATAATAAATCAATCAATTTGAAAATTACATGTTATTCATAATTAATATTTATTATTAATAACAATAATACTAATTATTATTATTATTATTATGTTGATTATAATTTTGAAATATTAATTAATAATTACATTAAATTGTTATCAACACTTTGTTATTAATATATATAATTATATAACAAATTAATGTTAATTATTATTAATATTAATAACATTAAATTGTTTACATTTTTGTTATTGTTAATTCATTATTTGTTATTTAATGTATAATATAATATAATAATGTATAGTATAATAATAAATATATAATGTATAATATTATACATTTAATGTATAATATATAATATAATATTCTGACAATTAATAATTAAATAATAAAATTAATTTATGTTATTTATATATATATATATATATATATATATATATATATATACAGCTCTGGAAAAAATTAAGAGACCACTGCAAAATGATCAGTTTCTCTGGGTTTACTATTTATAGGTATGTGTTTGGGTAAAATTAACATTTTTGTTTTATTCTATAAACTACTGACATTTTTCCCAAATTCCAAATAACAATATTTTAATTTAGAGCATTTATTTGCCAAAAGCAACAACTGGTCAAAATAACAAAAAATATGCAGTGGTCTCTTAATTTTTTCCAGAGCTGTATATATATATATATATATATATATATACACATACACATACATATATATCAATTATTAATTTAATTTTATTATTTAATTAGATTATTAATTATTTGTCAGAATATAACACACAATAATAATAATAATAAAATTAAATTTTTATAAATATTTTATTATGGATTCAATATTTGTTATTTAAAGTGTTTTATATATATATATATATATATATATATATAATTATGATAATAATTGTTATATATATATATATGTGTGTGTGTGTGTGTGTGTGTGTGTGTGTGTGGATATCATTATATATATATATATATATATATATATATATATATATTCTGAAAAAAGTTATATATTATTAACAAATATTAAGATTATTTGAATTATTTTCATTAATTCATTAATAATAACATTAATCTGCTAACAATGTAATGTTATTAATAATTATTATTCATTAATAATAATTAATATAGTAATATTGTTATTGTATTTTAAATTAATAATAAAACAAACTGCACAATAATAATAATAAGAAGAAGAAGAAGAAGAAGAAGAATTTTGCTATTCAACATCTGGATAATTTATATTTCATATAAATTTAAAATGTATTTATATTTGTTTTATTTTAATAATTTTAATAAATTATGTTATTTGTAAAATTAAATAAAAGATAAATAAATGTAACACACACACACACATAAGGAAATAATGAATCAATAATACTTTAAAATTAGCACACAATCTAATATTAATTAATAAATTCATTATTATTATTATCATAATTATTACTAGTAGTAGGATTATATTTCAATAATAATAGTAATAATAATATTAAAAACGTTATTTTTAAGATGTTATTGGTTATCTGGCTGTATATTGTCATGTTTTGAATACTCTGGTGTTCATATTACAAGGAAAGCAAGATGTTTAAGGCTGTGAAGTCTGATCCAGGATATGAAGATAAAAGCAGGATCTCTCAGAATCCCACAGGATCTCATTATCTCCTTCAGTGTCCAGACGGGCGGTCAGAGATGTTCCACCGAATATGATCTTGTGTTTTTAACTGTAGACGCGTCAGTCGTGGGATTTAAAACCTCTTTTACCGCAGTAACATCTGATTCCCTCACGTCAGGGTTCTGCAGGTCCACAAGCTTCACTTTAGAAGGAATCCTGTTTCCATGGGATTCACTGGCACTAATGTTCATATATTTATCCTCCGACAGCTTCAGCGCACTTATGAATAAAACATTGGACGCTGGGAAACCTCCGTTTGACCATCAGAACTTCACGACGACATTCATCTGACCTCAGTCTGATCTGATCTGATCTCAGGAACCAGAACAACTCAAACGCTGCTGATCATTATCAGCCTTGAATGCTTCATATTTTTGGCGAAACTGTCATACATTTTATTTTTCAGAACTCTTTGATGAATAGAAAGTTTAAAAACAGCATTTATTTGAAATAGAAATATTTTGTAACACTGTTCATGTTTTTACTGTCACTTCCGATCAATTTAATGCAGAATAAAAAATATTTACTTCAAAACTAAATAAATAAATACATGAAATCTTACTGACCTCAAACTTCTGAACTGTACAGTTTTAGGGTTATTATTCATTCATTCATTCATTCATGTATTCATTCATTCATTTATGCTTTCATTCATCCATTCATTCATGTATTCATTCATTCATTTATGCATTCATTCATTCATGTATTCATTCATTCATTTATGTATTCATTCATTCATTCATTCATTCATTCATGTATTCATTCATTCATGCATTCATTCATGTATTCATTCATTCATTCATTCATTCATTCATGTATTCATTCATTCATCCATTCATTCATGTATTCATTCATTCATCCATTCATGTATTCATCCATTCATTCATTTATGCATTCATTCATGTATTCATTCATTCATTCATGTATTCATTCATTCATCCATTCATTTATGTATTCATTCATTCCTTCATTCATTTATGTATTCATTCATTCATCCATTCATTTATGTATTCATTCATTCCTTCATTCATTTATGTATTCAATCATTCATTTATGCATTCATTCATTCATTCATTCATTTCTGTGCACTTCAGACTAACTCAGCAGGAGATTAGAACAGATTGAGTTATAATAACTTCACGAACAGCTGATTCTTAGAGAATGAACACATGAACATGAGAAGAATGTGAGGCAGTGACGCACCTGACAGAGAGAAGCTGATCAACCTCCTGCTGCCCAGAGCCTGAGGATCCGGACTGATGACCGGCTTCAGAGCCTATCAGAGACAAGAGAGCAGTCAGCTGACCTCAGAGCGCTTCAGAACAGGAAGTAACTGGACACAGTCACGCTCCCGGTCTTTCTTTCCTCTTGCGTTCGTCCTGACACACTGAGCTTAAAGCCCATTACAGACGCAGCAGTCGATAGCGGCGCTCATTAGAGCTGCATTGATTCGGCGTCCAGGAAGAGGACGGAGGCAGAGAGGCTCATGGGACGCCACTTCTCAGAAGAGGAACATCTCCAGCTGTGCGGCTGATGCAGGGAACACCGGCTCCGGCGTCACTACTCTCAACTAAAACTGACATTTTATAAGCTGCAAAAACACTGAGATATACACAAACATCAACAGGAAACAAACACTCTGACTAAAAGATCATTTTCACATTCATCGATCTTCATCTGAGCTGTGAGTGCAGTGACACACTCCACCTGCAGATGGCAGCACAGAGAGTGAGGAGGATGAGGATAAAGAGTCACTGATGAAGAGACTCTCTTTTCTTCTGTGGGCAAAAGACCATTCAATGAAGGTCTGGGATATTTTGGACGCCACTGACTTTCATCGATTGATTGATTTTTGCATTTAAGTAAATTACGGTAGAATGAGAGTTTTTTGTGTGAACTATGCTTTCAGCAGGTTATTATAATTAAACTAAAAACATACAAAACATTCTTTTTATTTTGTTCTTTGAAATAAAATAAATTATTAAAAAATTAACATCTTATTTATATATATATATATATATATATATATATATATATATAAACTAATTCAAAATATTAATAAAAACTATAATAATAGTAAATAACACAGATCTCAAATAAATGAAAATTAAAAATGTTAAAAAAAATAATAAAAAATAAATAAATACAATCCCACTGATGTCAAACTTTTGAAGTGTAGAGTTTATTTATTTATTTATTCATTCATATCAAATGAAAAATCTAAAATAAATGAAAATTAAAAATGTAAAAAAAAAAAAATGAAGTTCAAATCATTTTTGTTTGAAGCACTAAATTAACTAACTGGAAACAAATAAAAATTAAAACTGAAATAAAAATAAATAAATGGTAAAATAAAAAACTAATAAAAATGCTAAAAATTAAAGTAAATTTAAAGTAAACACAGAAAACATAATAATAAACGTGTATTCAAAATAAAACCATGATTTTATTTAAATTCGGTCAGACCACGAATAACGTGAGCGTTAAAGTGAAATTGAACATATTATTTAAACAAAACGAATGATGTCATGAGAACGATGACGGCCAGTTCTGACCCTCCCTGAGTTTTCAACAAGAGCTCATCACAGAGCAGCACAAACCTCCTCAATCCTCAAAAACTACTCTCTGATCCTCCAGAAAACGCTCTCTGAAGCTCTCAAAGCCTCCTTCAGAGCGATGAAGGACAGCAGGTGTCTGCAGCAGTTTGAGCCTAAATGAGATGCAAATCCAGTCCTCTCGACGTCCGCCGCACAAACACATCCTCGCTCAGACCGTCCCGACACCGGACCGCACGCTCCTGCCCCGCAGAGGATCATGGGTAATCACCGGGGGATCCAAACCGTTTCAAGCGCAAATCCTCCCGTCAGATGAATCTGTGCTAGAATTTTTAGATTTGTGTTTTCTGAAGAAACTACCAGTTGCTCTTGTTTCCTACTGACCTTTAAAGTCAAAAGAGCCTCGAGTCCCTGTGACATTCAGCACAATTTACACCAGATACACAGAGTCCAAAAAACACAAACAAACAAACAAACAAACAAAACACAGCCGGGAGATATTTTCACTTCTCAAAGAGACCAAAAATTAATGTCAGCCTATCTTAAAACTTGAAACCTTTTCAATAAAATAAAAAAAATAAATAAATAATAGAATAAAAAATAAATAAAAAAATAAATAAAAATAAAATAAAAATATGACACTGAAGCAAACAAAGGAAAATTTAAAAATGAAACAAATGAAAATTGGACTGAACTTGTGTTTAGTGTCCAGCACCACGGTATATTTGAACACATTTATTACACTGGATATTAAATGGAATGATGTAGGAGCGACATCAATATAATCTAATAAATCATATTTAATATGTATAAACATAGACCTGATCTGAACGCATCTGAGAGCTTCCACAGGAAGTGATGCGGCACAGTCATCAGAACACATCAACCAATGCTGTGTGTGTGTGTGAGTGTGTGTGTGTGTGTGTGTGTGTGTGTGTGTGTGTGTGTGTGTGTGTACTTGTTTGTTGACCAAATGTCCCCACAACGTAAAACCAGTAAATCTTGACATTGTGGGGACAAACAAGCTTATAAATCATACAGAATGATCTTTTTTGAAAATGTAAAATAGCAGAACATTTTGTGTGATGGGTAGGTTTAGGGGTGGGGGGTGGGGGGGGGGCAGAATGTACAGTTTGTACAGTAGAAAAACCATTACGCCTATGGAATGACCCCATAAAACATGAAAACACAACGTGTGTGAGTGTGTGTGTGTGTGAGTGTGTGTGTGTGTGTGTGTGTGTGTGTGAGTGTGTGTGTGTGTGTGTGTGTGAGTGTGTGAGTGTGTGTGTGTGTGTGTGTGTGTGTGTGAGTGTGTGTGTGTGTGTGTGTGTGAGTGTGTGTGTGTGTGTGAGTGTGTGTGTGTGTGTGTGTGTGTGTGTGTGTGTGTGTGTGTGTGAGTGTGTGTGTGTGTGAGTGTGTGTGTGTGTGAGTGTGTGTGTGTGTGTGTGTGTGTTGAATGTAATAGCTAAAGCTATAAGCAGTTAAAGAACAGGAAACACACACACTAGCTGTGCAAACATGTAAAAGCACAAGGTCACATTCAAACAACCTTGAATTTGATGGAAACAACCTTAAAGTGATAGTTTATAACTTATATATATATATATATATTAAAAACCCTGATAAATATCAATGTATAGCTCCTAAAAAAGAAAAACACTTCCACAATCAAAAAAAAGCATACTCACAGAAACTATTTTTATTCAGAATCCCAAACGGCTTCTTTTTCACTCGCCTCACACAAATTGCATTACGCTAAAATTACACACTACGCACAAAAACTATTTAGAAAGCGCTCAACCATCCATCACGTCTCCGCTCTCCGTCTGTGCCGCACGTCTCGCTCCACACGCGATTACAGCTCTCTTTTAACTTCCTGCAGCTCTGAATCCCCAGCAGAGGAGCGGTGTCTTTCTGCTGACCACATCAACAAACATCTGATCCTAAAGGACAAAGTCCACAATCCCGCCGATCCGTCTGTTCTCAGATCTCAGAGGGACTGAAAACACATCCTCTCTCTCCTGCTCTGAATCATCAGCCACAGAATCATAAAGCCACACGTTCAGATCCACCGAAAGAGTTTTCTGTCTCTACGAGTGTAAATGTCCACATGATCACACATGATTGAGGTCTATCAGGTAAAACGAGCTGATTCATGTAATTCAGTCAAAGTGCTGTTTTATTCAACGCAGACATATTTACTAGCGCATAAATTAGTGTCCTTCACATCAAAACTGGGCTAAGTTGTAAACAATGAGTAAGAGTCATTCGAGTCTTAAACGATTATTTTCACACTACACTGTATGTTATTCCATGCACAATATGTTTTCTTGCCCTTATTTCAGAGAAAATGGCATAGAAAACCGTTCAAAACAACTTATGTTACTTACTTACTGTTAAATAAATGCAATAAATATATCTTTTACAATAAAAGAAAACCCCTGAATAATGTTGTGCATGAGGATTGTCCAAAAGTTTTCTGCAAAATTTGAGTGCTGACCAATTAAAAGCATTCATGTATGAAACTGCTGAATATGAATATGCAGAAAACGAATGGCACGCAAACACACGGGCTTCCGCTCGACTGCACAACGCCATAAACATTCATAAATCACAAAATAACCACTGGCCCTATACGAGCTCTAGAAGTTTGGACCCGAATGAAACAGCAGCAGCTACCTTCACCCATCCAGGTATCCAGGTGAGCGCCTCCACCCTCTTCCTCCTCGCGGTCCGGCTGGGCGACATCAGTCCGAGCTGCGCTCGATTCAGAATCAGAGCTCTGGCTAACGGAGCGGGTCCACGTCGACGGGTCGGTCTGGCTCTGCCATCCATCAGTGCGTCCGCAGGACTCCTTCACGATCCGGTGAAACCCACACGCCGTACCCGAGCCGAGGCTTCTCCACCCCGCTTCCGCCGAGGTTATTTTTAAACTGAACGCCCGAGAAAGGGCACTGGTGTTGAGATCAAGTTTTCTGGCTCTCAGCGTTTCTGGAGACCACGCCAGCACAAAGACAGCGGGGCTGCGGAAACTCAATCTCTCGCTCTGGTTTAGTGCTAACAAAGGGTTATTTAGGGTGTTTATGCTGAAAGTTGTGATTATTAACAGCTCGGAGGAAAAATAAAGGGATCTCTATAAACAAATGCATATCGAGTCTCATCGATCGGTGCGCAAGGTGTAAGGTCATAGAAACCCAAAGAGTTTATTGCTTAATGAATGTCTCTTGTACTTGAGCTTTAATCTTAATCTCATTTATAAACACAGAGAGAAAGAACACCGCTATGAATGGACAAAAGTGCCACAAAAACACTAATTATCATCCAGTAATTCCTGCTGCATCACTTTCAGTGTGACCTTCTGTCTTTGTTCATCGCTTTATAATTTTCTAAGCCAATCAACTGAGCTGTAAATGCCATGTGACTAACTACTCTGGAAATACAGTAAAATATAGACTCAAATCCATTTCATACATAGTATAGTATATGAAATATGAGTGGAATGTTACTTGCAAAAAAACGTCTTTGAGAAGATTACCAAGGATTTACGGGCAAGAGTTAACTAGCCAATCTGAACCTGTTGGATTTAACTGTAAAAATGATTTTAAAAACATCCAGTTCTTCCAGGTTCTCCGTCCGAACGCAGATTCATAATTGGCCGGCTCCTGCGTCAGCATCACATGATCACGTAATCCGCTTGGGCCAATAATGAGTCGTTCTGACGGAGAACACAGAAGCGCTGGACGTAAACAGAGAAAACGTTGAGATTGTTGAATAAAGTTATTTTTGTGTTGTTTATATGTTTTTATTGTGGTCTCTTGATCCACTGCATCACGTGACTGTTTTAACCATGTCTTTACTTCCTTTCTGGAGCTTGAAAGTGTGGATTATATTGATCTATGAACGAGTCATAAACCTCATCAAAAACATCTTCATTTGTGTCTGAAGATGAACGAGTGACATGAGGGAGAGGAACTCATGACAGAATTTTTGGGTGAACAAACACTTTAAATGATGTTTTATTAACAAAGTTCGGGAGGAACACGTTCAAATGATCGAACTAATCATCACATCACTCCAACCAGCTGTCATTAACCAGCAGTCATTAACCAGCAGTCATTAACCAGCAGTCATTAACCAGCAGTCATTAACCAGCAGTCATTAACCAGCTGTCATTAACCAGCAGTCATTAACCAGCTGTCATTAACCAGCTGTCATTAACCAGCAGTCATTAACCAGCTGTCATTAACCAGCAGTCATTAACCAGCTGTCATTAACCAGCTGTCATTAACCAGCAGTCATTAACCAGCTGTCATTAACCAGCTGTCATTAACCAGCAGTCATTAACCAGCTGTCATTAACCAGCTGTCATTAACCAGCAGTCATTAACCAGCAGTCATTAACCAGCAGTCATTAACCAGCTGTCATTAACCAGCAGTCATTAACCAGCAGTCATTAACCAGCTGTCATTAACCAGCAGTCATTAACCAGCAGTCATTAACCAGCTGTCAACACGTCTGCCCAATCAGCATGAGTGGAAACCTATATATATATATATACTGACGCAATCGACTCACCGATGCTTTTGGACAGTTTCAGCATCCCTCCACCCCCCCGTCTCCTCACACTTGCCTGGTTACTTCCTAAACCAGAATACGGGGGAAGTTCTCTGGGCTCGGGTCAAACACCGAACTCTGAGCCTCTGCTCGGACAGACGCCAAATATACGTACTAATTACTCTATCTGATTATTTGTAAGTGTGAACTCGTGAAGGTGGTCATTTTGTTCCTGTTCTTGAGTATTACAGTGAAGATTTGAGTTTGTTTCTGAATAAAGACTGCTGCACTTACATCCAGTTTCACGTCTGCTGGAACCAACCCGTGACAGAGGACAGGTCTAGTGTTCGGGTTCAGGTCAGACATTAGTTGTGATGGGCAAAGAGCTACAGATGACTGTCCTCACAAAGATAGATGCACAAGAATGTGTGTGTGTGTGTGTGTGTGTGTGAGTGTGTGTTTGTGTGTGTGTGTGTGTGAGTGTGTGTGTGTGTGTGTGGATGGGTATTCCTTACATTGTGGGGACCAAATGTATGAGGATGTGTGTGTGTGTGTGAGTGTGAGTGTGTGTGTGTGTGTGTGGATGGGTATTCCTTACATTGTGGGGACCAAATGTATGAGGATGTGTGTGTGTGTGTGTGTGTGAGAGTGTGTGAGTGTGTGTGTGTGTGAGTGTGTGAGGATGTGTGTGTGTGTGTGTGTGTGTGTGTGAGAGTGTGTGTGAGTGTGTGAGTGTGTGTGTGTGTGTGAGTGTGTGTGTGTGTGTGTGTGAGTGTGTGTGTGTGTGAGTGTGTGTGTGAGTGTGTGTGTGTGTGAGTGTGTGTGTGAGTGTGTGTGTGTGTGTGTGTGTTTACTCACAGAGGATGAGGGGTTCCTCACTGTCACGCTGGGTGTTGTGGCTCTGAGCGCTCCACTCGAACCATGATAATATTTGAAGCAGATCTTCGTCTCAGCTGTATGAGAGACAGAAACACAATGACATGAAGGTCAAGAGATTCCCTAACGCTAGTGTACCACAGTACAAACAGATTATCATATTCATACTATGGTATTTCAATGGTGCTTCAAAGAATATCATGGTATAACCATGATACAAACATGGCCAAAACAGTCATTATACCATCACCATCCAAACAACTGTGGAAGCAGCAGGGAATTTGTTCAGGAAAAGTTTGGATGAATATCATACTCAGATGTAATGAAAGCTGACAGCTTGCTAAAGTGGAAGTGAAACTGAACAGAATTACATGACAGGTATCCCAGGGTGCATTTCATATTTCAATTTCATTTTTCAAGGCACCCTGCAGTGTGTGTGACAAAACAATGCATTAGACATGTTACATCTGCTATTGTCATGATGATGACTCCAGTGGAGTGATGCGCTGTCGCAGGCCTGTGTGTGTGTGTGTGTGTGTGTGTGTGTGTGAGTGTGTGTGTGTGTGAGTGTGTGTGTGTGTGTGAGTGTGTGTGTGTGTGTGTGTGTGAGTGTGTGTGTGTGTGTGTGTGTGGGAGAGAGAGAGACTGTGTTTCTCTGGCTGAGCTAAATATATATAATAGAAATGGAGTTTCCATGACTGTCACATCTGAATAATGTAGAGCCATTTCTTTACTAACTCTATTTGCACTCACACAGATTATGCAGCTTGACATTAAGTGGCTCAAAAAATGATTTGGTCACTTTAGGCACATTCCTAAAATGTCTGAATGATACTGTATTATAGCAAAATATCAAGGCAAGATAGCATAAAAATTTCAATAAGGTCCTTTAGTCAATGTTGATTAATGCTTTTACTAACATTTGTTACAGTATTTGTTGATAATTGTAAATATTGGTTGATAAAAAGCCAACCGTTCATTGTTCATTCATATTAGTCCATCAAATAATATTAACAAATTCAACTTTTCATTTTAATAATATAATTAGTAAATGTTGAAATGATCATGAACTAAGATTAATAAATGATTTAGAAGTTGTTTTCACTGATAATTCAAAATAAATAATGCATTCAACAAACAGAATCTAAACTGTTACCAAATTAATCACAGTTTTCTGTTACTTGCAGCTAACTTGATGATTTAAAATTTGTATAATAAATAGCTTAATAAATATAATACTGGAGGAAAATATAATACATATTGAATCCTGATGAATGCAGGATCAGTATAAGAATGTTTTATGGTTTGAATGGTTTTTTAAACCAGTACTATAAAGGCCGGTATCGCTGATATCAGTGGAGCTGTAATTATAGCCATTCAACATTATATTTCATATATCTTATAAATCATTTTTTATATTTAATAGCTCTAAAGTGCATGTAAATGAGGAGGAAGGTACCGGGAATCACGCAAATAACACGTGCATAAAACGCTAGACACAGAAAGAAAGGAAAAACATTAACAAAGCCTCAGAAAGAGAAAAAATATGGACGCCCCAATAATTGTTAATTATTAATTGTTAATTGCAGAAATTAAGGTGTAAATAAATATAAAATGACCACAATAAGTGCATTGTAAAATGGTTCATTTAAATATTTGTACATAGTAGTTAAACTGGGATGAATAATGGTGTCTATAAGCACTGGAGCTGGAATCTGAAGCTTTAGATGAACAGTGTTGAATCTCATTTTATGGCACAGCTGCATGAAAGAAAACAGATCATGAGACAGACGGGCTGGTCATGGAGGAAGCAGAAAGAAACGGCAGATGGCGAGGAACTTCAAAAGCTGACAATCTGAATCTGGTTGGTTTGAGATATAGAAAGAGATGCATGGATGGAGAAAACACATTTATATAATCACGCTGTAGATCTGACAGTCGAGGTGAAGAGATCCTCCCGGATCACAGCGGAATACAGTCTGGAAAAAGGGCAGAAATATCTGAAATACAGTGACGATATCTGAAGACGATGGAGTCCATCTGACGTCTCCACTGCATCTGTGGCATTTTATCGCCGGCGGATTAAATCATCTGACGTGTATCGTTAGAAACATTTAAGACTCCAGCTTCGATATTTCACCTGTTTATGAAAAAATATTGATTTATTCTCAATATTCTATTCTGTTTGCAAAAATATTTTGTCATCCAGAATACAATTTCTACTCATTTCCACATGAATTACGCGATCCGCAACAGCGTACAGTCTTGCGTGAGTTATGATCTCAGTCGGTCTAGAGCTGTCAATCATCTCACGTGACCATCACCATGACGTTCTGACCTCCGTGAAGAACAAACCCACATTTCTACACATGAAACAAGAAGCTACACAACATTATGATAGTATATGATTCGTGTGTTGATTTTCATGCGATTTAGTTATTTTAATATCAATAACGGATGTTTACATTATAAATGCTAAACAGGTGTAGCGATTAGCTGCTTATAAAAGGTTAAAATAACATTATATGACCAAAATCCACATTAGATCACATTCGCTGGTGGTTTAATGAGTTTCGAGTAACAGCATAGTATTATTCTTATCATTTTTCTTATGTAGCTCTAATGCAGCTGCTGATTTCATGATGTCTTTTGTCAAAAGAATTCACGTAAATTTATAAGAAAATGTTTTGTTTTGTTTTCTAGAAAGACTAACGTATATTGGGATGGAAGTGGTGTGGATGGGAAGCTATGACATCCGAGAATAAAGACTAATAGACTGATTAAATCAAAAGAATAATGAAGATTAGACCTTATAACGACAGAGGAGTGATTTTTCAACTGAGAAAATTAGAAATGTGAACAGGGCAGTTCATCACACCAGACATTAGAGAATAGAGGCTTTTTGTCTTTAGCCCAGGCGAGACGCTTCTGACGCTGTCTGTTGCTCAAGAGTGGCTTGACACGAGGAGTGCGACAGCTGAAACCCATGTCTTGCATACGTCTGTGTGTGGTGGCTCTTGAAGCACTGACTCCAGCTGCAGTCCACTCTTTGTGACTCTATCCCACATTTTTGAATGGGTTTTGTTTTAAGATCCTCTCCAGGCTGCAGTTATCCCTATTGCTTGTACACTTTTTTTCTACCACATCTTCTCCTTCCCTTCTCCTCTCTATTAATGCTCTTGGACACAGAGCTCTGTGAACACCAGCCTCTTTTGCAATGACCTTTTGTGTCTTGCCCTCCTTGTGCAAGGTGTCAATGGTCGTCTATTGGACAACTGTGAAGTCAGCAGTCTTCCCCATGATTGTGTCCTACAGAACTAGACTGAGACCATTTAAAGGCGTTTGCATGTGTTTTGAGTTCATTATCTGATCAGAGTGTGGCACCAGGTGTCTTCAATACTGAACCTTTTCACAACATTCTAATTTTCTGAGATCCTGAATTTGGGATTTTTCTTAGTTGTCAGTTATAATCATCAAAATGAAAAGAAATAAACATTTGAAATATATCAGTCTGTGTGTAATGAATGAATATAATATACAAGTTTCACTTTTTGAATGGAATTAGTGAAATAAATCAACTTTTTGATGCTATTCTAATTATATGAGCAGCACCTGTATAAACTGGTTATGTGTCTATTCAGAATGACTTATGAGCGGCAAACGTTTTATTTTGGTTGTCAAATGGGGGTTACATGGAAAGGGGTGCATTAATAAAAGAAAGAGACAAAAAGTCAGAACGAAATGGGAAAAGGAAAACTTACCCTCCATAAAGTACAGGCTGGCATCGATTCTCCACACGATCTGGCCTTTGTGGGAGCCGCTCACCCCACGGCTCTTGTAGTCCAGAAAGTTTTCTGACAGAACCTCATCTATAATATAACAAGAAAGAAACGATGTTAAGTAACAGCGAGAGGCCGTTTGTTGAGCTATTACATGTGTATCCACTGTTTTGATCACAGGATATATATGTATATATTTATATATTCACAGCTGTTTTAAATTGTAATAATATTTCACAATATTGGCCTCTGACTTGTTGAATATTAATCAAGTGGAATGACGTATTCTCACCAATAAGGTACATGCCGATCCAGTCGCCAGCGTCCACTTCCTCTCGGACGTCCCAGCAGATGACGATGTCCTCTGATTGGCCGATGCAGTAGAGGGAGGTGCTGACCGTCAGGGTGGAGCGGCTCTGCAAGGACACCAGATCCGTGTCGCTCGTGGACCGAGGCAGAGCCAGAGCTTCGTTGGGGTGAGCGAAGCTGAAGCGAGGCCCGTCCTTACACCGGCGCCGGTTCTGAGAGCTCCGTGACGGCGAGGCCATGGCCGCCAGGCCCAGAAACCTGCTCTGGTACAGGTTCTGCAGACAATCATGCAGTGACTCTTTAGGAAGGTGCTTCAGCATTGATCAGTGTTCTTGAACTGATCTTGTGAAAGACTTCAGTAAAAACAAGCTTGTTTCTGACACAGAATAAAAAAGGTATTAATCATCTCGGAATTTTGGACTGAATTGTTAGATGTAAACTCAGTTTTCAGAAAAAAAGTGAGATAAAAATCAGTTTTTTATTCCGTGGCAGAAAGAAGCTTCCATAAAAATTACATTCCATTTATTGATTATTGCTGGCCAAATAAATTATTATTGCTTGTTTAGACAACTTTACAACTCTGTCTCTACATTTTAAGATCTGTATAAATCAGCTTACTTTCTAGAATAAAACAGAACAGTATTTTGAAACCGGAAATAAAATTGTTTTCATCGAAAATCTCTCTACAAATATTTCTTTAAGGCATAAACCAATTTTGAAATTGAAAAAATATTAGTAATAAATTGAAAAAAAAGAAGATCTTGTAGTTTCAATGAATATTACTATTAAATAATCTACAGTATAAATGTACACATACAGCAAAAAGTGTATACGTTTATAGTCTATTATTTCTAGTAAAGCGATTCCTATTGAATCCAGTGAAATTTGTGTCCTGACGTGAACTCATTACATCTGAAGTTTGATTGAGAAACAGACTGAAATTTAAGTTTTTTGAATCTTAAACCTCCTTTACTGTCTGAATACGAACACAGTTTGGTGCTCTTTTATTGTTTTTGTAGCATAATAATAAACTTAAAAGTGTATACTGTAAAAATGTGTAATATTTTTATTCTTTTTTACTTGATGTAACCCAAAAAGGTGATTTTTATTGGTATAAATTAATGTGTTTAGGTTAATTCAGCTATATTAAAAAATATTTTTGGCATGAATGTAACGAGTTAATTTAGTTGTTATCGTTTTTATGTTAACCAACAATCATCATACACTAACTGGGTGAAATTGAGCTCTTTAAAATTTAAAATGTTCCGGTCAACATGTGTATAGTGTCCAATCTCTCCAACATAAGTGGCCTTTTAAAACAACATTTGCAATGCATCGTGTCTGGACACACAGAGACGGATGAGAAAGTATGGCACTCTCCAGAAGATGGAAGTGAATGGAAACGAACATGCAGCATTAAAACCAATCAAACTGAACGATGAGGAAATATGGCTGTAATGACTGTGAACAGACTGAGGCTATTCATAAATCTACAGTCAAGCTTTAGCACTGATTTCATATGCAACAATGAGTTGTTCTTTACAGTTTCAGGCACAAAACAATAAACCTATAAGGAACGATGTCAGGCGTACTCAAGCCCAATGACACGCGTCAATCTCACTGTAAAGCACAGAGCCATCGCTAGCATCTGGAACTGCAGGGAGACATTCACTATATTCCCTGTTTTGCCCTAAAGGATTAGTATTATCAGCAAGATGTGGTGAAATACAACGAAATACATCTCTCTGACACACACACACACACACACCTACACACACACACACACACACACCTACACACACACACACACACACACACACACACACACACACCTACACACACACAGACCTTAAAATAGCAATGCCTCTGGGAGCTCTTCCACAGTAAACGGAGTGTCAGAGAAAGCAAGAAAACATGCCCAAAATGACAAAGCGTTTATCTGTTTCCTACAGGACCGGAAAGGCTCTCCCGTCCCTGCTGAACGGCGTCTCCATCACTAACTCAAGTCACTGAATCATTTTTATTTTGCTGTGAAATCATCAATTAAAGTCAGGAATGATCTACGAGGTGTTTGATTGAATCTGTTAACAGTCACAACCCTTTCTGAGCATCACTTGAATTCTTGTAGTTTTTGTAATAGCAGCGCTGCTTCCTGAAGTGTTTTTATCCCATTCATTTCTCTCAAAGAGAACTCAAACAAGTCCTGAACCGGACCAAACAGCTACGAGCTGAACCACAACACTGTGAACTTTGAAAACCGCAAAGAAAAGACTGAGAACTCAACAGCTTTAGTGAGGGAAAGAACTACAATCCCATGAAGCATTGCAAACAGCACAATCAAGAAATATAAAACCACTGTAAAAAAAATTATTTTTCTCAAATTAACTTAGATAATTAATGTGGTTCGGATTTATTATGTTTTCTATTTATCAAACCAATATTATTCATTTAAAAATGTTGATTATATATATATAAACAATGTATATTAAGTTTATTGCAAAATATATATGCAAACATTTAAGTGTTTGAGATCGACTCATGGGAGTGGGCGGAGCTAATGAGATCTTTTGGCGTGATTTGTTTGTTTTAACTCAGTGATTGGTGGAATTTTCTGTGCAGAATTATGGGTAATGTAGTTTTTCAGCAAGACAGGACTTATATTAAAAACTAAGTTGAAATAATGAGGGCTGACAGCAAAACCATCGATTTAAAACCTCGTAGCTCACAGCAGGACCGTCTTTAAACATTTATAAGTTATCTTTAAAAATCAATTTCCCTGTGGAGAAAATGAGTGGAGTGAAGACACTCGACCGATCGCTGCAGAAGTGAAAAACAGGTCAGCTGTACTGTAAAGCAGATGTACTGAACTCATTTTCTCTGTACAAAATATATATTTTAGTCTAAAATTGCTATAAAATAAAAGCCATATGTCCAACCAAATTTGAAGTTGATATCACAAAAATAAAAAATTTAAAACGGTTTTCTCAGGATAAATTTTGGGTGTTTAAGCTTTCGACTGAGACCTCATTCACTCATTACTAAATTATGTGATGGGGAAAAGGGCAATAAAAAAGCCCCCCGGACACACTGACAGTCAACAGGCGGTGAAATGAGCAGAACCGTGCCGGTCCTCAGAGTAAACGCTGGTGAAGATGATGATGGTGGTGAAGGAGGAGTCACGTGAAGAAGAGCACTGACCTTCACACTACACAGGTGGAGCAGCATTATGATTCACCGACGCAAAGATCATCAAATCCTGAGCAGGTCAGGAGAGACTGAATCAGATTCAGCGTCACACGCAGGCTGAAAATGGACTACAACATTTACATTCACATTATTATTAATAGGGAAGCACCGATACGAACATTTTGGCCGACAGCGATAACTCTTTATATTCAAAGCCGATAAATTTAAATTATATAATTTTTTAAACAATCTCAGCATTAAAAGCATATAATGTTCTCATTATAATTTTTTGTAGCTTATATGACAGACTTGTGTAGTACTGAACTGTATTTTCCTTTTTGAATCATATTTCATGGTGAACTGTGCTCATCACTATATATTATTTATCGGCTTCAATATATCGGCCAAATTTTCTTATCGGGGCGATAACAATAACATTAAAACTGAAAATATATCGGCCAAATTATATCGTGCAAATTATTATTAATATTTAAAATATTAGAATGCAATCAAAATCAATGCTGCATTAAACATGACAGTAGATGAAGTACAACAGACATCAACATGATCAGAAAACACACAAAGCATTTTAAAGCAATATTCCAGATTACAGTAATGCAGTAACAATCATGGTAAATGAGTTACACCTGTCCTTCATCTGAACGTTACCTGGTTCATCAGATTAAAGTCTCTTCTGCTCATCACAGCTGTGTTTATTAAACAGTGAAATATTATTCTAATGTAAATCATCAGTTTTCTATGTGAATATATAGTACAGTGTAATTTATTCCTGAATTTTCAGCATCATTACTCCAGTCTTCAGAGTCACATGATCCTTCACAAATCATTCTGATATGATTTATGATTATTATCAATGTTGAAAACTGTTCATATTTTATGGAAACTGACATACATTTTATTTTTCAGGATTTTTTGATGGATAGAAAGTTCAAAAGAACAGCATTTATTTGAAATAGATTTTTTTAAATAATATTATAAATGTCTTTACTGTCACTTTTCGTTGATGAATAAAAGTTTTAATTTCTTTCCAACAATTCTTTCCACAAATTTGCACGAAAAACAAGCAAAATGTTACAGAACAACATGTTTTATGATCATTTTTGCTGCACATGTTTAACCTGGAATATTCTTGACTCAAACTCCTGTGAGGGAAACGAGTTAAACAACAATCTCTCTGTTTACAGATCCTAATAAAATCAATAACTGCAATAAAATTGAGTATTTCTAACACATTTCTTTCTCTCTATGAAACTAACTACTGCATCTGTGATGGATGTTAATGAACACTTCAGATATTCCCTCAAGCTTCATTCTTACAGCAGAATACATTTATGGATTTGTGAGAAATCATCGATCGCCAAACGCCATAAATTAGCTTTTGAGATGCCGTGAGGCCGAACGAACGCTCTCGATGTTAACGTGACGTGTCCCGCACAGCTCACAGAAGTGTTATCTACATGACTTAAGTGAATTACGTCCCATCTGAGATTCCTCAGGCTGTAATGTTGTGGACAGCGGGACGCTTTCATTGATCTTTCTCAGAAAACACTCATTGTAGCAAGAAAGAAAGAGACTATTAGACACCAGCCACTAATGCTCTTCTGGAAACAGACACCAGCACAGATCCAAACCCCGCGGGACTGAGATGTGTGATAATGGAGAGTGTGTAAATAACACACAGCTGCACCAAAAACTGCCAGTAAATTCCACAATAACACTTTGATTTGCAATTTTTAAGTAGAAAAACTGAAACAGTATTTTCTAGTAAAACACACTCCAATAATCTCGAAGGTTGGAAACAAGGAGTTGTCACATGATCCTCTTTGTTTCGTTCCAATCAAGAGGAACCAATGAAACAAAACTAGACACAAGAAACTAGAAATACAACACAAAAGTCCAAGCAAACAGGAAGCATGTAACAGGTTTAAATGGAGGGTTATTTCCGCAACGTAATAGAAAATAAAAAAGGCGAATGTGAATTTCCTAAGAATTGCAAGTTTATATTTCATGAGTTTCAGAAAAAAAATGTGATATATAAATGTACAATTCTGACTAATTGCAACTTCATATCTCACAAATCGGACTCCAAATTTAGAATTCTTTTTTCTTCAGAGTTCGAAATGACCTTTTTTATCTTTTATCCCGTGACAGAATCAAGCTTCCAGGGCTGTGCGTCCCGCGGGTGTCCTGACCGTGAGGCGGCTCAGAGAGAGCTGGGTTCCCAGCAGCGCAGGAGGACGTTCACACATGGGTGAACCTCGGGACGCCCACTAACCCACTGACACCCTGGGCACCAATCCAGCGAGAGGGATTCTGTTCCCAATCCGCTTCCGTGACGGCACACAGCAACCATTCTGGGTTCCTCAAAGAACCTTTCAGTCATCAGATTTTAGAAGTTTTTTTTTCTTAGTAAGGCTGCACGGTTTGGGGGGGGGGGGTCTAATTGTGATTTTTCTGGTTAAAATTGTGATATAAAAATAATTGATAAAGAACATCAGGCTTGTTGTTATTGTTTGTCGGGCTGCACAATCAATGTTCTTTTGATATCACTAATAATTATTATGATTATTATTAGTAGTATGAAATGTAAAAAAATGGTATTTAGAATAAATACATTCATTATTTATTATTATTATTATTATTATTTTCATATTATTATTATATTTCATATTTAATATTTCATATTATTCTTTAGGTTTTATTATAAAATATTTAATTATTTTAATAAAATTCCTTGACAATAATTTCTTATTTTTTTTGTCAGGAAATTTAATGCACCCATTTATGGATTTGATTCACATAGAGTTGCATTTCTTTAGAGCTAGGGACTATTTTTTCCTATTTTTACCCTCAATAGTGTGATGTGAGCATTATTAAGTACACACATAAATCACTGTATAGAACACTATTTTCTGTCTAATTCTGTGATGTGAAGCCACAGCAGATCATAAAAGGAAGAAAATGACGTCATGAAGTGATTTTGGAGTAAAAACATGTCATCTCACAGCGTTTACTGCCAACCGACCGATCCAATATCATTTTAAAGAACACAACAAGATCCATAATGGATCTTCAACATCATTTTGGAGCGAAAACAGCAGCCCGATCATCAGAAGGAATTACCACAGGATTTTATCATTACTGCGATGTTTTGTGGTATTAGTTGATTTTTTTTTCACTTTAAATCATTTCATCCTTTGATCAAATTACGCAAGTCATTCAAAAGTATTGTGTTCCCAGCTAACTATATTATGTTCGGAGAATATTTTCCTAATGTTTTTAGAACGTTTTAAGAATGTTTTTAAGTAGTTAAGCACATTCTAATAAACATCTTTAGAACACTAGATGTTGTACTAAAAATATGCTGAAAACTACGTTACAGAGTTTAAATGCCCATCCACCATTCATGGAGTCAGTGTTAGGACAGAAATACTGATGATGTCACTGTATGGAGTAATTAAACCCAATAACCCAACCCTCGCTGTCACTCAGATCCCCAGTCTGAGGAGTAATTGACAGTAAAGTGCTCATAATGAGAGAAAATCATGCCAATCATTTTTACAGCTGACAGAGCTCCTTCTCATCCTGAAATAGATTTCTTCAAATGTCAACTTTAACCATGAGTTCAAACCTAAGTACGAGTTTCCCATATGTTTGTAATTCACTTAATGGACTGCAGTGCTGTTCCCTGAGATCTGTGTGTTCTTCCTTTATCACGTCCCTCTTCTAAAATCATCTGTTTCTCGCAGTGCTGGGACGTTTCTCTGAGGCTCATATTTTCCACCCCAAAATCAAAAGAAAATGGTAAATAATTGCATTTGGCATGAAAATAATTTATTACTTTGTGACATTGTTCATGATTATTAAGCATTTCCCCCCAAATTTGTGTACATCTTGACTATTATTCAATATTATATATGCTGAGAGCCGTGATATTCTAGTGATGACAGCACTCCTACTTTTTCTCCGTTTGTATCACTCCACTTGAAGTGACTGTCATGGCCGTCGAGTAAATCCACCATCATTTTCACGAATACTACACTTGTACCAGGAACTGTAGCTTTAAGAGTTTTATAGGAGATAATGCAGTTGTTTAGACGTGGAATATGAGACTCATATTTAATCATAGCGCTTATTTTACAGTTTGTTTAGATGTTTTTGGAGATGTGAGCTCCAGGCCGTCAGCGGTCGTTCAGAGCTCGAGTACCCGCCGAGAACAGCTCCATCTGGGCCAGTGTTTCAGGGATTTATAAACTTGAGATATGATTCATTTTGGGCACATAAAACGGGCAATTATGGTCTTATTAATCGTGTTTCTGAGGAAATCAAGTTGAGCTATGTTAAATTTAATAATTTAATATTAAGGCGATGTTTAACATCCTGTCCAGCACTGCTTTTGAACGTCTGACTGAATCTAACAATTGTTTATTTTCTGTTGTCATTCATAATGGCTGTTGTTTTTACACGAATATTGTTGTTCAATAAATATTATTTTATATAAATATGCTGTATTTGCTGTTGAGAACGGGTCCGCTCGTGCGTAATATGGAAACTTTACGAGTAAACGAGTCAGTCGCAACAGACTTTTAAATTGAAAGTGCTTTATGTTACAGAAAACTCCCTTCACTGAAAAAAGTACAAATACAGAGATCGCTTTCCTCAGCGGACATTCAAACGGGTTTTTATAATGGATATAATATTATGGACATTGACTCGCTCAGACCATCTGTCTCTCTCTCTCTCTCTCTCTCTCTTTCAATAATACTGTATAAAATACAGTGAGTTTCAATGAAGCGACTCAACGTTCCTTCGTTACTAGTTCTAAAGTGACGGTTTATAATTAGTAGCGGATTCTCAGTCAAACTGTCATCTTGAGATCTGAATCTGTGGCAGAAGGAAGTATTTCTGCATAAAAGAGGGTTTTAAAGACATTGAGTTGTTGTTTTTTATTTATTCACACACTCGTGTCGTCGAACTGCAGTATAAATGCAGTATTACACTGGTAGCCGTGTGATATGACTGTCATTACCTACGGCTGAACCACTGCTGTGCTGATATACAGCCAGAGGAATGAGATATTGCTCATATATTTCATTCTCGCTGTACATTACGCCATTTTTACCTGATCTGACCTTCATAAATGACTGTGATTGGTTGAACATGTCAGGTTGATTCAGTCATATTAGGAAACATCTTCATTTAAAGAGCTCATTGGATCAGTGGGCTGCTGCGCCGTTCTTCTTTAAATGACCGTGACCAACATGTCCTGCAAATAAAAATGATTTTCACATCTCAAACTCGTCCTGTGACGCTCCTCGCAGCTCTTTCCATCCGCAGCACATGAAACTCGGAGCTCATGTGTTCTTTTACAGACAGTCTTGATTTCTGAAACACATTCAGACTCTTGTCTTTATCTAGGCAGCCTGAATATAAATTCTCTTGCAAACCCAGAGACACTCCACTGGGGACTGACAGCGAAGATCTACAGAGGACAAGAGGAAGACAATGAAGATATCATAATGTTAAGTCTATCTTCACAGGCCTGCGCTGACCTCTGTGTGAATAAGACTAAAACAAAAAAAGCTCTTCTTTCTCAGCCGTCTGTACAACTACAGAAAACACATGGAGAACCCATCAAAGATCAGAAATCTCCTCATCATAATAATGAACTGTGATGTTAATATTCGACACTATTTTAAACTAGCGCTCAGCAAGCGAAGCAGTGTTTCTGTGATCTTGAGTGTGTGTGTGTGTGTGTGTGTGTGTGTAGGTGTGTGTGTGTGTGTGTGTGTGTGTGCTATTATTGGACTGCCGAAGAACAATACAAGGTAAAACTCAACGTGAAAGTATATGTTGTGAGCAGGAGAAGGCAGGGAAGCGTGACAGCGAGCGACAGCAGCATATATAGGTCAGCGGCACTCGCACGGAGAGCTCATGAAGTTACGCTCCCTCTGGCACGCTGTGTATTTCCCATTAGCGGCCATCATGAGCTTTCAGAGAAGACAAAGTATTTTCATTAGTTCAGAGTACACTGCCGTCTTGTTTTTCTCATCTGTTTTGATGTGGTCTCGAGAAGAAAAAAAACGTACGCGGCGTCATGCAGTTAACTGCAATTTTCTATCTTTAACGTTTTTCTGCTGGACGTCTTGTTCAGATACGCGGCATCATGGATTCTATCGAACCGCAAAAGATAAAAAAAATCAAAACCTGACTGAGCCTGATAGAAATCATATAATGGACCATGTTTGAATCCTCCCAACAGGACAATGATTCAAACACAAACATCAAAATCAACACGAAGATGTGTCTCTGAGCTCAAAATGAGGCTTCAGGCACGGCCGTCCCAGTCCTGATCCGAACCCCACAGAACACTGAAGAGGAGCTGCAATCTGAACCACCTCTGATCTCCAAACTCACCAGACATTATAGATCAAGACTCAAAACAGTGATTGATTGTGTGCATTAGAGAAAAAAATATATATCATAATGAGATTTTCTCATTTAAAATTCTTATTCTCCAGTGAAAGGTTATACTTCTTTTTTTTTTTTAAAAAAATAAATAAAAGATCAAAAGAATTAACAATGCAGATTTATTTTCACAACCTTCTTTGATCATATTTACCAAGGGTACAAATAATGAGGATAATATATATATACAGCTCTGGAAAAAATTAAGAGACCACTGCATATTTTTTGTTATTTTGACCAGTTGTTGCTTTTGGCAAATAAATGCTCTAAATTACAATATTTTTATTTGGAATTTGGGAAAAATGTCAGTAGTTTATAGAATAAAACAAAAATGTTAATTTTACCCAAACACATACCTATAAATAGTAAACCCAGAGAAACTGATAATTTTGCAGTGGTCTCTTAATTTTTTCCAGAGCTGTATATTAAGAAATAATTTTAAAAATTAAAACTAAAACTAAAAATGTAATTGTCATTTATCATGTAAATAACAAACTGAAACAACTAAATAGTCTTCATTGACACTAAAATATATTTATATTTAAATACATACATATATATATATATTTATTTATTTTATTTTATTTGTATGGCCTTGTTTTTATGTACTTTTCCACAGTTTCTCTTTTTATTGACTCCCAAATATTTTCTAGTTGTTCCCAAAGACTTGCTTTTGGTGAAACTTTTGTGCGATCTATCTTTGAATCCATTAAATCCCGACAATAATTATATTTTGGCGTTAGAAGCACCGCTGTGGATTAACCATCACAGAAACATGAACACTGACAGTTGTGGCACAAACCTCACATCGGGTGTTGCTTTAACGCATATATACACTATAATTAGCTTTATATAAAAGCAAGAAGTCTGGTGTAGGTTGGGGTTAGATGTGTAAATACATTCACCAAGCCACGACGGTCCCACAGTGCCCGGGTAAACACCAGCCCGCGTCCTGACCATCAGTCTAACCTCACATCCAATAAAGGCCAAACCCGCCGATCACAACACGCATAAATCTCTCTCGTAATCAACAGTGTGGCATCAGACCGTCTCTGTGCCAGACAGGAAACATCTGAAGCCTCTTCTGCTTTGACTGAAGGCCAGAATTATGAAGTGATGATGATGCAGTCCTGATGCTTCTCCATATCCAGACTAAAACACCCTCTTTAGGAACATGATGGGCTTCAGAACTGAAACATTAGGTATTAGTTTATCATTCCAGCACTTAGTCTAAAGCATATGACAAACGCATTTGGGACTGGGTCATAACTATCTATCATTTTTTAACATGTTTTTAATGTTCCTATTCCTAGTGTGGAAACATCATCCTTCTCAAACGCATGTCAGCTTCAGATTGTGTGTCATGAGCTTCTTGATTGGAGGGAAGAGAGGAAAGCTCAATGACACGAGAGAGAGAGAGAGAGAGAGAGAGAGAGAGAGAGAGAGAGAGAGAGAGAGAGAGATCCCCCTACAGCACACACACACACACACACACACACACACACATCTGCGCGCTAACGGGCTCTTCACTGGGACAGATAACACACATGGACAGTAAAGCGCTCGAACACGTACCTGGGACAGTATGAGCTGTCTGTGAATCATACTCCAGCTCCGGCTGCGGTCCTAAATCCCAAAGGCGATAATCCCGTGCTGAAAGATCCGGTGGAAATCCATTTCGACCAGCACAACGCAGAGCGCGCGTCCGACGACCGTCACTCTCTCCCGCATCAGCACCGCGGACAGCAACCAATCAGCGGCCGTCATTCCTCCATCGCACTGCTGTGACTCCGCCTCCTGCCTGGCTCCTCCCACAAAGCATCATCAGTTATTCTTAAAGCCAAGATGAGCCTTGAAGTCCAAACTGTGGACATTTAAACATAACAACAGCATCAGCAGTAATATTAATAATAATAATAATAATAATAATATATGCACTAATACACTGTGGTAACCCAGATGATGTAGCCTAATATGTTATCCAATGGCTTTAAATTATTCTACCAAAAACATGATTTATTATTATCATTATTTTTAAATATGTAGGCTGTTACTGCATTACTTTCCTCCTGCTGCAAAAACTGATCATTGTGTAAAATTGTAGCCAAGAAATTACATAATTTAGATTTTTTTTATGCATCTATGACTGGAAGACAAATAAATAATCTGATCGAAAATACACTCCATCAGACTTCAAACCAACACCAGAGACAGCTCAGAGAACACTGAATTCAAACCCAGTGTTGTTTATTCTCTAGCGCCATCTGTGGTTGGAACAGAGTACTGCATGTTGCTCGAGTGGCTCTGCGTCAGCGCGGATGAATCTGATGGATGGAGGAGTCGCCATGGTTACAGTGAATCGCCACATCAGAGCAGATCTATCATGCTGCCGACAGTAAAACAGTCCAACAACACGCCTGTCGCTCTCACAGTGCGTCATTTCCGGGAAGCTAACAACGGTTGCGTTTGAACTATCCATGTTAATGCTAATCTGCTGAATATAGCTCAAATTATGCACTAATCAGTGTAGCAAAAGCCAAAGCCGTTCATCAACACTCACACACACCAAATACATGTACATCAGCAGGGAAATGCTTTCCACTGTTTACGGACATGACGTAAACACGCATAAGCTCAAAAGTTCCCGCCAAATTCGACCCGACTGCTCGATGAGTTGTTTTTTATCTACTCTAGTACTCTCAACAACAACAACAACAACAACAACAACAACAACAACAACAACAACAACAACCTTAAAATCAGCGTGTATGCTATAATGAAGGTCCTTTCAAGAGTTTCAGGCCTTTAAAACATGTTTAGGGCTTTAGTACTTCACTTAATGTGATACAATTGCTAAATATGTTGCGGGAGCAGCTCAGTGTGTGTTAGAACTGAAGTACTGACACCCCCTACAGGCGAATCAGCTCAATTACTGTGGATTATAGTTACAAGTTTAAACCTTCGGGAGAGCTTGTAATATTAAAACAGCGAATGCACAGTGAATAAGTGATTGTTTTGACTTTTTATTTACAGAATCTCATTAAAAAGCTGTTTCTTAATGTTTATCAAGCTTAAACACCAAATCCATTCATATATATATATATCATTTATCAATGCTGAAAGCTATTCCATGGGATTCTTACAAAAAATCCCAATGTTGTTCATTTAATTATTCATTAATGCATTGGTTAAATAATAAAAAGAAATAATAAAACAGAATAATTTGTTGGACAATTTAATTTTAGTCTCTTGCAGCTCAGTGCTTATATACATGTTTGCATTTGAATTTAATCAGTAAAGACAGATGAAGATCGAACCTGTGAAGAAGAGGAAAAAAAAAAGAGTTGGCGTCTGACTAAAAAGAGCAACACAGCCCTCTAGCGGCCATTCATGACTATTACAGCTGAAAATAGAACACAGTTGTAAAGTCTTCTTACTTGAACGGTAGTTCAATTATTTCCGAACACTCGAATAAATGCATAAACAAACAACAGAAAGATTAAAGCCGATTTTGAGCCAAAATCAAAACATCAGTATCATATTTTTTTTTTGCCTAAATAATGTTTTAGGCAACACTCTTCACCATGAATCTGTTTTAGTTTTATGCCTGACATTATAGATAGGTGTGAATGCAGGTAAAGTGGGCCACTGAAGTTTGATTACTGTGCTCAATGCGTTGACACTGTCAGAGCACTTTAATTAAAAACATCTATCTAAATGACATGTTTAACAAAAAGTGTCCCACTTTACCTGGATTCACCTTACTGTGGTTCGGAGGACCCGACTAACACGAAAGATAATCTTTTTGTACAGTAGACGTCATGCTTTTGATTTTTATGGCTCTAGCTGGCAGAATTATAAGCAGGTATTTGTATTAATTTAATTTAAAGTTTTTGAACGGGGTCTATTTCCAGGGTGATGGTGATACCCACCTCAGCCACTAGTCGGCGCAGGTTTGATTCGTGACTGATTCAAACAGCTTCTGAACTCAGGTGTGTTTACACCATGTCAATAATCATTCAAAAGTCATGACGAATTAAAAATTGTATAATAATGTATAAACAATGTGCCTGTCTCAGATTTAAAACAGACAAGGACACTATCTCTGCACATCATTATGGTGTTAAATTCATGTTCCTCATCATCTTGAATCAGAATATCTTCTCTGATGACGAGGGCGGGGCAACCTGTCACTCACATGAGATCCACCAATAGCAAACCACAACCATCCAATCAACTCCCCACTGACACAATCAAGCCCCGCCCACATTTGTTCTTGTTTGAGAAGCGTTTGTGGCAGACGAGAAACTGCAGCACCTGTTCAGAATAAATTATTTTGCGTTGATGTGGACGTATATTTACCAGTATTGGTGTAAATACATTTACATGATTCAAGTGACTCAATTCTCAAGGAATAAAGCTCATGGATTCTTCTCTGATTCCTCTATTCTTCTTCTTCTTGGATTGTTCTCAGATGGGTCAGGTATCTGAATTTGCGTCTGCATATAAGCGGACAGATCAGATATTCCCATCAAAGTCTTATGTCACGAATGACATCGACTCAGATTGACACCGACCGTGATCACATGACTCTGTTCGATGGCGCAATGGAGGACGAAGAATCAAGCCACTGTTTTGCTGACCTTTAAAGAGCCTGTTATTAACTGCACTGAAACACTGTGTTAAACAGAGTTAGTTACGTAACTCAACTATTGTTTAAAAATTACTATATCTATATAGCCTTAAAATGAACCCAAAATATGTTGGAAATTATTAATGTGTATAATGAATAATAATTAAGCAAACTGCTTATTAATAAATGTCCACCTTTTGATTATTATTATTGCCTCTAGCAATTATGTGTCTGATTTTGGGTTCATTTTAATCCAGACAGTCATTTTTAAACAATAGTTGAGTTTAATAAAACTTCCCAGCAGGGCAAACATTTAACCCAACTGTCCATTTTCAACCCAACTTGGGTTGTTTTTAACCCAGCATTTGTTAATCTTTCGCCAAATCGTCTCCCTTAGGTTGTTTCGCCAAGTCTGTGGTGTTCATGCGGATTCTGAAGACGGGTCACTTTTAAAAGAAGATCGGATTGAGTCAACAAATCAGATTTGACATCAAGAGCTGCAACCGAACTCACGGTGAACTACTAACACCTCAGAACTTCCCCAGTGACTAAAATCATTAGGCTAAATTTACATTATTAGTATGAATGTCTCAGTGTGGTTCATGTCGTCTGTAAAGCAGTACACTTTTCAGAAAAGTCATGTCGTAAAAGCTCTCAAAAGCACAACTAAAGGTGCATATTAAAAATAACGCTGACAGGAAGACAGATGACAGGAATCCGTGTGGTTGGTGACCAGAAGCAGTGGGCTGGTCGTTCCCTCCCTGCTGTCAAACACATTCGATTGTGTCCTTAAAAGCAACGGCAGATTTTGTCTAACAAGGTCCACTAGGGAGCAGTCTGGTCATTCATGACTCTTCCTTTCTCCTCTTTCTTCAGCTCCCGCTCTCCGTACATCATTTCCTTCTCCTCATCATCAGTAATGCACAGGAGTGTCGTCTTTTCCACAAGTGACTACAACAAAACCAACCTGTCCTCAGGAGCCGGGATCAACTTCGTTACCTAATCTGGCAGGGGTCAGAATTCGGCACAACACTGGGTCAGAATATTACATCATCAAGCGTGTGTTTTAAATAGATCATCACAATCCCTGCTGTGCGTGTGAAAGAGCAGCATCAAACTGAATGGGGAACAGAATATCCCAGCAAACCGCTTCCTCGCACTTCAAAGAACGAGAGGCTTCGCCTTGTTCAGTCACAATCACTGGAAACTTTAGCATAGAGGCGATTCAAAAACTGCTCCAGTGAACTCTCCCTCCACCCCTTCGGCCGCCGCCGGTCTTTGCCGAGTCTTGGTTTAGGAGTCGACCTTGAAATGGAGCGTCCTGTGAATGTGAGGATGTCAGTATGGAGGTTTATTTGTTCAAACACACTGTTGGCCTGTTCTCTTTGAATGTAACTGGTCCCCGTTACAGCGTCACACCTTCTGACGTGCTGTATCTTATACTAGTTCATAAACAAACTTTGAAGTTGGCTTGAAAAAGCCTTGTCTGAAAGTTTGAAATATCTTTGACAAGCTTAAAGTTTGAATTGAACAGTTGAAATTGAAGTTTGGGACAGCAAGGGGAACACACACACGTTTCTAGCATGATTTAGCTTGCTGTTAGCATGAAATAGCATATTGCTAGCATAAATAAGAATGTTGCTAGCATGATTTACATTGTGTTGGCATTAAATTAACATGTTGCTAACACGATTTAACGTATTGTTAGCATTAATTATTAACACGCTAACATTAAATAGCATGTTGTTAGCATGTTTAAGCATGCTTGTGGCAAGAATTAGCATGCAGTTAACATGTTTTAACAGTGTTAATATAATTAAACATGTTGCTGGTATGTTTTAACTTGTTGTTAGCAGGAATCAGCATGTTACTAGCATGAATTAACATGTTGCTAACATGTTTTAAGCATGATTTGGCATGCTTAACCTTTCTAGCATGAACTAGCAGGTTGCTAGCATGTTTTAGTACATTTATAACATAAATTAGCATGTTGCTTGCATGTTTTAACATGTTGTTAATATAAATTACCCTGTTGCTAATATGTTTTAACACATTGCTAGCACAAATTAGCATGTTGCTAACATGTTTTAACATGTTGTTAACATATATTAGCATGTGGTTTGCAAGTTGTAGCATGCTTGTAGCATGAATTATGATGTTTTAACATCAAATTAGCATTTGTTAACATATTTTACAGTGCTAACATAATTTAACATGTTAACAGCATTGTTTGGCATGTTGCTAGCATTCTCGTATTAACCTGTTGTTAGCATGAATTAGCAAATTTTAGCCAGCATGAATTAACATGTTGCTAACATGAATTAACATTTTCCTAGCATGTTTTAGTATTTTACATTTTCATTTTTCATCATTTAGCAGACGCTTTTATCCAAAGCGACTTACAAGGGGAGCAATTAGGATTAGGTGTCTTGCTCAAGGGCACTTTAGTCATGGTATCGAAGGTGGAGAGAGTGCTGTTCATTCACAATCCCCACCTTCAACTCCTGCCGGCGTGGGAATCGAACCGGCAACCTTCAGGTTACAAGCCCGACTCCCATGCTAGCATGTTTTAACATGCTTGAAGCATGAATTAATATGTTGCTAGCTTGTTTTAACATGCTTCTAGCATGAATTAGCATGCTGCTAGCATGTTTTAGTATATTTTTAGTATGAATAAACATGTTGCTAGCATGTTTTAACATGCTTCTAGCATGAATTAGCATGTTGCTAGCATGTTTTAGCACATTATTTAGTATGCATTAACATGTTGCTAGCATGTTTTAACATGCTTCTAGCATGAATTAGCATGTTGTTGGCATGTTTTAGTACATTTTTAGTATGAATTAACATGTTGCTAGCATGTTTTAACATGCTTCTAGCATGAATTAGCATGTTGCTAGCATGTTTTAGAATATTTCTATTATGAATTAACATGTTGTTAGCATGTTTTAACATGTTTAAAGCATTAATTAACATGTTGCTAGCATATTTTAGTACACTTTAGTATGAATTAACATGTTGCTAGTATGTTTTAACATGCTTCTAGCATGAATTAGCATGTTTTAGTACATTTTTAGTATGAATTAACATGTTGCTAGCATGTTTAACATGCTTCTAGCATGAATTAGCATGTTGCTAGCATGTTTTAGTACACTTTAGTATGAATTAACATGTTGCTAGCATGTTTAACATGCTTCTAGCATGAATTAGCATGCTGCTAGCATGTTTTAGTATATTTTTAGCATGAATTAACATGTTGCTAGCATGTTTTAGTATATTTTTAGCATGAATTAGCATGTTGATAGCATGTTTTAGTATATTTTTAGCATGCATTAGCATGTTGCTAGCATGTTTTAGTATATTTTTAGCATGAATTAGCATGTTACTACCATGTTTTAGTACACTTTAGTATGAATTAACATGTTGATAGCATGTTTTAGTATATTTTTAGCATGAATTAATATGTTGATAGCATGTTTTAGTATATTTTTAGCATGAATTAGCATGCTGCTAGCATGTTTTAGCACATTTTTAGCATGAATTAGCATGCTGCTAGCATGTTTTAGTATATTTTTAGCATGAATTAGCATGTTGCTAGCATGTTTTAGTAAATTTTTAGTATGCATTAGCATGTTGCTAGCATGTTTTAGTATATTTTTAGCATGAATTAGCATGTTATAGCATGTTTTAGTACACTTTAGTATGAATTAACATGTTGCTAGCATGTTTTAGTATATTTTTAGCATGAATTAACATGTTGATAGCATGTTTTAGTATATTTTTAGCATGAATTAGCATGCTGCTAGCATGTTTTAGCACATTTTTAGCATGAATTAGCATGTTGCTAGCATGTTTTAGTAAATTTTTAGTATGCATTAGCATGTTGCTAGCATGTTTTAGTATATTTTTAGCATGAATTAGCATGTTACTAGCATGTTTTAGTACACTTTAGTATGAATTAACATGTTGCTAGCATGTTTTAGTATATGTTTAGCATGAATTAGCATGTTTCGAGCATGTTTTAGCAGAGGAGAACACGATAGTCGTGAAGTTCTAGTGATCGTCAGTTTAAACACTCTATCCGTCTTATTGTGCAAAAGTTTTGAGCCCCTGATTGGAAGTCAGAGCCTTTGATTGCAGGTTTAATGGTCAGAGTCAGAAGAGGCGCAGCGGTCTGACGGTCTGACCAGAGTTTGGCGTCAGAGGAGAGACTGTTTATAATTGTGCTGAGAATCAGAATAAGCTTCAATAGTCTGTTAGTAAGTCGTGTTTCTCGATCAGATCACACAGCTCCGCCGCAGTTATTCATTTACGTGCCAACGGCAACATCATGACGAGTCACACGTCCTCTCATCCTCACCGCAGATCCAAACCTCCTCATGTTTGGAAACCTGCAGATCAATCCGGCCCGGATTCAGCGGCACGAGAGGAGGATATAAATAGCAGTTTGGGATTGTATTCATGACTGTCATTAATAGGAGAAAGTTTATAGTGCTCTAAGTCCAGTAGAGTCGTCAATCCTTTGTGGTCAATACGATTTTAAAGGGATTTTTGAAGGTCCTGTACTCTTGTCTCGGTGTGTCAGACTGAGACGACTCGGGATGTTCGGGATCGATCATCTGCGGGGATATCATTAATCGCATTGATTTATTTATTAACATCATTAATGTCAAACGTCCTTCTTCAGATGCCATCAGTGCTGCAGTTTGACCTTTGACTTAATTATTGTGCTAGGTCAGAAATTAATGAGGGACTGTGTCAAAAATATTACCAATATTAATACAAATGCTCACAAAATTCAAGATATTGTTGCAAAAAAGTACGAGATCTGGATTTTTATATCATAACTTGATATAACTCAGCAATATCACACAAGCTGTTTTCACACAATTTTAAACTTGATATTTACTTTTTTTTTTTTTTAAAAAAAACATTATTCCCATCATTATTTATGCATTTGTAATTTGACTCATTCAGATGCAGCTTCTGTGCCTCTTCTGCCGTGCACAGATGAATTTTGTTGTTAATGCTTTAATTTGTTAACAGCTCCATATTCTAATTGCATTTATTGATTAAAAACAAGACATTTTTCAGGCAATAATGTGGAACTTGATGAATTTAAGGATTGGTCTCGACTTGGTCTTGGATTAGTTGGTCTTTACAACAACAACATTATATATTCTTTCTTTCAGGATTACTTTTATTACTTTCACAATAGCAATGCATTTTAAACACAGGCAGTGACGAATCTTAACAGAGCTTGTTTCCAGTTCATGTTTTGATGTGTCCAGTCAGTCCTGACGTCACGAGATCGAGCTTCGGCTGCTCACACAGAACCTTCAGTACTTTGAGTTCGCGAGCGAGCGCACGCTTCTGAAGATCAACAACTGAACTCTAACTTGCTTCATTCAGCTTTGCTCTAATGTCACGTGTGTTCGCACAAGAACACCAGCCGTTGTTCGTTACACCAGAAACGCTGTTGTTTTGAAATTGAGATGCTCATCAAATTTCTATGACGGACGGCTAACGGTGCAGAAGGGTGGTGCATGAGCCTCCATCAATAATTCACGTGACGTAGAAAGGGAGGCTTTTAGATGAAGTGTTCAGAATGACTGTAATCGTTTTAGTGACGGAGTCCCTGTTAGTCGTTTCACTTTAAGCAGCAGCGGCTGTGAACTCTAGTTCACACAAAAACACTTTTTATGAATGAGTTTCAAAATAAGGCCTGAAACTCTTATGAACTGCTCATGAAGGAGAACGCTGTACATGTGAGCGGTGCAATTATCTTAACACGCAGTTGAAAATTAAGTTTAAATTATATTATGCAAAAAATATAATTAAAATAATATAATAATACATTGTAAGCAAGGGTTGAAAGAAGAAGAAGAAGATGATGATCAATGTTCAAAAGTCTTTAAATATTGCACTTTAATTGAAATCCAAACAGGCAGGAGAACCGAACACAAACTCTGACACGAGACCAGACGAACACTGAGTGACAGTGAGGAACTTCACAAGGTGATTCACTAAATGACAAACAGCTGAGATGATGAATCAGTGCCTGAGGAACTGATGAGTGGAACTCAAAGGAACACGCGACTGACGAAAACTAACTAAAAGTGACGTCACGCTCTCTTCATCTGTCTGCGCGGGCTAGTTCAAGACGCTGACGCTAGCTTACAGATCCACCACAGGCTCCGCACCTCCGACCTCCACGTCTCCACCGATCACTGAAGGAGCGAGGGCTTGTGGTGCCGTCACAGAGACGCACAAACTCTCTCCAGAACCTTCTCGTTCTCTGTTCCCTGCTGGTGGAGTGATCTCCCTACCTTCATCAGGAACGCAGAATCATGTTGAAGAGACAGCTGACACTCATCTCTCACCCCTTCATAAAAAAAAAACATTCTATCCTTTCTTTTTCCCTTCCTACTCTAGCTTATGTTACTCTGAACACTGTCTGAAACTCGTATTCTGAGCACTTCCTGTGTCTGTTTGCCTCTTCATGATGAATCACTTGTTTGTTTTCCTCACTTGTAAGTCGCTTTGATAAAAGCATCTGCTAAATGATTAAATGATTGAATGATTAAATGTAAATGTAAGTGCAAGAAAATGAAACTAACAACAAACAACTGAATAAGTTCAACTAATATAATTTAATATAATATAATATAATGGCAGGGCTGGGTCGGTTACTTTTAAAATGTATTTCACTACAGATTACAAAATACATGCTTAAAAAAGTAATTTGTAACATATTTCGTTACATTACTCAAGTTTAGCAACTTAATCTAAATACTTTGGAATACTAATAAGTGTGAAACAAACACAAAAAAGGTCATTGCAAGTTTTTATCTCACAATTCTGACTTTTTCCCTCAGAATTGAGTGATATAAAGTTGCAATTGTGAGTTATAAAGTCAGAATTATGAGATATAAACTCACAATATTGAGAAAAGTCAGAATTATGAGATATAAACTCACAATATTGAGAAAAGTCAGAATTATGAGATATAAACTCGCAATATTGAGAAAAGTCAGAATTATGAGATATAAACTCGCAATATTGAGAAAAGTCAGAATTATGAGATATAAACTCGCAATATTGAGAAAAGTCAGAATTATGAGATATAAACTCGCAATATTGAGAAAAGTCAGAATTATGAGATATAAACTCACAATATTGAGAAAAGTCAGAATTATGAGATATAAACTCGCAATATTGAGAAAAGTCAGAATTATGAGATATAAACTCACAATATTGAGAAAAGTCAGAATTATGAGATATAAACTCACAATATTGAGAAAAGTCAGAATTATGAGATATAAACTCACAATATTGAGAAAAGTCAGAATTATGAGATATAAACTCACATTCTAAATTCACAATTGCAAGAAAAAAAGTCAGTATTGCAAGTTTATTTCTCCCAATTCTGACTTTATAACTTGCAATTGTGAGTTTAAATCTCGCAATTCTGAGAAAAAGAAGTCAGAATTGTGAAACACAAACTCACAATTGTGAGGGAAAAAACAAATAGTAAGAAAAAGTTGCAGTGACGAGTGAATTATAAAATGACTCACAAAACATGAAAACAGTGGAAAACATGAATCTTAACTCTTTTTCAGACGGTCAGAGTCAGAGAATCACCAATCGCTGTTTAAATGACATTAAAACTCAAAGTAATCACTTTGGTAATCTAAAACACTTTTCAGATGTAACTGTAATCTGATTACCACCCATTTAAAATGAAACTGTAATGAAATACAGTGACTCAAATTTTGTATTTTAAATACGTCACTAAGTTACTTGTGTTTCGTTACTCCCCAACCCTGTATAATGGTAACTCTTTAAGGCTCCATTTGTTAACAATAGTGTTTTGGTAACACTTTACAATAAGGTTCATTAGTTAAACAATAGTTAAAGTATTAACTAACATCAACTAATCATGAGCAACACATTTATTACTGTATTTACTAATGTTCGTTAACATTAGTGAATGAAAATACAGTTGTTCATGTTAGTTCACATTAACTAATGTTGACAAGAGTTTAATGATGTTTTAGTAAATGTTGAAATGAACATTAATAAAGATTAATAAATGCTGTAGAAGTTCATTATTAGTTCATGTTAACTGATCAACTTTATTGTAAAGTGTTACAGATTTTATTAACTATAACATTAAGAAAAAGATTAAAAATATTGAAAAGATATATTTCTCATTGTTAATATTAGTGATTTAAACTAATAAGAGTTTACTTTAGTAAGTGTTTATGTACTATAATATAATCGTGTTAAATGGAGGTTGTGTTGTAGATGTTTGAAACAGTCGAGAGGGAAGAAGAAAGTACGTCATATAGCATATTTAATATCTTACATATTTGTGCATCTAATACTTTTCCAAAAAAATAAAATCAAATAAAAAAGTAATAGTAGAGCGAAGTGTAGCGTAAGTGCCTGCAGGCCCTGCTGAGAAACATCACGGCTGGAGCAGCTTTTAAAAGCAGTGGCTCAAACTCCTGTTCACTTCTGTAAGTGCAAGACTTAGAAGCTTTTCTGTACCTATAGGGAGTTGGAATTAACATTGAGAGGTGAAACCGGACAGAAATAACATTTCAACACTAAGAGATTCTCTGATTCCGGTGTGGGAAGAACTCTCACTGCGACCCGAACAAGCCGGAAGGAGTCTGAGTGCCGCATGCATCAGTGAAAAACACTCCGAACCGACGTTTTAGTTGTTTAATTAAACTCTTCAGTTATTTATTAATAATAATCAGCAATTTGATAATCAAAATGACCATTTCAGTAATTAATGTCATGTGTTTTCACCTTTAGCTGTCCCTCATAAATCCACAAATCAATTCCAATAAACGTTTGAGTCATTTTCAATATTTAGCCTATAATTCATGCACAGAATAAAGGGGCGGGGCCTGGTTGAGTGAGTTAGTAGTGTGTTGAAACTGGTAAGGGGCGGGGCATTTCCCAAACACCAATCACAACACACCACTCCAGCCGACCAATCACTGAGCTTTTCAGAAGGAGGAGCTTCATAGAGACAGGAAGTAAACAGAACGTTACTGACAAATCATGAAAACCTGTTCCAGCGGAGCCCAGAACTACATCTAGAGCGTAATATGACACCTTTAAGGTATGAATATTTTTTAATAGTTTTGGCACTGCACCAGCACACAATTGCAAACAGTATTTAATTGTAAATAAAAAATGATGAAAAGTTATTAAAAATGCATATAGTTATGTTTTAATTATAATTATTCCATTTAAAAAAGCACAAGTAAAAGCATATAAAAGAGTCTGTGTAGCTCTTGATCAGACTTCATTCTCTGTGACGGTGGGTGGAGGAAATGCGTCTTTATCATGATTATTAATTATCTGTCTGCGTTCCGCCGGCGGAAGAGCTGCCCTCCTGTCTCTTTCATGCCGGATCAAATGCATTCATTATTTTGGGGCGGCTGAGAGTGAGATGTCCATAAAACATGCCCTTTCATGAGTTTGCATTGGATCTGAAGAAGCGCTGGTTAGAGAGTCAAAGGCCTTGATTTCTCTGGGCTGATGGACAATCTGGACTCGTCTCTTTCATTCTGGTCTCGGTCCCGGCCAGCCGTTACTGATGTGTTCTCTGATGTTGAAGCAGCGATTGTGCTGATCTGAGATCAGTTATAGCCAGGGCTGGGTCGGTTACTTTTAAAGTGTATTTCACTACAGATTACAAAACACATGCTTTAAAAAGTCATTTGTAACGTATTTCGTTACATTACTCAAGTTTAGTAACTTAATCTAAATACTTTAGAATACTTTGGAATACTAATAAGTGTGGAACAAACACAAAAAAGATCATTGAGAGTTTTTATCTCACAATTCTGACTTTTTCCCTCAGAATTGGGTGATATAAAGTTGCAATTGTGAGTTATAAAGTCAGAATTATGAGATATAAACTCACAATATTGAGAAAAGTCAGAATTATGAGATATAAACTCACATACTAAATTCACAATTACAAGAAAAAAAGTCAGTATTGCAAGTTTATATCTCCCAATTCTGACTTTATAACTTGCAATTGTGAGTTTAAATCTCGCAATTCTGAGAAAAAGAAGTCAGAATTGTGAAACACAAACTCACAATTGTGAGGGAAAAAAACAAATAGTGAGAAAAAGTTGCAGTGACGAGTGAATTATAAAATGACTCACAAAACATGAAAACAGTGGAAAACATGAAACTTAACTCTTTTTCAGGCGGTCAGAGTCAGAGAATCACCAATCGCTGTTTAAATGACATTAAAACTCAAAGTAATCACTTTGGTAATCTAAAACACTTTTCAGATGTAACTGTAATCTGATTACCACCCATTTAAAATGTAACTGTAATGAAACACAGTCACTCAAATTTTGTATTTTAAATACGTCACTAAGTTACTTATATTTCGTTACTCCTCAACCCTGATTATAAGAGCGACGTCTTCATTGTCAGAGTCTGCTGAGCTGCTTTACTAGATGCAGATTTTATAATTCAGGCCGTCGATTGATCTTTGACCCTCACCGATGTGTTACAGCTGCAAATGAACGTCAAAAATAGTTCTGCCCCTTTTTATAATCCAAAATTTCCATGTCAAACCTGGACTGAAAACCAGCTCACAAAGTCTTGACTTTCTGACATTCATGTCAAGGTTGAGGAGTGGCAGTTCAAACACACCCGCGCTAAAACTAATCCACTAAATGCTGCTAACCTTCATAGTCTTTCAGAACTAAATAAAAAGATCTAAGTGAGAGGAAAAAACTGAAGGCTGCTTGAAATATTAATGCTGCTGTAAGATGCAGTGTCATCCATTCAGAGTCTCCATTGCGTTTGATGCGATGTTTTCCACACGATGCCCGTCAGAACACACAGAGATGGATGTTGTGAGGCTCAGTCGAGTCCGTGTTGAGTAAAGGACGGAGAGACCAGCATAAATAACGGTGTTGGTCCGGCCTGTCTCTGCTGGTTAGCGCTGGATTGGAGCAATTTCATCTGCAAGATGTCAGTTTTGGCTCTTTCAGCTCTCACATTTCTTGTTGAAGACTATGTCTGTGTCCAATACTGAAGCTCATTTCTTCAGCATGGCAGGAACACAAGGCGCTCGTTTCTGTGCATGTTTTTCAAATTCACCATGACGGTATTCGTCCAGCTCACACTTCAGCCGTCACTGCGGTCAATACAAGACATTCGTCTTTCATTTATGGGCAGAGTTACAGTTTATTAAAAAATAAGTTCAGTAAAGATAGATGTACAACAACGTTTTGTCTGAAACTTAATTTAGGTTCAATTTAAGACCCCGATTCCCATTATGACAGGGTTTAATTATTATTTTATGAATGTTTTGATTCTAATCTTTTTTTTTTATGTTTACTTAAATTTATTGAAATAGAAAACATACGAATCAGGCTTTTGTATTGTATTTAATATTGATAACTGAATATTGCAGTTTTCACAATGTTTGTGATGTGCTTCTCGTCTTTTTGTGTTTATGACACTTTATATGATCCTTGCTTTGCACGTTCACATGATAAAAATGAAAATTCACCCTCATGTTGTTCCAAACCATATGATTTTCTTTATTCTGTGGAACTGCTCATGTTATACTTTCACCAATTTGATGGTGATTTATTTAGAAAAGTTTCGTATTAGCAAATGTTTTGATGACTGATTTATTGAACTCGCTGATGCATTAAGCATAAAAACAAGCGTGTCTCATATCTGTCCATATGGCTCTCAACTGACCGCATGCATGTCCTTAAGATCTCCCGCAGTAAATGACCTCAGTTTAACAGCTTCAGTACTGTAACAGTTCATAATCAGAATATAGTCACTGAAATAGTCGTTCATTTAGTTATTCAAACGTAAGACGATATAAAAAAGTCTCTCAGTGTTCCTCATCGGCAAAATTCAGTTCGACCATCAGTTTTCACACTTCCATGTGGAAAAACACAAGATTTATTGATAGTTAGATTCATCAAATAAAATGAGTTTTCTCGAGTGTGCTGAAATCATTGATTGAATCATTCATCGCTTTCTGTGTAATAACAAGAAAAGTTGTTGTTTTTCATGAGATTTTACATTTCATACTTTAACCTTGAACCTAATAATGTTTAATCAAAAGCAAAACTATTACAGGAAATGGCTAATATGAAGTAATAAATGATGGTTATAATTAATGTCTTTTCTATGTTTAAATGAAAGTGTTTTCTATCAAATGTTGGATTTCCTTCATCTTGAAACGTTCAGGTTTCACTGCGTTTCTTATTCAAACGTTCCCATAAACGTCATCTTTATTGCGATCAATAAAACTGGTTTATTGAAAAGTTATAGGCAAGTGTGAAAACTGCATTAAAATATAAACACAACATTATAAAGTCAGCTGTTGATGGTTTTGTGTCGATAACAGTTCGTTGGAAATGACCGAACTAGCTCAACGAAAACCAGGAAGAAACTGCGCCGCACTGCATTCACCACCGGAAGAGACGGGGGCGCTGTTGAGCTCATTACGTTCAAGACATGCGCTAAATTTCAGTATGTATTAACATAGCACTGAAAAACACTTGTTGAATAATGCTGAACACAGTTACGAGTTCATTCAAGGTTGATTTGGCGTAAATACAGCTCCATGTTTTCAAGTGCGGCACGAACACCTGCTGCTGAGTGACATTCAATCTGATGCAACGCCACTACAGTTCGGTGTTTTCACTGAATAACAGCACAAATTTCAGTCTGTTTCATCATCAGCAGCCACAAACTAACCCACATAATTCATGTTTACACACCGGAGGCCAAACTCTGCTGCTCCTCGCAGGGACGGCCTTGTGAAGGAAAATCGGAAAGTTTGTCCCCCTCAGGCTCCTTGACCTTTTCTTGCTCCACTATCTGTCTGGCACTAGAGACGAGGATGGAAAGGTTAAGGTGAACCCATAGTGACCTCTGATACATTTCCTATGAGCTGGACGACCGTAAAGCTACAGGGATCATGAGGTCTGGACGGAGCTGAACTACAGGAAACTGTGTATCCACTGTCCTATTCCACCTCTACTCCTCATATTCATTTCAAAGCATGCCCTTTATGAGGATTACTATGGATTATTGTGTAGCGTTAGTACTTAGCTGTGCATTTCCCCCATCTTTACTGCTAACTAATGAACTGAAATGTATGCATGAATGTATGCTTTGTATAATATTGTTTAAATATGTCTCAGCCCAAGGAGGTTCAATGTCTCAGTCGAGTCTTTGTTCCTCCCAGGGTTTGTGTTCGTCTGCCTCAAAATGTTAGGGAGTTTTTTCTTGCCATTGTTGCATTTGTCTGAGTCTGTGTGCTATTGTTCAGAGCGGAGAATACACCGAGAAAAGCACAATACAGTTGAACTGAATCAAACCTTTAAATATAAAGATCTTTATAAAAGCTTCTGATGAGTGAAAAATGTTGGTGTGAGATTAAGTATACTTATTCTAAACTAAAAAATCAGAAAGTATACATTTATTAAGTATACTGACAGATAAGTCTAAGTATATTTGGCCTATAGTTGTAGTCAATCTTTTGATCGAGATTTATTTAAAAGTATGATTGAGTATTCTAAGTATACAAGACTTACTTGTGTTTAATCTTTTGACTGAGTAACATACTTAATACTTTTTTTACACACTGTTTTATAAACTTATATTGTTCGAAAACATTGATTTGTGAAGAAAATTATACGTTCTTCATTCTGAGTATGTGCATTTTTGTGTAGCGTACGTATTTACTTCAACATTCCTGAACTTGATGGAACTGTTATGAGGTAGGGGGCGCTATTACACACGCTCTGAGATATTACAGAATCTCCTGATCAAAACACGGGTGAAGAAGCAGAAACAAGTGATAAAAGCTGATGCACATGTAAAATATTATTTTTGGATTAGAGTCTTTGACAAAAATGCAATTTTCTCAGCTTTTTTCCAAAATGTTGCTTTTTTTAATGAAACTTACCCACATTCAAATTTATATATATATTTACATTTACATTTAGTCATTTAGCAGACGCTTTTATCCAATGCGACTTACAAGTGAGGAAAACAAACAAGTCATTCTTCATGGCAAATAACACAGGAAGTGCTCACAATACAAGTTTCAGACATTGCTCAGTACCAAAAGCTAGAGTAGGAAGGGAAAAAGGAAGGAAAAGGTTTTTTTTATTTATTTATTTATTTTTTATTATATATATATATTGCATGTTTAGATATTTATTCAACAAACAAAATATTCTGCAGGCCATGAAAGTTTAATGAAAACGATCAAAAATGCTGGTAGCAAAAAAGAAATAAAGAAAAAAAGGCTGCCGGGGAAAGAGTTAAAGTAAAGTTAAAGGTTACAAAAAATGTTTTTATAATGTGGCTTTCACAGAGAATCTTGAATCTTCACTGAAAGTTAAAGTTTGATGAAACAGGATTCAGTGTCAAAGTGACTTTCAGAGGAAATCACTCGCTCTGACTCTACAGAAGTCAAAATGTTTATCGTCGTAAGTCACGTGATCAAACGTGTGGTGTGTGTGAACTTCTATTCAACATTTAAATTTCGATGAATCACATGTGATTTGTAAATTGCCACAAAACAATCTGAAATGAAATCATTTATTTCTATAATACGTGAAGCGTTCTAGCCTTATGTTTACAGTTTAACACTTATTTAGTGTTGTTGTATGGATAATAAATAAATAATATAATAAAATTGTCAAAATATCTTCCTCTCACAGCTTCTCTTCTCTGATGACGAGGGCGGGGCAACCTGTCACTCACATGAGATCCCGCCCACATTTGTTCTTGTTTGTGAAGCGTTTCACTCTGATATACGACACTATAGAGGAAAAAAGATTAGAACTTCTTCCCTTTCATGACGACTTCAGTCAGGTCCAGTGTCCCTACAGTACGTGTTGTTTCGGCGCCGCTGCACACTAATTATACATCAAAACAAATCACAGCCCTGCTGAACAGAGTGGCAAAGGCTTCATTTTAGCCTGGTTCCCAATAAAGCCTCCTACATCTGCAGGTCTCGACCTTGCGTTCGCAGACTGCCCTGCCGGTGCAGTAACACAAAGGCTGTGTTATCTGGCAGAACATCTCTCAATCTCGAAGGAACTTCTTTACTCCGTGAACGCCCCGGCGGAGTGATGAAAGCGGGGGCAGCTCATCATCTCCTCACGCTGAAATGAGAGAAAGTGCCCTGGCTTGGTGCTCTTTGACGCCACGGCTATTTTTTAGCCGCTGCTCCAGGTCTTGTCAGGTGCAGATTTATTTTTCTTCTCCGTTTACTCCCCCCCCCCCCCATCTTCCTTATTTGCTTTCGGCCAGGATCTCTGTGAAGGTGTTGGAGCCCCACTTGTGTGAAAATGATAAAAAGTGCGAGGTGGAAATGGGAGAGAGGAGCTGATGGATGGTGCGCGCGGACGCCGCTGAAGCGCTGCCCTGTTAATACCCTATTGATTAATGTCGGTCACAGTCTGTCATGGGGGAAAAACTATGTATGCATACATTTTCATCATATCTGTGCATTAGGGCCTGTCAAGCTGTCCGAAACTCTTAGATGTCCTAAAAAAGTGAGGGTAAACACGAATCTACTATCTTTGATTTATATCACTGTGTGCTTTGATTCAACAAACCAACGCATTGTAGCTTTAAAATAGATATCGGATCAATCCTTGGTATCTATGCTGTTAGAAATATGAATGTTTTGAATTATGCTCGGCACATCTGACATTGTTGAAAGATTCAAAAGCCCTGAAAGTCAACTCCAGAGAAAGCTGTTGTTGTGTTGATTACTGAGCGCAGACGCAGCCGTCAAGGAGCGAGACTACATCGCCAGTGTCGAATACAGACATTTCATTTGAAAATTACAAGCTGCTCCGTTAAACATAGTTGTTATACCTTTTATCTCAATCTTTAAGCCATACTTTTAAGCCCTGGTGTTACACAGCAGTGGTTGGTGGACGTGGACATTATCTGAGAGTAATACGGTGTTAGATCAGGCCTAAAATAAAGATCTTGTCATTCCAAACCTGTGGACTTTCTTTCATCTGTGCGACATAAAAGACATTTTTCATATGAGGACAAAATATTCTCGTATGATCCACAGAAGAAAGAGAGTCATGGATGTTCGGAATGGCATGAGGGTAAGAATTCTGGTTTTTTTTTTTTTTTTGGAAACTATTTCCAAATAATGTGGTGCAATTACTTCAGTCTCCATCCAGCCACACAAAGAGAGTCTTTGTTTTTTCTTCTTCACAACACACCAGATGTGGTCACTAATGATCGCATGTCCCCCGTGTCAGAAACTGTGCAAAATACAATTAAAAATTCGGTGAGAAAATAAAAAATAAATACGCACCATTTGCCCGGTCAAATTCTGAAAACAAACAAACAACAAAAAATCAGCCACTGCAGAGTGTGTCCTCTTACAAAAAAAGTTCTTTCTCTTTAAGTAAAGTATATTTTAAGTATGCTTTATGTAGTAAGTACACTCATATCAATGTAGAACACTTGTAAGTGTATTATTTCAAATCTACTTGGGACTGAATTGGCCGCTTTTATCGTATATGTTTTAATGATACGCATTATAATCATCCGCATTAGAGCTTGATGGTTGACATTTGGTACACAGATTTGGAGTCTCTAACTCAATCCCTCTAGCGCCACCAACTGTCCAAAGACTCACGTTCATGCTAATAACTTTTGAATCTTGTTATAAAGGCAAGAAATGAAATACTTTTTTCTTTGTCCTGATTCCTTGCCTGTCGATTGGACATTTTCCATCATGAAAATTTTTTCTCCGTTTTGAATTTTCCAAAAAGAACTACTTTTTCCCAACTTGTAGACGGTTCGTCCGATTTTCACCAAAATTGGCACAGATCATCTTCAGACGATGTTGGAAAAAACTTATTAAAAGCTTTTTGATAATCTTAACTGTTCTGAAAAAACATGAAAAAATGCAACAAAGAGCTCGTCAAACTGGATGCGAGGCTATATCTCGGCAACGCTTTCGAGTATTGAGACGAGTTTTGGTACATGTCATCACAAGCGTGACCTGAGGCTACATGCAGCATTTCAGCACAGCGCCACCTACTTGTCAGGAGATATGTAAATGAATGGTTTGCCTAACTGTTCGGTCTCATTAGAATTGTCAAATGATGTCTAATTTTTCGATCTTGGACGTCACGCATTTTGAATTTTGTAGTAAAATGCTGTATTTTTTTAATGCATTAGTATATCGTAACTAGACTCCGAAAAGTGGAGCTTGAAGAGTTGAGCAAGCACCCCCTAGTGGTAAAAAATATTCACACGCTTATAGCATTGGATGTGATTGACATTTTCACAGGAGTCATCTCTTTAGATTCCCGATTCCTTGCCGAGTCTAACAATACCAAACATGCTACGTTTCGCCTAATGGATTATCTAACGTTGTGTTTTAGTGTTTAAAAAACTTTCGCGAATATCCTCGAAACAGTTGAAGACAAAACCACCATAGGAAGATCAAAAACAGAGAGTGTTGACTATATGCTAATGGCCAAATGTTACAATTTTCATTGTAAGTGACAAAGAATTCAGTCAAAATCAGGTGTGGGTCATTTTTCATGTGCTCATAAATATAAATGTCTATAACGAAATGAGACATTTTCACCAAATTTGACATGCTTATGTATGGGGGCACTGTCTTTGTCTCAGTTGCTATAATAATCCATTATGACACTGGCGTACCTTGAAAAATATGGCCGTCATTTTAATTGTAAAACAACAGAAAAGATCTGCAGTGGTTTTGTATACTGACATCAAACTCTGTGTGTCATTTGGTGACAGCGCCACCTTTTGGTCAAAAGTGACAAATAATTAAATCAGAAAAATAATGCTTAAAATATTGTAAAAAATGCCTAAAATTAATAATTTTACAGCTGGTCTTGATGCACCACATCATGTTTGTGTTGCTCCTCATTTTGTGCTGCTAACAGCTGTATTTGTTGTTGTTGTTGTTGTTGTTGTTTGGACTTCAGAAAGGCTGCATAACCTAAAAAAAAAAAAAAAAGAGTAGGCTAAACTGTTCCTCAGAAGTAACCTACATGACGGCAGCTGAAAAGAAAAGATGAAAGACATATTTCTCTTTGGAATAACACGCACAATAAAACATTTAACGTTCTGACGTTAAAATGGAGGATGAATGGCCGGCTTATTTCCTTTCTGCTAATGAAAAGAGTGCCGTATGTGTTCCACATCTGGACAGAACAGCTGGACCACATCAGAAACGCTCATCGCTCTGTCCACTCGGTCCATGTGCGGCTGCTGACGCTGCAGATTCAACACTGACCATTAGCCGGTGTGATGTAAATAATGCTGATTATGAAGAGCGATCGTCATGAGGCGGTGTGTGTCTGTCTATATTCAATCTATCCATGCATCTACATTTGTGATCATGAACTCACTTTACCAGATCTTGTCATGCTGAATCTGAAATCACAGTATATCATCCATCTATCTTTAGCACACACATATCCACTGCCATTGATCTGACAGACTTCAGTGCATTAATAATAAACGCTAACTGAACCTTGTTCTCTCTTCACCTCTCCTGCTCCATTAATGCTTCAGGTGAAAGAACACGTGAAGCTCAGGTGAAACATGATCGAGTCTAATATAAAAACACAACCAAGTTTTTCGCTCAAGCTTGACAAAAGTGCAATAATGGATCAGACGGACAAAAATAATACATAGGATTGGTTGATCAGTTGATAGAAAATGTCAACAAACATTTATTTTTTTAATAAAATCAAATGTACTGCCTGCTCTCCAAACAGTGTTTGCATGAATATCAGGCTCTGTTTATATAATAAACCTCATTTACACCAGAGATGTGTTTGTGCTGGAATGAATGGCAATGGCTTACATCAAGTACTTTTTCCATACATTTCTTTAATAACATAATTATTATGTCATTATTATGAGATGCTAAGTCATTATTATGAGATGCTAAGTCATTATTATGAGATGTTAAGTCATTATTATGAGATACTAAGTCATTATTATGAGATACTAAGTCATTATTATGAGATACTAAGTCATTATTATGAGATGTTAAGTCATTATTATGAGATACTAAGTCATTATTATGAGATGTTAAGTCATTATTATGAGATACTAAGTCATTATTATGAGATGCTAAGTCATTATTATGAGATACTAAGTCATTATTATGAGATGTTAAGTCATTATTATGAGATGCTAAGTCATTATTATGAGATGTTAAGTCATTATTATGAGATGTTAAGTCATTATTATGAGATACTAAGTCATTATTATGAGATGTTAAGTCATTATTATGAGATACTAAGTCATTATTATGAGATACTAAGTCATTATTATGAGATGTTAAGTCTTTATTATGAGATACTAAGTCATTATTATGAGATGTTAAGTCATTATTATGAGATGTTAAGTCATTATTATGATACTAAGTCATTATTATGAGATACTAAGTCATTATTATGAGATGTTAAGTCATTATTATGAGATACTAAGTCATTATTATGAGATACTAAGTCATTATTATGAGATGTTAAGTCATTATTATGAGATACTAAGTCATTATTATGAGATGTTAAGTCATTATTATGAGATGTTAAGTCATTATTATGATACTAAGTCATTATTATGAGATACTAAGTCATTATTATGAGAAAGTTTCTCATTATTATGACTTACGGAATTTTTTTTTTTCTCAACAGTGGGCTTCCATAGTTATAAGCCATGAACCAAACCAACCAAGCTACAAGCTGGATCACAACATTACAAAGTTTGATTTGAAGCCAAAAAGTATTTGAAAATTGGATTCGACAACCTCATGCAAACGGCAAAATCGAATTAAAAACAATGGAGAAATATAAAACAAATGTTGATTTATTTTGAGAGCTAATCGATCATGTCATTCACTAACGGAAGGAGCTAAAGAGCTCTTTTGGCATGTTTTCCTTCTCGCAACTCTCTGATTGGAGGAACTTTGTGCACAGCATCATGGGTAATGTAGTTTTTCCACTGAATTCTGCTTTTAAACATGATTATTATAAAAAAAATATGAGCTGAAATAACCTTGTCTTTAACGGTTATTTAAAGTTATCTTTAAAAATCAATTAAATATATTCAGGCACGGCGCTAAACCTCTGCAGGTCACTGAAAATGCTCACGCTGACGAGCCTTCCAGCACATCGCTACGTTTGAGTCATTGCGCGACTCGTATGAAACATGTTTGCGCACACACACACACACACACACACACACGCGCGCTGGAGCTGAGGCTGAGCGAGCACATCTCTCCCCGCAGCTCCAATTTCATGCTCTCAGCATTAGAATAATTTGTTTGGCAGGAAGAGCACACACACACGGGGGGCAGTGTAGCCATCACCACAACCTGTTTGATCTTCATTAGCGGCTCTGAGGGGGAGGCCGGCTCTCCGTTCTGTGGACCCGGGCCGCAGGAAACGGCTGTACATCACCAGACGTGGATCGCTGAAGTCTGCAGATTGGCCGGAATGGATCTCTGTGCTGGCGGGAGGTTTATGAGCTGCGGCTCCCTCATCTGGAATGCAGGACGCGCTCCTTCAAACACACTGCAGACTCCGGCTGACGAATGGCTCTGTGGACCCTCCCAGCTGCTTTAATATTGATTACGGACTGGACCATCGAGCACAACGGCCTGAGGGGGACGCTGGGATCTGAAATGAAGGATAAGAGGAGTCATCACAGCGGGCCGCTTATCTGATCCAGCCTCTGCTCTTCATTGAATTTTTTATTTACATCGTTTTTCACAGAGGCCATCTCAGATACTTTATTTAGTCTCATTATGTTTATTACAAATTTTATTTAGGGCTACTTACAGTCATAATTATTCAGACTTCTAGATCGTGCCAGGAATATGCAATGAAAAAAACAACAAATAAAACTGATCTTTTTTTTTTTTTTTTTTAATAAAACTAACGTAAATAATAATAATAATAGTTTTATTATGTTTCCTTAAATTATTTTAATTATTCTTATTATTAGTAGTAATATTTAATAATAGTTAATTTTTCTTAAATTATTATTATTTTTTATTATTAAAACAGTTATATTATTATTAAAGCAACACGACAATTTTTTTAATAATTTAAGAATAAAACTAATGCATATAATAATAATAAAAATGTAAAAATAAGGAACAAACAGCTATTACAAATTTTTATTAGTTGTAGTAATTTGATTATTTTTTCTTAAATGATTATAAATATTATTCACAAAATGAAACAGATTATGTTATTATTAAAACAAACTGATTATTTTAAAAACTTAAATAATTTAAGAAAAGGAAATAAACACTAATAATAATAATAATAATAATTTCATTCCTTATTCATTTTAAACTGTATGTCTTGTGTTTTTCTCTCTTCCTATGTAAATTACCCTGAATTACCACAACATGTGCACTGTAAATAAAGTATAAACCTGCACACAAAAACATTTCCAAGAAAGGCTGAATCTGAGACAAGGACACGACTATTGTATTTAATGTATGTCACAAAGCCCATACAGACTATTGCTTAATATCATCCAATTCATTTATTTATGAGTATTCAGTTTCACTCAGAAGTAGGTCGCCAAGTAAAATAAGTTGCTGATTCTCATTTGACAGAGAAACATTTGATTCGTGACACACACCTCCTGCTCTCCCTCACACTCTTATACGTGTCAAAACGCATTTACACTCGTCCTAGAATCACGCCACTGCACGTGTAATCTGCAACCTGGCAAATTCCAGCCCTTTAGCCGTCAACATAGTCCCCAGCATATTGAGCGATTTATTTTTACTCATATGATTAGTGGAGGGATACTGCGAGGCAGGAGGAGACCCTCTCTCATTATACAGCTTGTCTAAAACAAAGTGTTGGCGGAATAAGCCACACCATATTTCATCTGACGCCTCCATTTTTTGGGGATGTCACAGGTGAGTTAGTGTGACAGCTGGGAATAATTGGGTTTTTACTCGCCGTCATTTTGAGTGTGTCTTGAAATATCAGCTTGGAATCGGGTGGAATTTCTATCACACAATTGACAAATTCTGCTCATTCCTAATGCGCTTTGACTGCCGTATTCTTGTGTTGGCCATATAGGGGTTTGACCTTGTATATGTCACGGCTCATTACTAGTTATTATACTAACAGATGTCAACAAGTGACCCGTCTGACCTTTACACATATGCTGTACTCTCAAGTGCACATGGTTAATAATGTATTCCAAAAGATTAGCAAGCACTCAGTCGTGCCTTCAAGACACTGAGGTCGGTTCAGCTTCAGTCCACATAGTCAAATGTCAGACATAATCCAACAACACAGTGAAAACATGCCCATGTCTTGCACCCTGGGCTTCACAGATGAGGAGCGGAGACGATGGTGACGCATTCAAAACAGACGTCCACCCACCAGCTGCAGCCTGAAAACACACTCCCGAATCGGCTGGAGCAATGAAATGCTTTCTTAATTTTATTAGCTTCAATTCCCCACATCGTTTCCCATCGTCCAGTTCTAGTAAATGTAGAGAAACAACAGGGCAGCGATTTGTCATTTAGCACTGGCCTATTGAGCAACCTTCCCTCTTACCAACATCTCGGCCAATCAGGCGAGCCATCAGTCATGTCTGGGCTCTCAGGGGCGTGTGCTCATTAGTTAATTATACTGCCTGTGAATATTCACCCCGTCCACTCGCTCCATGCTCACTTGTCCGGCCCACTCCAGTTAAATCAAAGCCAGAGGACTCTGGCCTCCTCTGCACACGGCTGATGGGAACGTCGAATGTGTGCAAATATGAACTCATTTTAAATGACGCTGAAGTTGATTCATGGGAAGTTTGTTTGAGTGGAGAGGATGTGGAGAGAATTAGTCAGGAGTTGCTTTAATAGAGTTGTGGCATCTCGTTTTCTTTTGTAATGTTAGTCAATGCAGTTCAGAACAAGAACAATAACACGATGTGAAGGTGTTCTGGGTGGTTGCTAGGAGGTTTCTAAGGTGTGCTGTGTGGTTGCCAGAGTGCTGACGTGTTCTTGTTGTTTGCCAGCGTGTTGATATGTGCTTACTGTGTAACAACAACAATAACACGATGCGAAGGTGTTCTGGGTGGTTGCTAACACATTTCTAGGGTGTTTTGGGTGGTTGCCAGAGTACTGATATGTTCTTGTTGGTTGCCAGAGTGTTTAAATGTGGTTACTAGGAAGTTTCTAGGGTGTTCTGGGTGGTTGCTAGGGTGTTTCTAGGGTGTTTTTGGTGGTTGGCAGACTTCTGATATGTTCTTGTTGTTTGCCAGAGGTTACTAGATGTTTCTAGGGTGCGCCAGCGTGTTGATATTTGGTTACTAGGATGTTTCTAAGGTGTTCTGGGTGGTTGTTAGGGTGTTTCTAGGGTGTTCTTGGTGGTTGCCAGAGTTCTGATATGCTCTTGTTGTTTGCCAGAGGTTACTAGATGTTTCTAGGGTGCGCCAGCGTGTTGATATTTGGTTACTAGGATGTTTCTAAGGTGTTCTGGGTGGTTGTTAGGGTGTTTCTAGGGTGTTCTTGGTGGTTGCCAGAGTTCTGATATGCTCTTGTTGTTTGCCAGAGGTTACTAGATGTTTCCAGGGTGCACCAGCGTGTTGATATTTGGTTACTAGGAAGTTTCTAGGGTGTTCTGGGTGGTTGCTAGGGTGTTTCTAGGGTGTTTTTGGTGGTTGGCAGACTTCTGATATGTTCTTGTTGTTTGCCAGAGGTTACTAGATGTTTCTAGGGTGCGCCAGCGTGTTGATATTTGGTTACTAGGATGTTTCTAAGGTGTTCTGGGTGGTTGTTAGGGTGTTTCTAGGGTGTTCTTGGTGGTTGCCAGAGTTCTGATATGTTCTTGTTGTTTGCCAGAGGTTACTAGATGTTTCTATGGTGCACCAGCATGTTGATACTTGGTTACTAGGATGTTTCTAAGGTGTTCTGGGTGGTTGTTAGGGTGTTTCTAGGGTGTTCTTGGTGGTTGCCAGAGTTCTGATATGCTCTTGTTGTTTGCCAGAGGTTACTAGATGTTTCTAGGGTGCGCCAGCGTGTTGATATTTGGTTACTAGGATGTTTCTAAGGTGTTCTGGGTGGTTGTTAGGGTGTTTCTAGGGTGTTCTTGGTGGTTGCCAGAGTTCTGATATGCTCTTGTTGTTTGCCAGAGGTTACTAGATGTTTCCAGGGTGCACCAGCGTGTTGATATTTGGTTACTAGGAAGTTTCTAGGGTGTTCTGGGTGGTTGCTAGGGTGTTTCTAGGGTGTTTTTGGTGGTTGGCAGACTTCTGATATGTTCTTGTTGTTTGCCAGAGGTTACTAGATGTTTCTAGGGTGCGCCAGCGTGTTGATATTTGGTTACTAGGATGTTTCTAAGGTGTTCTGGGTGGTTGTTAGGGTGTTTCTAGGGTGTTCTTGGTGGTTGCCAGAGTTCTGATATGCTCTTGTTGTTTGCCAGAGGTTACTAGATGTTTCCAGGGTGCACCAGCGTGTTGATATTTGGTTACTAGGAAGTTTCTAGGGTGTTCTGGGTGGTTGCTAGGGTGTTTCTAGGGTGTTTTTGGTGGTTGGCAGACTTCTGATATGTTCTTGTTGTTTGCCAGAGGTTACTAGATGTTTCTAGGGTGCGCCAGCGTGTTGATATTTGGTTACTAGGATGTTTCTAAGGTGTTCTGGGTGGTTGTTAGGGTGTTTCTAGGGTGTTCTTGGTGGTTGCCAGACTTCTGATATGTTCTTGTTGTTTGCCAGAGGTTACTAGATGTTTCTATGGTGCACCAGCATGTTGATACTTGGTTACTAGGATGTGTCTTGGGTGTTCTGGGTGGTTGCTAGGGTGTTTCTAGGGTGTTCTTGGTGGTTGCCAGAGTTCTGATATGTTCTTGTTGTTTGCCAGAGGTTACTAGATGTTTCTAGGGTGCGCCAGCCTGTTGATATTTGGTTACTAGGATGTTTCTAGGGTGTTCTGGGTGGTTGCTAGGGTGTTTCTAGGGTGTACAAGTTGCCAGATTGTTGTTTTTCAATTCAATTCAAGTTTAATTGTATAGAGCTTTTCACATGTAGTTGCTAGAATGTTTCTAGGGTGTTCTGAGTTGTTGCCAGAGTGTTGCTATGTGGTTGCTAAGGTGTTGTTAGGGTCAAGTAAAATCAAGTCACCTTTTTTTTATATAGTACTTTATGTGATACAGATAGTTTCAAAGCAGTTTTACAGTAATAACAGGAAAGCGATGCTTCACAGATGCAGACAGAATTGAGTTCTGCTGTACAGCAGCTCTATAAGACAATAGTGTCATTATTCAACTGAAGTCTGAGTCTGCCAGACTGTTGCTATGTGGCTGCTATAATGTTGTTAGATGGCAGCTAGAGCGTTGCTATATGGATACTGTTATATTCATCTTATGCGAAAATTGTATTGATTGTATTTGCCTTGAGGGTATAATCTGTGCTTTGGGCAAGTCGAATCCGAGCCGGTTCTCCCTCTCTCTCTTACTTTCTGTCCACTTTCTGTACAGTCCTGTTTAAATAAAGGCATACAAATATGGTGCATAAATTCATACCATTCATTCACATCTAAAGACGAATATAGAAAGCACAGCCTTATCCCTGAGTTTGGGCGATAATAACAATAGTGATTCTTTTTCTAGAAAGAGGTTTAGGTAAAGATCGCATGAACAATGTCCCAAATCCCACATGAACACTGAGCAATTCTGCAATACTCAATTCAATAATCAGATGGTAATGTTAGATGTTATGACAGCGGACCAATAAGTATGATTAGATCAGCATTTATTAGATAATATCTTTCATTATTATTATTAGGATCATATTTTCACACATATTCAAAAGAAACCGTGTCTCCAGTTTTGCTAAAACCAATGCCAATAATCCATTTGTTGGCAAATTAACTATCAAGTGCATAATTTATCATGTTAGGACAGTACAGTGCTTCGGGACTATTGATTCTGAGAGCGGGCCGCTTTAATTCTCAGCGTAAGGCATGTAGAAGCATTATGAGTAATTGGAGTGCAGCCCCAGCTGGTCAGGAGGGCACGAGGACTCGCGGCAGGATTTAAGATGAATTATTGCTGAATCAAACACATTGGGGGAAATCTGCCCTGACAACACCAGGGACTGATGATACGCTCTTTGAGTTTAAAAGTGTTCAGTGACAGAATACAAACACCTCACACTCCTGCGGAAGGTCTTCTAAACGGATCTGTGTCACCCACAGCCAGAACCAGAACAAAACCGTTCTGGACAACTGAAATATCATATTCATGTACTCAGGGCTGGGTCGGTTACTTTTAAAATGTATTTCACTACAGATTACAAAATACATGCTTTAAAAAGTCATTTGTAACATATTTCGTTACATTACTCAAGTTTAGTGACTTAATCTAAATACTTTAGAATACTTTGGAATACTAATAAGTGTGGAACAAACACAAAAAAGATCATTGCAAGTTTTTATCTCACAATTCTGACTTTTTCCATCAGAATTGTGTGATATAAAGTTGCAATTGTGAGTTATAAAGTCAGAATTATGAGATAAAAACTCGCAATATTGAGAAAAGTCAGAATTATGAGATATAAACTCACAATATTGAGAAAAGTCAGAATTATGAGATATAAAGTCAGAATTGTGAAACACAAACTCAAAATTGTGATGAAAAAAACAAATTGTGAGAAAAAGTTGCAGTGACGAGTGAATTATAAAATGACTCACAAAACATGAAAACAGTCGTGGATCATCAGGTCATGACAGGACAGTTCAGTTGTTTTTATAAATTCAGTCATTTTGTCTTGTTCAGGACAGAACTAAATAAAAATAAAAACATTTTTATGATCCTCTTAAAAGTATTAAAATGTTGATGAAACTGAACTCCTCTTTTTCAGACGGTCAGAGTCAGAGAATCACCAATCGCTGTTTAAATGACATTAAAACTCAAAGTAATCACTTTGGTAATCTAAAACACTTTTCAGATGTAACTATAATCTGATTACCACCCATTTAAAATGAAACTGTAATGAAATACAGTCACTCAAATTTTGTATTTTAAATACGTCACTAAGTTACATGTATTTCGTTACTCCTCAACCCTGCATGTATTAATCTGAATCTGTTAAATGGCACATTGTTTCATTAGAACAACAACAACAACAACAAAAGTAGGCCAAAAACAATCAGCAAGGTTATATTTTGTGGCATTCACAACCTCAACAACATTCTCAATATGACGTCTGCTTTGTGCTTCGACACATGGTGCGCTCATGGAAATGGTACAAATGAAATATTCCTTGTTATTGTTCCTAAGAGATATGGTTTTAATACGGTGGAGGGCTGTCGGAGCTGAAATAATAATAAAGCAGCGATAGATATTTATAAAACACCAAATGCAACAAATATGCTATTTGAAGAGTTAAAATGAAACACTCAGCGTGTGGAAAGGGGAAAAAGGTTGAGTGGTAGCATTTTAATCAATTCAATCACTGCAAAGCGGCAAGTAATTATGCTAATTGCTAAGCATCGTGTTATTTACAACAATATCACCTAATTATTAGCACACTCCCAGGGAGGGTTAGTTTGACCCAGATAGACCCACTGAACATTTATTAGCATTATGTAATTTCCCTTACAGTTGTTTTTTTTTTTGTTGTAAATGCTCTTTGTGATCTTTGGAACAGTTTCTACTCTGTATCAGTTTTAAGTTAATTAGATTTCTTGTTGCTATAAGAATTTATATACGCTCTTCTGTCACCTTTGAGTGTCTATAAGCTTGTAAGAGTAGAACTTGAGTTTAAAAGCATCACTATTGTTAATCTCACAATTCTGAGAGAGTGCAAATTCAATTCTTCAACGTTTCACAGGAAACAAATGACACTACGTGGGATAATGTCGGAAGTTTGCGCACTGTGGTGTTCCTCAAGGATCTATCCTGGGCCCTCTATTATTTCAGCTTGTACTTTTCCCATTATCATTTTTTTTTCAGGGTGTGTAAATAGCAAAGTCTTAAGAACACCCTTGAAGAATAACTAGATAGTCTGCACAAAAAGAGTTGGTTTTTATGGTGCGATTCTTGATCTTTGGTCTGTACACGCAAAATTAAAGACAGTCATACAATTTACTCTTAATTTCCTTGTTAGAAAAGAGTCAGGATGGTGTTTAAATAAATGGATTTAATGGGGGAAAAATGAAGTTAAATCAACAGCATTATATGGATTACCACAAAACAAAACAAGAGCAACAATCGACTCGTTACATTTAAATAAAGCAAAAACCGAGTTTACGATGAGGCGTAACTTTAAACAGAAATGTGAACTTGTAATTTAATAAAAGCATTTAAAACTTGTAAAGTTGGTCTTTTTATTTTTGTGGTTAATTTAGGGTTATGATACAGGATCATATGTTTCTGGATCATGTATGTCTACAGACATGGTGTTTGTTCATGGTGGCTGTACTATTAAAACAGTCAATATTTTATCATACACAGATTGCCTTTAATTAACTAGACAAAAACATTAAAAAAACAAAAACTGAAATTAATTTTTGTGGTAATCAACACTGTGCCAGAAGTTTTGCCATTCCAGGTTAATTTGTGCTGAAGGAGGAACATTTATAGAAAGTGTGACAGTTATCAGGTGCTGAAACAACACAGACACGCAAATAAATGACACCATTAATGAATGAATGAACCCCTTAAGAGTGTTGCTCACTTTAAAACAATTCCTCCACCATATTCTCTAGATTCAAGATTCTAATAATGATGATAATAAAAATAAAATGAATGATATGGCTTTGGTGGACGCGTCTGGAGACAGGAGATATATTTATGTCTGATCAAAGGGGGAGACAGATAAAAAAAGACTGAAGCCAGAATGTGTTTAAGTGATGTGGAGAAAACCAACACCTTCAGACTCGGAAAGCCACGAGAAAGCAAAGGGATGGGGAAAATATGATCAGCTACAGCTATATTGGAAAAAACAAATAAAAAATCTAACTGGTTTTATTCAAATAAAAGACAAATATTGCAAGGTAAATATTCATAAAGTAAAAATTCCAAGTAACCTTGTTTTTTAAGAGGCCATATTAAGCTCTTTTACACTGTGAGCTGCTCTTACAAGAGCTTCTTGTTTTAATAAACCGTCATCTTCAGCAAAATTAACACGCTGACATTAAGTACAATATCTCTTTTATTTAGTTTGTCAAGCGTTTTTGAAGAGTGCTCTGGTACATCAGAACGAGTCCATGATTCAATCTGGAAATACAGTAAAACAACTGAGAAAAATGAGAATTAGTCCTCAGATTCCATGTCTGGAGTTTATAGCATAAAATCAATTGATTTGATCTCAAACGGATTCATTTACAGATGTTATTACTCCAACAGCGTGTGTGAACGACAGGTTTCGTGACGTCACTAGCTAGTTGATTTGTTCAGCGATGCATCGTACTATGATAGTGACGTTGTACAGGAAACACACTTCCTGTCTCTATGAAGCCCCTCCTTCTGAGAAGCATGATGTGCTCTGGTTGGTCGGCTGGAGCGGTGTGTTGTGATTGGCGTTTGGTAAATGCCCCGCCCCTTACCATAACCGGCAGTTTCAACACACTACTAACTCACTCACTCTAGCAGGCCCCGCCCCTTTATTCTGCGCATGAATTATTTAAATGAGGAATATTGTGAAGAAAACTCAAGATGGAGAAACACTGATATAGAGAAGAACTGGAACTTTGACGAGATTTTTCATCATCAAACATCAACACTAAAGAAAGATGAAGATGGAGAAAAAGCCTCTTGAAAATGTATTTAATGGGGAAACATATGAATTGAAGCAAAACTGGAGCTGGCTAATATGCAACTAAGCAACATAAAACTCACTTGAGGGAAATGTGTGCGACGGGAATTTAATTTTAACACATTGATGAGTTCATGGTCTCCCCAGGGAACATTATAGATTATTATGGATCAGCTCACGCTGGATCGTCTGGAAGTCAGAGAGCGTCTGGATCGGATCCGACGGCAGGGGTCGGTGTGCGTCTTATCGCCTGACGTTTATACGGCGGCCTCGGCTCTCCAGATCTCACAAACAAGCATCGAGACATGATCAGTTTAATAGGAGTTTCAAGTCTATCCATTTGAGTCCATCCATCATTGTAATTATGCATCAATCTCGCTAATTTTTCAGTATCATTAACCTTGGCAATCTCCTTCTCAGCGCAGCTCCATCTGTTAATTCCTTCAAAGTTGTGGTGGCGCTCAACGCACGATCGCTCTCTTCTCCAGCGCTTTGGAGAAATGACGGCGCTCCCGAGAGAGGGTTTTGTACGGGATAAAAGCAGTGAACTGCTACACATCCTCGGATCGGTTAATGAACTATCGCTATCTAGAACGCGGGAATGGATTAGCTGCTAACGCTAGCAGTGGACCATTAGGAATGCGTCAGTAAGCTAACATCATCAGTGGAGTGAGCCATCAAAGGTAACACTTCACACGTCCCCTCGAGTTAAATCAAAATCTCACGACGACTTGTTTAATTCTGTAGAGCCTGAATGACTTTGGATAATGTGCTCTTGTCGAGTGCGCTTCGTTCCTGCAAGTTTATATTCATTCCAGTGCTAATTGCAATTACAGCGAAGCATTTAATGGTTATAATGCGCAGGTGCGCTTGTAAGTCCTCGTCTACTTACGCACACATCAAAGCACAGCGAGTCATTAAGACGTTTAAGAAAGTACTGATGCACATTATTAGTGTGAATGTGCACAAAATGTTTCAGTGTCGTTGGGGTTGGATTTAATGGATGAATTATGTGCATATCCTGACAGAAATATCTATATTTCTATAAACAACTGATGATCGTTTGTGCCAGTGAAGCAAAACTGTTCACTCGAAGGGTTTCCGTCAGATGTAAATACTGAAAGATTTATTAACATCGGAAGCGATTGGGCCTGTGCATCTCATTTGCATATGCATCATGAAGAATACTTATTATGTAAATCATATAATTAAGTGGTTTTGCACACTTGTTGAAAGCAATTAAATGTATTATAATTTAAATTGATATTAAATGCAATGAGCTTTTTTTTGAAGTAGGACTTTATATACAATTTCATAATTAGTTCTATTGTCATTGAAATATGGTTAAAATGTACTATCAATCATACAAATTAATGTTAGCTCTGTTGATGTCATGTATTTAAATGTAATTACGCAATTTTAATGAGGAAGTTGTAATTTGATACATTTAAATTATATTAACTTTTATTGCAACAGGGAGCACAAACGCAATCATAAGTCACATGGGTATATTTGTCGCAATAGTCAACGATGCATTGTAGAGATATTTTGTAAATATCCTACCGTAAATATATAAAATGTATTTTTGTGAGTGGATGCAGAAGGACTTCAACTTTAAAGGCAATATTTAGATTTTCTGCACCCTCAGATTCTGGATTTTCAATTAGTTGTATCTCCGCCAAATATTGTCCTGTCATAACAGTCATACATCAACGCTTATTTATTCAGCTCTCAGATGATCTATGAATCTCGGTTTCAAAAAACGTATCCGTTATGACTGGTTTTGTGGTTTTGGGGTCACATACTGAAAAACAACTACAGTTAATATGATAATCGAGTATTTCACATGTAAGTGTACAAAGTGTATAAAGCAACAAAGCATTTAGAAAAAAAAGTCATGAAAGTGTCCTCTATGTACACTTAAGTGGTGTGTTATTTAATTAATATATTATCTGAAAATACAGGTTTTTTTTGTTTGTTTTTTTTAAAAAAAATGCTTTTAAGCTTTGAAGTACAGTACAAGTGCACTTGTTTTTCACAAGGGAGTGAAAGTGAATTGTGACAAGTGCAAAAAAACACCATTAGAGCAGTCCATGTGACGACTTCTTCATACACATCAGAAGATTGACGATTCAGTTTCATTACATGGTAAAAGAGCAGCATGAACATTCTTCCAAGTCTCTCTTTTTGTGTTCCAGGTGAGTGACATCATTTTCATGTTTGCTAAAAACTATTACTTTAAAAGCCTACTTTAAGGGCGGACGGAAACTTTTTTCGCATATTCTGATTACATCAAGTGCACAAGATAAATAACAGAGTTCCAATTCATTATTCCTATCCGTCCCTTTAGAGCCGGACAGGTGAGCTGTACTTATGCAAAGTACTGCATTGTTTACCTGAACATTTACATGCGTTTCACCATGGGAGCTGCTCTCTCCTCATCCTGTGCGTCAGGACTCTTGTGGATCTGATAAATGAACGAGAATACCTCACCATTACTCACCTGATTCAGTCCCACAGCTCCGCTGCCATTAATCCAGGCTCTCCAGTCACGGTGACTCGGAGGCCTTATGTATACTTATGCAAAACAACAAGCCCCGTGGCACATAAAACACTGAGCCGAGCCTTCGGAAGAAAGAGAAAAGTTAGTCATATTGGATTCTAAAGCCACGGGAAGCAGTCTAGCACAGAAAATTCCTTTCCGCACACACTCACACTCACACTGAATTCATGCTCTGTTGTTGTGCACTTAGATGCTTGAAAGGACTGACAGTTTGATGATATGAATGTGCAATTGAAGTAATAAAGGTCTCCATTCAGTGCCATTGTTTTGTTCTATTCACACAATGATACCAGAGTTCAATAACCGTTATTTAGCAGACAGTTATGAGTGAGAAAGTTGCCGCACAAGACTAACCCTGCATAATGCATTATGGTTAATGGGCACTGGTGGAAAACATTCCAGATTGTTCCGATTGCTCGGGTCAGGAAAGGCAGGAAACATAATCAGTACAATTTATGCTCTCTTCCGAAATATCATAGAAGGTTAGATTATATTTCCAAAGGATATGAGTTCAAGTGTTGCCATCCAAACTTGGAAAAAAAAGATGGATGCTCATTATTTGTCATCACAGTTAAAGCGTTAGTTCACTCAGAAATGATTTCTCAAGAACTGCAGTTACAAACCCCAAAGACCTTCATCCATGACAGATTGTTGAAGTCGTAATCTTTTTTTTTTTTTGCACACAAAAAGTATTCTGGTCTCTTCATGGCATGAAGGTTGAACCCCTGCAGTCACATCGATGTTTTAACAACATCTTTACTTCTTCTCTGGACCTTGAATGTGATAATTACAAACAAACAGATAGAAAACAAAAACCATCTTAACTTGTGTTCTGAAGATGAACAAAGGTCTTGCGGGTGTGTAACAACATGAAGGTGAGGAATTAATGACAGAAATTTCATTTCTGGCTGAACTAACCCTTTATCCAATTTCTCTCTTTTGAAAGGTCACGCTGCACAAAAATATACACTCAACTTTGGGAGAATCGGACTTCAGTACTCGACTCTCGTCTTCAGCAAGAACTCCACATCTCTGCTCCGAACCCGAGCCGTGCATCACCGAGCGCAGAATCAATCATTTAAGACTATTATTATGAATCCACCATGCATAAAGTTTGGGGATCAAAGCATTCATTGGCCGCGCGGCATCGGTTCACGATGCTTTCAGACTTACAAAAGCAGGAGCTCCCAAGAATCAATAAAGGCTTCTGTTTGCTGTTAATGGTTGGTTGACTCTTCACAGGCAACGCCGGACCCTGCCTTTGTCTGTCTGAACACAGTATTGTGACAGAACTGCTGACTCAGGAAGTGGATTGTAAAAGGAATCCGATGGAACATTCTGGAATGTCTCTCAGAAATCTCTGTCCGTCAAGTTTAATCCATTTCACTTCTATGCAAACAATCAGAAGATGCAAATTTGAGTGGAGTGTTTGTAAAAAGCTGTTTGTATAGTCAATAGAGGAGCTTGTGTGTGTGTGTGTGTGTGTGTGTGTGTGTGTGTGTGTGTGTGTAAATCAAGTTCCGGCATCAAACTCACAAGCCGATCAGTCCTTACATCACATTACAGCATGGCACAAGCTGATCCTGCAGCCAATGAAATTGCTCCACATTTAAATAGTCTGGTTCAGAGTTTCTCTGAACTCCTCCACCTCCCCAGCTCCACCTGCCTAGATCTGCTACAGGATTGATGCGCGTCTGTTTATGCAGCAGCAGATCTTACATGTTCACAGCAGCGTCTCTGTGTGTCTATCAGCAGTAGCAAGACTATACTGTATGCATAACTATTTCCTTCCTCCATGGTTTCTAATCCTAAGATGTCAGTTTGCCCGTTTGATATACCTCAAATTAATTATATTTTTAACCACTATCAACATAAGATCCAGCAGCAAATACCAAAATGACGAGCTGAGATGAAGGTGTTCTCAGCGGGTACACGAGCACTGAACGGCCGCTGATGCACTGGAGCTCACATCTGCCAAAACATCTAAACAAATTGTAAAATAGATGCTGTGTTTATATATGAGTCACATATTTGAGGTCTAAACTACATTTTCACCCTAAACAACTCTTAAAATACATTTAGTGACACAAAAACAGTAATTAATAAAAAAAATATGGTAGATTTGCTCAACCGCAATGACAGTCACTGCAAGCGGATATATATATATATATATATATATATATATATATATATATATATTAGCAAGACAAAATAAATTTGTTTTGGAAATAGTTTTGGATGAGCGAAATCCAGAAGAACATTTACATATACGATGATACATTTACATGTCATTACATTTTTGGGATGTAGTTCTTGTATATTAATTTCTGTATGTTTGTGAGAATTTATAATCATTTAGGTGAAGGCTTTAAACAAGCCCATAAAGTTTATTTTTTGCCTGCACTGCACATATGTTGTATCTTGTTATTTTTTGTATTTATTTTTTACACTGCGCAAAAACAAATCCGAAATCATAGTGTTTTAATCGTTTAGCTGCAACTTTATCACCTTTGTCACCTGTGAACGATCAAAAGTTCAATCACCCAAACTTAATGACTCAAACTTTAATTTCAGTTTCAATTTTCTGCTAAATGAAACTTTATTTTAGTCTCTGTAAAAAATTTTTAAAAAAATTGGTGCATCACTGAAAATGATCTATAACATAGATTATGAAATGACTATTTTGTGCAATATTTGCGTTATGCCAATGTCAAACTCTGTTGGAATCAATAGACATGCAACGAGCACACTGAAGATATTAACAATCAGTTCACGGGAGTTCATCCGCATGTTTCCAGCCGATTCCATCGTGCTCCTTCCAGGTTTTGGAACAAAGCCATTGGCTTGGCCGTGTCAAGTACCTAAACCATCTCAAGCACTAAAATGTATTATCATTATGTGCTCCAGCACCTTTCCTTTCACTATATGTTTTGGGAAATTAGGCACCTCAGGGTTTAAAGAAAAAATGAAGCCATTCCAGACTCATTTTTTGTTATAACAAATGGTGTAGCTGCAGTGGTGATACCGCATTGCAGGGAGGAATGGAGGGAGAGGAAGAAAGAGAAGAAGAGAGAGTGAGCCAGATCTACAGGGAACTCGAGCTGTAGTAATGTGGACATAATTATATTTGGCATGGCCCATGGTTTGTGCTATTAATGCTCTGTGTGTGTGTGTGTGTGTGTGTGTGTGTGTCGATGTCTTTATATGTGTGCTTGTGAGGTCTGGTTCCTCATTACGATCGCAGCACCCTTGACAGTTTCATTAAAGGTGTAGATTTCTCCTGTCAAGTGGAATAAAGTATTTATAAACAAACCTCTAAAGCTTCACTAGTTGTCTGACTGCATACAGAGTCTTCTATTAGTCGGCTCAAATCAATGGGCCCTAAGAGCGCCTCCGTCCCGCCTTATCTGATCTGCTGATTGGGGGCTGCGAGTGTGCGAGGGTCCCTTCTAATTTCAGGAACATATCTGTCTTTGTAATAGTTAAGTGTGATATCGATCCACCTTCGCACATTGTCCCTGACACCTGGCATGGGCTAAATGAGCTCTGTGAGGGGTTTTTTTTTTTAGAGACTGGATTTTTTTGTTTGCAAGAAAACCCTGACCATCTGTAAGAGCTGCCTTTCACTCACATTGACAGCCCATTTCAAGACACTTCGAGCCTTTTCTAAGTGGATATCTGTATGCAAAAAGGCACAAATCATCGCAAAAGGTTTCTGACAGTTTCCAGGAGCCTACTTTTCTAGACGAAAAAATTCACCATTTCTCTGTAGAACCTTTATCAGATCTTCATGCAATTACTGGGAAGAGAGGAAACACCTTCTGCTGGTGGCTGGTGTTGTTTGAAGCAAAGCTAAAATCTGCTCTTATATGCAAAAGGCATCCCGTCCAGCCAGTGTCGAGGATAACACATTAGTGATGCGAGTTATTTAGTCAGATTAGTTAGTAATGCATTGCTTTTAAATTTACAACAAAATATCTGAGTAACTTTTTCAAATAAGTACTTTGTTTTCCCTGTGCACTCAAATAAGTTGGCAAAACTCAAATAATTTGAGGTAATCAGTTACATACATCAAAGCTTAAGTTAGCAAAACAGGCAGTTTTTTAAAATTTTGTACTTGGACATTTGATTTACTCCTATCTTGAAATTTGTTTTAAGTATCAACACTTACTTTTAGTATTTATTCTCCCTTTCGAGTGTCATGGCAAAAGCATGTTGGGAAACAGAAATCCCAGCCCAGTTTCAGGTCAATTTAAGTTTGTCTAATTTAAAAGAAACAATTTCATAAAACGCAAAAAAAAAATGTGTCAGTTTCACAAACTCAAAAGTTCCAAATACTCATAAAAGTTATTTTGATTGAACTAATTTGTTTAATTTGAGTTAGCCCTACTCTACCAATTCATTATTTTGAGCGTTAAAGTTGTAAAAATGAGTTTACTTTCTAAGCCCTTCACACAATATCTAGTCTATGTGTCCATTGTCGCGGTAGCTCGCATGTGTTACGGTCTGTTCATGCAGTTTTTCTTCAACTAGCTTGTGAATCGATGCCACCTTGTGGATAAACTAATTGCTGAAAAAATAAATAAATAATTTGCATGTGACCTGTGGGTACAAAGCACAAATATCCGGCGGTGCGTGTACAGTACCACACGTACTCTTCCGATGATGAAATTCGTGTCACGTGCACTGACGCTCGTGTACCCGTAAAAAGTGAAGAATACTTTAGGCTTTAGGTGACTAACAAGAGCTGGACAGAAAGGAAACATAAGAAACAGAAACACAAGAACAAAATGAGAACTAAACTGAACGTAACGCTGACAGCATCAGAGAAAACCTAAAGTTGTTTCTTTTAGATGAAAGATTCTGTGGAATAGCATACGCAATAAGACCATGAACATGTATTAAGGAAGTAAATATATCAAATTTAACAATTTCATATTGACTCTACAAGACAAATTGAAGAAGCAAATTTGTGCATGATAATAAAAAACCTAATTGAAGATACATAGTCTGATAAATACAATGTTGGTTCTCTGTGAATTGATCTTGTTTTAAGAATGTTTAGCTATTACTATCCTTTATGTTTGTGACAGACAATTGAATTAGTCTTTATTGGACGGCTAATGCCATATTGTCTTACTCTGAAAGAGAACTGTAATATCCAATATGAATTCAGTGTGTGTTTGGGTTGTATAAGTCAAATGGCATATGTATGAACTTTACCAGACCGTATCAGTTCAGCTCACACATTTGATATATAGTCCTCCTAAATCACTGTAATAAAGGTGACACAGGCTTTTTTTATGACGCACAAGGGCCGTGCAATAATAGTTTATTGACCATTCATTCATTCATCCACCCGTGAATTCATTCATCTTGTTTATTGGCTTGATTTAAAAGCAAACACACAGCCTGCAGGCCCAATATGGCTTTACATACAGACGTAATCAATGGGTTTGAGTTCATAGCACTTCAGCTTTCATTATTACTATCATTTTAATAAGAAGAGCTAAAAGTCAGTGCAGAAAAAAACTGATATATCAGTTTCTTATTTTGGCATTTGTTTTCCCCCTGTGGCTAATGAAGAAAAAAGATTCGATGTCAATTTCCTCCCAAAGATGATTGTGTCTTCATTTTTATCTTCGACCCGTTTCCCTTGAGATGTGTGCGAATCAACAGTGTGACAACTTGGATACTCTAAAGCACATTAGTGAGGAAAATAAAATATTGTTATATGCACACACACACACACGTGTGTTTTCATGGTTTATGGGGACATTCCATAGGCGTAATGGTTTTTCTACTGTACAAACTGTACATTCTGTCCTCCCACCCCTAAACCTACCCATCACACAAAATGTTCTGCTATTTTACATTTTCAAAAAAGATAATTCTGTATGATTTATAAGCTTGTTTCCTCATGGGGACCAACAAAATGTCCCCACAAGGGACATTTGGTCCCCATAACATAGGGAATACCCACACACACACACACACACAAAATGAATAACATAAAAAAGAAAGCTGTATGTAAAGGTAAAAATCAAGAAGGGCAAGTATAAAGCAGAAATAAGGCTGTAAGATGGACCTCCATGAATTATAGACCAAAGTGCCAGTTTTCTCTGAAGCTCTCTGATATTAGAAAAATTAAAAGTAAAAAAAGGAAACCCTGGCATTTCAGATGTGCCAGGAGACGGCTTAAACCATTAAGAGCCTGATGAAAGGAAAACAGTTTCGTTTAAACAGCAGCAAACAAACATTTTTGTGCTCAACACAGTCTCAACTCCAGTGAATATCAGCACTATATAAATAAGGTGTTAATTATGTGAAGTTAGTTTGGCTTCAAGTGTTGAATTAAAACATGATCAAAAACATGTATTTCCTGTATAAATGAATTGAAATGATGTAATCCGCCTGCATGACTGTGTGTATCTGCTGAACAAACATTCGTTTTGCAGTTGTTGCCATCGGATCTATTTTTCTTACAATTGCTGTGATGGTTTTCTTCCAGCCAAATGGTCACTGGTCATTTGTCACACGGTATTTTCTCCGGAGATATGCTGATAGCTAAAACAAAAGATAAATGGATGGCTGTTAATTATTTATTTCGACAGCTCTATGTGTGTATGAGACAGCCATTGTTTGAAAATTAAATCCCCTATAGACTGAATAAAGCCTAACATGTTCTAAAAACTGCAAGAAAATATTAAGACATTATAATGAAATTCTATTTCAAATAAATGCTGTACATTTTTTTTTTAATGTATGACGGTCTCCATAAAAATATGAACTGTTTTCAACACTGATAATAATCATAAATGTTTCTTGAGCATCAAATCATCATATCAGAATGATTTCTGAAGGATCATGTGACTCTGAACACTGGAAGAATGAAGAATATTTACTATATATTCCTAAGAAAACAGCTGTAAAAAATATTTCACTGTTTTTACTGTATTTTAACCAAACAAATGCAGAAGAGACTCTTTCAGAAACATTTACGAATCTCTGATCAACTCCACAGATTGAAATTCAGAGCATCACGTGACGCTCGGCTCTCTTCCTCCTCCGTATCTCACTGCATCAAATCAGAAAGTACTGAGTTACAGTATGTCCTACAGTACAGTCAACTGTTTATCTGAAAACATCAAAGAGATATTAGTTCGTCATGACATGAGCGCTTCAACATTTGGCAATCAGATCAAATAATAAGTCAAAAAGACGTGAAAACACTGGAAATGGAAGGTCGTGTCGGGGTCAAATGCGGTCAGTCATGTGGGCGTCCATGAATACTTAAACAATTCATACTTTACAAACTATACAAAAAAACATACAGCATGAAAAACTGGTATAAAATCATGCAGTTATCCATAGTAATGACATTTCAT
>CM076065.1:27942500-28080000 GCA_038088235.1 Zacco platypus | reverse complement strand
TGTGTGTGTAAGTTTGTGTTATAGGAAGTGTGTAAGTATGTGTTAGAGGAGCTGTGTGTAAGTATGTGTTAGAGGAAGTGTGTAAGTATGTGTTAGAGGAAGTGTGTAAGTATGTGTTATAGGAACTGTGTGTGTAAGTATGTGTTATAGGAACTGTGTGTGTAAGTATGTGTTAGAGGAAGTGTGTAAGTATGTGTTATAGGAAGTGTGTAAGTATGTGTTATAGGAAGTGTGTAAGTTTGTGTTATAGGAAGTGTGTAAGTATGTGTTAGAGGAAGTGTGTAAGTATGTGTTATAGGAAGTGTGTAAGTATGTGTTATAGGAAGTGTGTAAGTATGTGTTAGAGGAAGTGTGTAAGTTTGTGTTAGAGGAAGTGTGTAAGTATGTGTTATAGGAAGTGTGTAAGTTTGTGTTATAGGAAGTGTGTAAGTATGTGTTAGAGGAAGTGTGTAAGTTTGTGTTAGAGGAAGTGTGTAAGTATGTGTTAGAGGAAGTGTGTAAGTATGTGTTATAGGAAGTGTGTAAGTATGTGTTAGAGGAAGTGTGTAAGTTTGTGTTAGAGGAAGTGTGTAAGTATGTGTTAGAGGAAGTGTGTAAGTTTGTGTTATAGGAACTGTGTGTGTAAGTATGTGTTAGAGGAAGTGTGTAAGTTTGTGTTAGAGGAAGTGTGTAAGTTTGTGTTAGAGGAAGTGTGTAAGTTTGTGTTAGAGGAAGTGTGTAAGTATGTGTTAGAGGAAGTGTGTAAGTATGTGTTATAGGAAGTGTGTAAGTTTGTGTTAGAGGAAGTGTGTAAGTATGTGTTAGAGGAAGTGTGTAAGTTTGTGTTATAGGAACTGTGTGTGTAAGTATGTGTTAGAGGAAGTGTGTAAGTATGTGTTAGAGGAAGTGTGTAAGTTTGTGTTAGAGGAAGTGTGTAAGTATGTGTTAGAGGAAGTGTGTAAGTTTGTGTTAGAGGAAGTGTGTAAGTATGTGTTAGAGGAAGTGTGTAAGTATGTGTTAGAGGAAGTGTGTAAGTTTGTGTTATAGGAAGTGTGTAAGTATGTGTTAGAGGAAGTGTGTAAGTATGTGTTAGAGGAAGTGTGTAAGTATGTGTTAGAGGAAGTGTGTAAGTTTGTGTTAGAGGAAGTGTGTAAGTATGTGTTAGAGGAAGTGTGTAAGTATGTGTTAGAGGAAGTGTGTAAGTATGTGTTAGAGGAAGTGTGTAAGTTTGTGTTAGAGGAAGTGTGTAAGTATGTGTTAGAGGAAGTGTGTAAGTTTGTGTTAGAGGAAGTGTGTAAGTATGTGTTAGAGGAAGTGTGTAAGTATGTGTTAGAGGAAGTGTGTAAGTATGTGTTAGAGGAAGTGTGTAAGTATGTGTTAGAGGAAGTGTGTAAGTATGTGGTTGTAGAAGTGTGTAAGTATGTGTTATAGGAAGTGTGTAAGTATGTGTTAGAGGAAGTGTGTAAGTATGTGGTTGTAGAAGTGTGTAAGTATGTGTTATAGGAAGTGTGTAAGTATGTGTTAGAGGAAGTGTGTAAGTTTGTGTTAGAGGAAGTGTGTAAGTATGTGTTAGAGGAAGTGTGTAAGTTTGTGTTGGAGGAAGTGTGTAAGTATGTGTTAGAGGAAGTGTGTAAGTATGTGTTAGAGGAAGTGTGTAAGTTTGTGTTAGAGGAAGTGTGTAAGTATGTGTTAGAGGAAGTGTGTAAGTGTGTGTTAGAGGAAGTGTGTAAGTATGTGTTAGAGGAAGTGTGTAAGTTTGTGTTAGAGGAAGTGTGTAAGTATGTGTTAGAGGAAGTGTGTAAGTTTGTGTTGGAGGAAGTGTGTAAGTATGTGTTATAGGAAGTGTGTAAGTATGTGTTAGAGGAAGTGTGTAAGTATGTGTTAGAGGAAGTGTGTAAGTTTGTGTTAGAGGAAGTGTGTAAGTTTGTGTTAGAGGAAGTGTGTAAGTTTGTGTTAGAGGAAGTGTGTAAGTTTGTGTTGGAGGAAGTGTGTGTGTGTAAGTATGTGTTAGAGGAAGTGTGTAAGTATGTGTTAGAGGAAGTGTGTAAGTTTGTGTTAGAGGAAGTGTGTAAGTTTGTGTTAGAGGAAGTGTGTAAGTTTGTGTTAGAGGAAGTGTGTAAGTTTGTGTTAGAGGAAGTGTGTAAGTATGTGTTAGAGGAAGTGTGTAAGGCCATGAACTGAGGCGCGGCTGAGAATGTTAATGTTTGTGGTTGTAGGACCTCCAGTGCACGTCTCCACCCGTCTAACACATGTTCTAGAGATATAAGCCACAACTGCAGTCATGTGTAAAAGTGATCAAAACACTGCCTGTAAATGCAGCGCTATTTCTATTGTCCACAGGGTTGGACTGTAATTAAGGCCGGCGCAGTTTGCGGGCGATCCCAAGGCGTTTATTCTCCCTGCAGTTTTCTTTTCCAAGATGATTTCCCTAGCTTAAAATATTTCAAATATAATCGCAGGTCTTTCAGTCCACACGATATCGATGGCATCGCAAGCGTGTAATCAGGACACAGGTTTACGCAATCATTATCTCGGGATCATGCTGATGTATAGAACTTCACGGCGTTCGTGATGTCACATTTGTCCGAAACGCTGCAGAAGCGGTTTGATTTTGTGCGCATTTCTTATCACGAGTTTAATGCGCTGTGACAGATAATGCAAATGTCAATGATGTCTCGGCGGAGCGTAATTACTGATTTATGCTTTAATCACACCCTGTTCCTGTTACATCATGTGCTTTCATGCAAAGATAAAGGCGCCCAGATAGAATGAATCCAGTTGACGCTCTCTGAGATGTCTTTCTGCCTGAATGCCCATCTAATTTTCCTCATATACTTTCCACATTGACTACAAAAATGGCTATGAATTTATACATAAGATCTCGCAACAGAGTCGACCGAACGACCTCTCTGAAGCCCTGCCGTGCGCTTGATGGATTGAGCGTATCAGGGAATGTGTATTCGTGCTCCCATTCAAATACTTATCCTAATAATTAGGTGATAAATGAGGTCTGTTGCTCCCATTGATATTCCCCTTCCCTTTTACAATGCTGCACCTGAGTTGCCATGGCAATAGAGCTCAATGGGAAGAGAGTGAGCCGTACTGCAACCGCAAGATCTGATGCAGGCATCCTGAAAGAGACCCAGATAATTGCAGTTTGGGGGAAGCGACTATTTTTGTCAAATCTGATTGTTTATTGTCTCTTAACCGTGGCATTTCAATGTCCACAGATTCCCTTATCAGTGATCTGTCTGGAAAATCAAATTTCATATCGCCCACAGGTGTTCCTTTGTCCTTGTGTTTCTCTCGACAAATAAAACACCAGTCGCATTTCTGCACAAACGTCAACGTCAAGTCCTCCAAAATGCACAATCTCTCCTTTTGTTGGGTGATTTGGCGGATGACGCTCACCTGCAGCACTGAAGGATCTGAAAAGGAGTCAAAAGTTCGTTCTGAAGGAGTCGGGAAAATTAAATGGAGGTTTATTATCTTTCAAACAAACGAAGGTCATCCAGTGAAATCCCATGTGCGCTTTATTTAAATACACGAGTAGATAACGTGAACGTGACACTTTTAAACCGGGTTGGTGATGTTAAAGGTCAGTGACAAATTATGTCTGAGCTCAACATGATTATTTTAATAATAACCATAATAATAATTGCTTGATTTTACTTAATTTGATATTTAATGAAATGTATCATTAAATCAATTTAGGATTTGATATATATAAGTCTCTTCTGCTCAGGTTAAGGTTAAAAACAGTGAAATATTATTCTAATGTAAATCATCAGTTTTCTATGTGAATATATAGTACAGTGTAATTTATTCCTGAATTTTCAGCATCATTACTCCAGTCTTCAGAGTCACATGATCCTTCAGAAATCATTCTGATATGATGATTTGATGATCAACAAACATTTATGATTATTATCAGTGTTTAAAAGCATGTTTTTTTATGACCCCACACATGTTTGTGTTAATCAGAAAGGCCTCAAAATCCCTCAAAACACGCGCGGGTTCGGGTTGCAGCAGTGTCACATACACAAACAGCTTCCTCAGATTCATCTTCATTTTCTGCCCGTTGTCAAACATGACACATCATGCTATGTGATAGAAACTCCAGACTGCAGGTCATGAAAGAACCTGTGCTGGAACCTGATGAGACTGTCTTCTCAACAGATAACATGACCAAATTCAGTCCCTGTAAGAAAATGAAAAAGAAAGGCGATTGGGGAAGTGTCAGACAGAGACCTGAAGGTTTCAGCCGGTCTCAAAGACCCATCAAGAACTCGTCAGGCTGAGTGACGGTGCCGACCACCACCACATGACATCCTGCCTCTCCAGAACACATGACAAGTGCAGCATATCAAACGCCAATTAAAGCTGGGACAGGAAGTCTGACGAGTGACATTTAATTTACCTTGGCCAGAGAAAAAAAAACACAGAAATGAAAATCATGCTATGACTGTGCTGGGTTTATCTGTATCTGTTCCCAAACACTTTTTGACTTTATATACTTCCATAAAACTCATCCTTAAAGCTCAAGTGCATCTTTATCAACGCCAATATATAAACATATATATCTGTGTATTATATACACAATATATATATACACAATAGAGTCAGGCAAACATCGGAAGAAAAACCAAACCACTAATGAGAACGGACCAAGAATAACTAAAACTGAAGAGTATATAAACAAGAAAACTGAGGAAGGAAACAAGAGACAGGTGGAGATAAACAATCAATCAAACGCAAAAATACTTAGAAACCTTGTCAACTAAGGAAAACATGAAAAACAAACACGACACCTTTTTCAACAAAAAACAGAATATTTTTTATGCGTTTTGGCCATTGATTTACATGACGTTTTGGTGGCCTAAAAACTCAAACCTTTGAAAACAGGCTTCAAAGTGTAAGTATTTGAAAATTATATCATTATCATCTCCATGTAAACTGCAAAGACATGAATCTGTGAAAACAGTGACGTCATGCACATGAGTACAGGGTTGGGGAGGAACGAAACACAAGTAACTTAGTGACGTATTTAAAATACAAAATTTGAGTCACTGTATTTCATTACAGTTTCATTTTAAATGGGTGGTAATCAGATTACAGTTACATCTGAAAAGTGTTTTAGATTACCAAAGTGATTACTTTGAGTTTTAATGTCATTTAAACAGCGATTGGTGATTCTCTGACTCTGACCGTCTGAAAAAGAGTTAAGATTCATGTTTTCCACTGTTTTCATGTTTTGTGAGTCATTTTATAATTCACTCGTCACTGCAACTTTTTCTCACTATTTGTTTTTTCCCTCACAATTGTGAGTTTGTGTTTCACAATTCTGACTTCTTTTTCTCAGAATTGCGAGATTTAAACTCACAATTGCAAGTTATAAAGTCAGAATTGGGAGATATAAACTTGCAATACTGACTTTTTTTCTTGCAATTGTGAATTTTGTATGTGAGTTTATATCTCATAATTCTGACTTTTCTCAATATTGTGAGTTTATATCTCATAATTCTGACTTTTCTCAATATTGTGAGTTTATATCTCATAATTCTGACTTTTCTCAATATTGTGAGTTTATATCTCATAATTCTGACTTTTCTCAATATTGTGAGTTTATATCTCATAATTCTGACTTTTCTCAATATTGCGAGTTTATATCTGATAATTCTGACTTTTCTTAATATTGTGAGTTTATATCTCATAATTCTGACTTTTCTCAATATTGCGAGTTTATATCTGATAATTCTGACTTTTCTCAATATTGTGAGTTTATATCTCATAATTCTGACTTTTCTCAATATTGTGAGTTTATATCTGATAATTCTGACTTTTCTTAATATTGTGAGTTTATATCTCATAATTCTGACTTTTCTCAATATTGCGAGTTTATATCTCATAATTCTGACTTTTCTCAATATTGTGAGTTTATATCTCATAATTCTGACTTTTCTCAATATTGTGAGTTTATATCTCATAATTCTGACTTTTCTCAATATTGTGAGTTTATATCTCATAATTCTGACTTTTCTCAATATTGCGAGTTTATATCTCATAATTCTGACTTTTCTCAATATTGCGAGTTTATATCTGATAATTCTGACTTTTCTTAATATTGTGAGTTTATATCTCATAATTCTGACTTTTCTTAATATTGTGAGTTTATATCTCATAATTCTGACTTTTCTCAATATTGCGACTTTATATCTCATAATTCTGACTTTTCTCAATATTGTGAGTTTATATCTCATAATTCTGACTTTTCTCAATATTGTGAGTTTATATCTCATAATTCTGACTTTTCTCAATATTGCGAGTTTATATCTCATAATTCTGACTTTTCTCAATATTGTGAGTTTATATCTCATAATTCTGACTTTTCTTAATATTGTGAGTTTATATCTCATAATTCTGACTTTTCTCAATATTGCGACTTTATATCTCATAATTCTGACTTTTCTCAATATTGTGAGTTTATATCTCATAATTCTGACTTTTCTCAATATTGTGAGTTTATATCTCATAATTCTGACTTTTCTCAATATTGCGAGTTTATATCTCATAATTCTGACTTTTCTCAATATTTTCAGTTTATATCTCATAATTCTGACTTTTCTTAATATTGTGAGTTTATATCTCATAATTCTGACTTTTCTCAATATTGTGAGTTTATATCTCATAATTCTGACTTTTCTCAATATTTTCAGTTTATATCTCATAATTCTGACTTTTCTCAATATTGCGAGTTTATATCTCATAATTCTGACTTTTCTCAATATTTTCAGTTTATATCTCATAATTCTGACTTTTCTCAATATTGCGAGTTTATATCTCATAATTCTGACTTTTCTCAATATTTTCAGTTTATATCTCAGAATTCTGACTTTTCTTAATATTGGGAGTTTATATCTCATAATTCTGACTTTTCTCAATATTGTGAGTTTATATCTCATAATTCTGACTTTATAACTCACAATTGCAACTTTATATCATGCAATTCTGAGGGAAAAAGTCAGAATTGTGAGATAAAAACTTGCAATGACCTTTTTTGTGTTTGTTCCACACTTATTAGTATTCCAAAGTATTCTAAAGTATTTAGATTAAGTTACTAAACTTGAGTAATGTAACGAAATACGTTAAAAATGACTTTTTAAAGCATGTATTTTGTAATCTGTAGTGAAATACATTTTAAAAGTAACCGACCCAGCGCTGCGTGAGTATTACGTGTTTAGTCTCTTCACATTGTTTTCAACGTGTTTTCTGTGAATGTGCGAGATTGTGCGCTATAGGGAAATTACGAGAAGAATGTTAAAGTGCAGTGAACAGAAATACAGCGGGATAGTCACGTGTGTTTGGCGCGAGTGCTCTGTGAAAGAACACGTGTGTGCGCAGGCGCCAAAGCTTTCTTTACAAAGTGACATCGCCATCTACTTGTGTGGCACGTGTAATACAGCGTTTTCATGTGAACGGAATAGTTTTGATAACGTGGTCATCTGTACATCTTTTATGCATTTTAGTACGTCGTTGTCGTGTAAATGGACGCTAAAAGCCAACGAAAATTACAGCTGAGCATGACAAATATTTCCTATAAGAAAAAAGACAAATTTAAATTAAAAAAATCAAACAATAATATGGCGGGAAAAAAAACAAAGTACAGCATAAATTGCCTTTTTAAAAGTATCTATTTAAAATAAAGTAAATAAATAATTCACAGCAGAAAACTAACGTGATCCGCAGACGCATGATAATGAGATGTTGGTATTTTTAAGTGGTTCAATGAAGTTTTCATTAAAACTCTCTTTATGCAGTTTTCAGGTTCAGTGGAGGGGAAGGAAAGCGCAGACGCTCTTCAAAGCGTTCCTCTGACTTCCCTGCACCTAAAGTAACGTTCATGAACTTTCAATTTGCATTAGCCGAGATTAGAATTTCAGATTAGAGGCATTAAGATATGTCTGAAAACTCAAGACGATAGTAACATCCCGTTTCCCGGTCAGAAGCTCCACTCGGTGTCTGTAATTATGGAAATGTCTTTTATCATAATGTTAATGTCTGGCATAACAGCACTTTCTGCCCCCCTACGGACGCGGCTGGCCCGCGCTTCACCCCACATCACCGCCGAACACACCGAATGCCAGTATTAAAAAAAATCACATTTGGACAGGCTTGACATAATCAATATGAGCTGACAAGTATCCGACATTCCATCCTATTTTGCTGGATTGTGCAGCGGGATGAAAAAAATATATATTAAGAATACTCTAGTGAGCAAATAAACAGTAATGAAATCATGTTGGCTTCAATGAGTTCGTCCTGCTGAAGAGAGCAGCCATCGAACGATAGGAAATAATTGGACTGGGACTGCGAGATGTTTCTGAGGAAAAAGTGAGAGCGGGAAAACAGTGTGTTACGGGGAAGTGTTAGATCAGAGACGGGGGAGATGGTCGCGACGTGCAAATAATTGGAACTTGGGTGGAATGAAATTCATAACGAGGGGAAATAATAATTGAATGGAAACTATAATTGTATCAGCTCCAGGGCACAGGATCAATTGCCTTAAAGTATAATTTGATAAGTCGCTAATTAAGTTACTGTCCAAATGTCATCTGTTCCTGAAGTGATCCGCTTGAGACCGAGCTTATGTAGGACTTTATGATTATTTTTATTCTTTGTTGCCAACCAGGGGATTTCAAACTGGGACCCCAAGAGGGTTGCGAGGGTTTTTTTACGCTCTCGGTGGGAAATATGAACATTTTCTATTACTTTTACAGTTGCTTCTTCCTTGTGACATCAACAGTGTTTTTCTTACTTTGGAGTGATATTGAAATGATTCATCTCTGCACATCATTATAGTGTTAAATTCCTGTAATCTTGAATCAGAATATCTTCTCTGATGACGAGGGCGGGGCAACCTGTCACTCACATGAGATCCACCAATAGCAAACCACCACCATCCAATCAACTCCCCACAGACACAATCAAGCCCCGCCCACATTTGTTCTTGTTTGAGAAGTTTTATGCCACAAAGGAGAAATATCTTTTTTTATGATAAAGTATGTTCTTTAATTTATTCAATTTAATTAAAATTAAATAAGAATAAAAATTTAATTAATTCAAACTAAATCCATAAATAGATCCCATGGAGGAAAACACCTAAAGTTTTAGTTTATCAAGTGCCTGACAAAACCATTTATGGCTCTATATAGAACCTGTTCTTCTAATAGTGTAATAAGACTATTTTAACTTCAGTTAGTGTGTGATGTTGCTGTTTGAGCAGAAACAACATCTGCAAAGTTACGACGCTCAACGTTTTTAAGAACTACAACGAGCTTCTTCCTGGGTTGGTGACATCACAAACCCTAAAATTTACATAACTCCGCCCCCCGGGCCATGTTGTGCTGCTTTAGAGAAGAGGAAGAGTTGTTGTAGTCGAGTGTCGAGTCATTTTACGCCGGACTGCTTCACAAACGAGGGTCGATTCAAGGAAAAAAGATGAACGTGACGACACATGCTAGTGATGAGTTGATCAACTCCACAGCAACTACATCAATTTATCCACTAACCGTTCAGAAACTTCTTCCTGAGTCTCTCCATCAGTTTGAACACTTTCCTCATTTTGTCTGCGTGAGATTCTCCAGCTTTGTTGTTGTTGAGCTGTTAAAGCTCCGCCCTCTTCTGGAGCAGCAGCTCATTTGCATTTAAAGGGACACACACAAAAACGGCGTGTTTTTGCTCAAACCCAAATAGAGGCGAATTTGACTAGTGATAATAAATGATCTGAGCTGAAACTTCACTGGAGACACCAGAGACTGATGTTACATCTGGTGAGAGAGGAGTTATAGGTCCACTTTAAGAAGAAGAAGATCTTTTTAACAGAGATGACAGTATCATTCTAGCAGCAGTCTCTCTTTACAGGCATGCTCTGCACATAAACGCTTATGAATTGATAAATAATTGCAGAAATACTGTTCACTTACTGAACAAAATGACAGCTTGGAATAATAGTCTGAAAGTGCTGTTCTGGGCAGGATTGGCTGTAAGGCACACGCTGTAATTTCTGAGGAAAATGCCGCTGCTAAATGATAACAGTAACTGAAGTCTCTGTCACATTTTGGCTATTATAAGTTAAGTTTATTCATTTTAGCTCATGGCAGCAACATATTTTTATGATAGAATATACAGTAATGAATCATCAATAATGTAATGATATTGCGTTATTCAAAGGAGCAAATGTTGTTTATTAGTTTTATGCACATGTAGTCCCTCAAACTTTCATGTGAATCCAACAACATTCAAGTCATTGTTAACTGTTGATACTCAAAGACTGAATAGGTTTCTAAACTGTGGTCCTGAATAATTCTTTGTGCCATATATTCAAAGATGATTGTTCATCTTCATTGATTTCCTATGGCTAAATGTCCTCATTAGACCCCTAAATTTAAATAATTTAGCTCAGAGGGAAAGGATGAAGGTAATATGATCATTCATCCAACGATAAGGAGATGAGAGGCGATCCCTCCAGCTGCCTTTATTCCCTGAGACTCAGAAAGATCTCACCTGACTTTGACTCCCTCGACCCTGCCTCGAGGAGCCGACTCATGAAAGTCCTTCTTTAACCTCAGGTATGAATGAAGACGTCAGAGGAGGCTCTTTGAATGCAGTCCAGGTGAAAAATGCAGGGGCTTTGAACGAGGGATGCGTTTCAGGGTCATTCTGTGTAGAGGGAAAAAATAAGAGTCGCTTGATGACTGTAGAGGAAGATGAGAAAACAGTGGAGATGAATAAGCCATTTATAGGATTAGTTCAGTTCAGTTCAAAATCTCCTGATCATTCACTCTCCTCCATGCCATCAAGATGTTCATGTCTTTCTTTCTTCAGTGGAAAAGAAATGAAGAGGAACTCATTCCAGGATTGTTCTCCATATAGTGGACTTCACTGGGGTTCAACGGGTTGAAGGTCCAAATGTCAGTTTCAGAGCAGCTTCAAAGATCTACATGATCCAGACGAGGAATAAGAGTCCTTTCATATATTTTCAAAAAAAACAAAAAAAACCCCACGTATTTATAAATACGGAAAACTTTCACATATTTTCAAAATATTTTTATTCCACAAAGATGCATTAAAATAATCAAAAGTAGCAACTTTTACATTAAATAGTATCAAATAAATGCTGTTCTTTCAAAATGTCATCAAAAAATCCAAATATTTGTGGTCAAATAAATGCAGACTTGGTGAGCTTTATATATATATATATATATATATCACTGTAAAGTATTTGCATATTTACAATAGTCTCTTTGTCAAACTTTTACCCAACCGCTGGGTTAAAACAACCCAATCTCTGGTGTTCTGCGCCGGCCCCGTGTGTAACGGCTGTGGACTCCTGTACGGCTGTGAAATGTTCCACACACTCGTCACCAATTATAAATGGACGATTCGTACAAGACTCTGGTTGTGTGTTCTTCTTTTTATTCTCTGCAGCAACTTTTATGTCTGAGGAATACATCACACGTATTAATGACCAGGAGTAATTACACCACCGCTGCAGTGTCAGCCGTTTTCTGCTGAACTACCTCAACGTGTAACAATTCAGTATTAACAAATAACATGAATAAACATGACAATTACATACCTGAGGAATACATCACACGCGGTAATGACACCGCAGACATGCACCACTGAAATAAGAAAACATAAAATGAAGAAACTCTCCAGCGTAAATGACTGTGGTGTTCCATTAAATCATTTGACACTGCGTCATCAGCGGCACGTTCATCTCCGCATGTGACACGAGGTACAGCAATAAACGCTCAAACAAAGTTTACATAAACACAGTATAGTTAATGCAATCAATCACATTTTACATATGAAAAACTCACATTTATCACCTTTTTACACGCCATAAACAGGAGAGAAACGCTTACCCGCTGCAGTGTCAGCCATTTTCTGCTGAACTACGGTAAGCATACAGGGACAAAATACTAAAATGTCTGCAGTGCGTTAACCAGTATGGGGCACCAAATCACTATTTTAGCTTTATCCTTCTAATTTCATGTCATTCGATGAATATATTTTCATAGGAATCACAGTTTTTTTTTTTTTTAACTCCGTTACACCTGCACAGCCTGTTCCGCCCTGCCCGTCTGTCACGATTATCAGCTGGAGTGCCTGTGATAGCCACTAGAGGGCACTCCACCCTGAACTGTTGCCTCACTACCAGACTCAAATTCCCACAATGCATCAGACAGACAAGACCTGGCACAGATGAGTATGTGCAGTGTGCTTAAATAGTGTGTGTGATGCATAGCAGGTGTACGTGTAATCCGGGGCTGCTGGGAAATGTAGTGTGTATTAAAACAATCTTCACATAAAGCCATTATAATAAACGTCATATTTACCTGTCTAAGGTTAGAAATATACAGAAATTGAATAGCGTTATCAAACACTTTACAGTCTTCACTGCATACATTATAAATTTAACCCTTATTAATTTGCTTAGTTACCTTTGTTTTTTTGATGAACATTAATGAGAACTGGTTTATTAGGCTGCTGTCACTTTAAGAGCCGAACGTGACGCGCATCTCATTTCCTCACACCTCTTTAAGTTCATTTAAGACATTATTTAACTCATTTAAGATGAAGATTCTACACAAAACTGGGATTTTATCATAATTGTGCGTGTTATTGTTTGTTGAGAACTCGATTCTGGCGTGTCTGTCTGTCACATGACTCGAGCGCGCGTCACATGACATGATAGCGTGTTCTCGTGTGTCTTGAATGGTTTAAAAACATGATCAACAGAATGACATTGTTCAGCTCTCCATAAAACAAGCCCTACAGATGAATAAAAGAACCCGTCTTGATGTTTGTTCATTTCATTTAATTGATTACACTTTCAATAAAACAATTGCAATTGGTTCGTAAAGATGTTTTCATACTTGTTTTTATAAGAGCTTCCAAATAGTGAATCATTTTGTGAGAATTGGTGCAACTGATTCATTTCTCCCATCGAAAATGTAAAGCCGTGAGACGGATCTTTTAGTTTCATGTGTGATTCAGGTACGCGAATCGTTTTCAGTGAACTGCACAAATAAATGTAGGTGTGATTATATATCGAAAAAATACGCCCTGGTTTACTTTAATGCATCCAACAAAACTCGAACTGCACAAGAAAACGTGGCCGGAGCTGGTGGAGGGTTGTTGCTGTGCGCTCGAGCCGGTCAGGGAACTGCTGTTTGAGACTGACCTCAGATGATTCTGATGAGAGACAGAAGATCAGCACGACTGCAGTGCAGTAAACAGAGCTGGCTGCTTTTTGCATCCATGTGTTCCCTTCCGCCTCGAAATATGCTAATTGTTGTTTCCCTTTGAGAGTTTGGAGAGGCACGCGGCCAACTTGCAACAATTCTTCCTAATTGTTTTAACGGATTACACCAACAGAGCAAACGCTGAACATCCAGTGTGTGGCGATGAGCACTCGATAATCAACAAGTCCTAACTGCTATCAGTGTAAAGCTTTTCCTTCCTTTCTTTGGCCCTTAATGTGAAAGGTTGAGGAATAATGTCGGGTCCTGGAGAGTTTCCACTGCATCACAGAACACTGGACCTGCAGTGGAAGACGAACGGCGTTCATCTCTCGCGGTGCTTCAGTCCTCAGGGTGAGTTCCTCATCCTCACACGAGACGTTCCTCCACGCCGGGTGATTATTGAACTGTTGCTCAATGTTCATTTGCCTTCATCACTGGGAAATGTACTAGTTTTTAATTGCATTACACTATGCAATTCTTCTATTTACAGTTTTGACTAGTTGAAATGAACAACTCATATATATATATATATACACTTAAAATGTTTTAGAAGTGTCTACATTTATACTGTCATATTGCACAAAAATTCAATTTAAAGTATTTCAGCATCATTCCTCCAGTCTTCAGAAATCATGATGATATGATGATTTGATGCTCAAGAAACATTTGGGTCATTCTGTGTCAAATCAACCAGAAATTTTTGATTTTGTTAATATTTTATCTTTAGAAAGACAAACATAAATAGTGATGAAAGACAAAATATTAAAAGTCACAGATGTATATTTACTGAGTGTGTAAAGGGAGTCAAAATGAGCACTTTCACCTGAGATTCAGAGGTGTAAAATGACGTTATAAAGATGTCAGCATCATTATTTTATCTTTACACAGAGATTGGTAGATCTATTAGTGAAATCTGTTGACTTTATCAGTCTTTCTTTCATTATATTCCAACAGTGACGGTTCAAACATGGGAAAAAGCACTTTTTGTGTTTTTTTCCTCAAGTTGTCATGCCTGTAACTCAAGAAGTGTTAAAGATATCTTAATATTCTTCTAGATTCTGGTTCTTATCAAACTTTCCTCTCAGTATGTTCATTTTAAAGGCCCTCGATGGTTCAATCCCAGAGATATGGAGATCTCAATGCGGCTCCATGAGTAAAATGTGCTCATTTTCAGTGGTCAAAAACCAAACGTGGGTCACTTTGTGGACAGCTGATACTTTTTTTCTGAAGAACTGTTGAATCTAGAACTGTATCTTGTGTTTTTCTATCATCTCAGTTGCATAAAATCTGAGTGCCATAAATACTCCTTTTCCAAAGTTTACATGCCTGTAACTCTAAAAGTGTTCAAGATATCCTTCTAGATGTTCATCCTCAATAAACTTTTTGACGGTCGTATATAATTCAATCTGTTTAAAAAGTTCCCTACATTTGGTTTTCGATCACTGAAAATGAGTAAAAATTGGACATGGAGTCACATTGGTGTTCCAATATCTACGGGATTGAACTATAAAGGGCCTTAAAAATAAAGATTCCAAAAGAAAAGTTAATTAAGAATGAGAATCTAGAAGGATATTACGATATCTTGAACACTTTTAAAGTTACAGGCATGACAACTTTGGAAAAGGAGTATTTATGGCACTCAGACTGGAATGTTTTATGCAACTGAGATGATAGAAAAACACAAGATACAGTTCTAGATTCAACATGATTTGTTCTTCAGATATTCCACTTTAAAAGAAAAAGTATCAGCTGTCCACAAAGTGACCCACGTTTGGTTTTTGACCACTGAAAATGAGCACATTTTACTCATGGAGCCGCATTGAGATCTCCATATCTCTGGGATTGAACCATCGAGGGCCTTTAAAATGAACATACTGAGAGGAAAGTTTGTTAAGAAGCAGAATCTAGAAGAATATTAAGATTCCTATTTATGATTATTATCAATGTTGAACACAGTTTTGCTGCTTCAGATTTTTGTGAAAACTGTGATTTGCATTTACTAAAAATGTTTTATTTCTTTAAAAAACAACAAAAACTTACTGAACTTAGACTTTTGAACAATGTACACTAAATGTGTGCCTGTTTTATAAATATTATGCACATATATTGGTGTTTATAATCAATATATGTGCATTTAAATTATACACATCCAAACAAAAGCTTCTTTTCACTCAAAGACGTTACAGTTTCGGTAATGCCATGAACTCTTTTCTTCCTCACACATGCTTTAAAAACCTCACAATATATTGTTCTAATGTGTGTGTTCTTCACACTTAAAAAATGAAAAATAAAAATGAAAAATGACCCTTACAGAATGAACAGAGACTAATTATCTGATTTTAATTATAGTGCATCTGTTGGCATAAACAAATAAGTAATAAATAAATAAAAACATCACGCACCTCAAATAATTCTGGATTCAACCACACGCAAAAACTACTAATTATCATCATCATCATCATCACGACTTACATTATTTATTTGCGTGACAACACAACTTTATACAGCAGCTTTAATGATTTCCACATGAATCGCAGGAACGAGGTTAGAGTCGATCTGGTTATTAAAGCACCGACTGTTTTTCACATGTGCTCAGTTTGTTAATCCACAATGTCTTCTAAAAGACTGTTTTTTGGTCCATTTGCACTAAAGTTGAACAGAGAATGATGCTTCCACTCCAGGGACTGAGTAATGAATCAGGTGAGGTGAGATTTCACACTTCATTTGGCATCTCACGAGTGCATCTGAGCGAAATACTCGATTCTTCTGCCGGTGCAGCGAGTGGAAGATGGAACGTCATCAGCTTCACCTCCAGAGTTCATAACGGACAATTACTTCACACAAATCCTGAATTTATTATGATTTTGCTGAACTTGAACTGAGTTTGAACTTTTACAACACACTGCGTGAATCGCAACAGTCAAGCGTAAATATGAATTATGAGCCCCAAATCTGTTTATAATGAGTCTCTTAAATGTTTTCCAATAGCCTAAGTCAACATCAGCTTCTTTTTATGGATCAGGAATGAGAAAAGTGGTCATTAAATAAGAAGGCTTCGACGTCAACAGGTATTATATTTTGTTCAAGTTGTTTTTCTGTAGAATGGCAGGCTCAGATTTAGACCAGGAATGAGAATGAAAGTACGGTGGCCGAGAGAGCTCAAAGCACTGCAAATAAAAAAAAAAAACACATGCAAATAAAAAAACGTGATCATCAGTTTGACAACACATGTGCTGCAAATCCTCACAACACATGCAAACACAAAAACACGCTGCATTTACAAAAAGCGCTGCAAATAGCACAAACCACAACGGAAATGTTTCAAGGGGGACCCCAAAAAGTGACGGACCCTACTAGGACCTGCTTATAATCTGCGTCCAAAACCAGCTCAACTCACCCTTCACTCATTCACTGATCCCTATATAGTGTACGGCATTTGAGTGCACAATGTGTTCACAATCATTAAATACTATAAAAACTGCAAACAAAAATAAACAACTGTACATTATTTCATGTATTTATTATTTTTAATAAAGTGTTTTTCAGTAGAAGCTCACGCTCACAGATGACGTGGTCGTCGAGCGCCTCAGGCGGCCGTTACCATGACGTCACATTAGTACGCTACAGATGATTAACCAATATTATTAAATCATCCACTAATTGATCATCTCTTAAAGTTTAATGAGTGAACAACAATGCCACATATTAAAACACTTTTCTGTTAGTGAAACACATTACATGGAGTTAATGCCTACATAATATATTTTAATATTTTTTAGTTTGTGTTGTTGTCAAGTAGGGTCCGTCACTTTTTGGGGTCCCCTTGAAACATTTCCGTTGTGGTTTGTGCTATTTGCAGCGCGTTTTTGTGTTTGCATGTGTTGTGAGGATTCGCAGCACATGTGTTGTCAAACTGATGATCATGTTTTTTTTATTTGCATGTGCTTTTTTTATTTGCATGTGTTTTTTTTTTATTTGCATGTGCTTTTTTTATTTGCATGTGTTTTTTTTTATTTGCATGTGTTTTTTTTATTTGCATGTGTTTTTTTTATTTGCATGTATTTTCTTATTTGCAGCGCGTTGAGCTCTCTCGGCCACCGTATGAAAGCATCAAATGTTGATTTCATGTTGAGTTTATGTCTTCTCTGGCGCTGTGACTGCATGATCAGCAGTAATAAAGCCAATGTTGTACTTTTCCATGAAATGCAGGGTTCAGACACCAGATTTGCATTAATTTCCAGACAAAATGACTGGACATTCTGGTAACGGCTGACAGACAGAGGGCAAAGAAGTGCTTCCATTGTGGGCTGATTTTGACATAAAGTCTTTCAGTCTGCAGCAACATGAATAATGATCAGTTCATACACGACATATTAGTGCATCGATACATGTGCTTATATTTTTATGGAGTAGAGCAGAAGTGAGATTCATCATGGAACAAATACCAGGCCAAATATTGCATTAGTATCCGCAATTCATCTACATGTAATCCGACTGGAAGAACAGAAGAGAGAAACCCTTTAAGACAAGTCATTACTTCTCTAATACACGCCATTGATTCACAGGCTCTTCCGCGGAGCGTTCAGACTAATGGATCGCGCTGCGCAATTATCGCACGCGTCAGATCATTTGTGCGCGCGTGTGTTTCCTCCGCTCTCACGCGCTGCTCGAGGCGCGCAGGGCCGCGCACGGAGGGCTAAATGACAATGAAAGTGTCGGGTTGGAGACGGGCGGGCGTTAAACGGCGGCAGTGAGAATACGAGCGTCCCGTGAAACACGGAGAGCTTTTAACATCCTCTCACAGCCGCTCGCGCTGTAACGACACGGATGGACACGCCGAGGAAATGCTGGGGACAAAGTCTCGAGCTCAGTCGAGCGTTAATGCGCGCGGCGGGACAGCTCTGAGCGATCATGGGATGAGAAAATAACCATGGGAGACTATTTCTCTCTAGTCACATAATGAGAGAATATTTAAGCAGGGGACTGTGATTTAAGAGTTATTTTACCCACAGTAAAGGTTGCTCAGACTGAGTGTGTGTGTGGGTGTGTGTGTGTGTGAGAGAGAGAGTGTGTGTGTGTACTTGTTTTCCTTGGTCCCCACAATGTAAGTAAAACCAGTAAATCCCGACATTGTGGGGACCTTTGTTGGTCCCCATGAGGAAACAAGCTTATAAATCATACAGAATTATCTTTTTTGAAAATCTAAACTAGCAGAACATTACGCCTTTACGCATATGGAATGTCCCCATAAAACATGAAAACACAACGTGTGTGTGTGAGTGAGAGAGAGTGTGTGTGTGGGAGTGAGTCTGTGTGTTTTTGAGTGTGTGTGTGAGAGAGAGAGTGTGTTTGTGTGTGAGTGAGAGAGAGAGAGAGAGTGTGTGTGTGTGTGTGTGTGTGTCAGAGAGAGAGTCTGTGTGTTTGTGTGTGTGAGTGTGTGTGTGTGAGTGAGAGAGAGAGAGAGAGAGTGTGTGTGTGGGAGAGAGAGAGAGTGTGTGTTTGTGTGTGTGTGTGTGAGAGAGAGAGAGTGTGTGTTTGTGTGTGTGTGTGTGTGAGAGAGAGAGAGTGTGTTTGTGTGTGTGTGTGTGAGAGAGAGAGAGTGTGTGTTTGTGTGTGTGTGTGTGAGAGAGAGAGAGAGTGTGTGTGTGGGAGAGAGAGAGAGTGTGTGTTTGTGTGTGTGTGTGTGTGATTGAGAGAGAGAGTGTGTGTGTGTGGGAGTGAGTCTGTGTGTTTGTGTGAGAGAGAGAGAGAGTGTGTTTGTGTGTGATTGAGAGAGAGAGTGTGTGTTTGTGTGTGTGAGTGTGTGTGTGTGTGAGTGAGAGAGAAAGTGTGTGTTTGTGTGTGTGTGAGTGTGTGTGTGTGTGTGTGTGTGATGAGAGAGAGAGAGTGTGTGTGGGAGTGAGTCTGTGTGTGTGTGTGTGTGTGAGAGAGAGAGTGTGTTTGTGTGTGAGTGAGAGAGAGTGTGTGTTTGTGTGTGTGAGTGTGTGTGTGATTGAGAGAGAGAGAGAGAGTGTGTGTGTGGGAGTGAGTCTGTGTGTGTGTGTGTGTGTGTGATTGAGAGAGAGAGAGTGTGTGTGTGGGAGTGAGTCTGTGTGTGTCTGTGTGTGTGTGTGTGTGATTGAGAGAGAGAGAGTGTGTGTGTGGGAGTGAGTCTGTGTGTGTGTGAGAGAGAGAGTGTGTGTGTGAGTGAGAGAGAGAGTGTGTGGGAGTGAGTCTGTGTGTGTGTATGAGAGAGAGAGAGAGTGTGTGTGTGTGAGAGAGAGTCTGTGTGTTTGTGTGTATGAGTTTGTTTGTGTGTGTGTGTGAATGAGTGTGTAATTTTTAATAATGTATGAGGAACAACATAACAGTGACACTTATCTCAACAAACTCTTTTTTTAAAAGCATTTGGGCCACTGATTAATTTTTTAAGTGCGTTTTAAAGAATTTATGAATTTGTGGATGGATTTTATTCAAAATAAACAGTCGAATTTATAAAAAGTAGACTGTTTTAAACATCAAATATTTTCACACAATGTCATAATATTGACCTCATGTGCTGAACTGATATTCAATTCACTGTAATAATAATAATAATAATAATAATATATTTCTTTTGATGTCCTGAGGTCAATATTTCCTGAAAGTTAAAGTCACCATGAAATTCTTGTTTGTTTAATGGAATATCGCAGAGTTTATTCTAAATGATTCATCGCTGCACTTCATTATTGTGTTAAATTCATGTTCCTCATCATCTTGAATCAGAATATCTTCTCTGATGACGAGGGCGGGGCAACCTGTCACTCACATGAGATCCACCAATAGCAAACCACCACCATCCAATCAACTCCCCACAGACACAATCAAGCCCCGCCTACATTTTCTTCTTGTTTGAGAAGCGTTTCACTCTGATATACGACACTATAGAGGAGAAAACCCCTTTATTTACAGACCGTTTCCTGAAGAAAGGCCCTAATTTATATAAGTAATTTACTGTAATGTAATCTAAAGGACTGTAAGTGGCAGAAGGCGAGTGATGTTAATGTATTTCCTCCTGGAAGAAAACCCCTCTCCCCGTCTCTCTTCTGCTTCATGTCTGTGTGATCGGAGCCTCTTGTAAAGTTGTTTAGGATGCCGTCCAAGGTCCTGAGATGTTTTCTTCTCCTTTAGATCTGTTTGGACAGCTGGCCTTTCAGGCTGCGCTGAGAAGACACTGCCATCCCTGTTAGCAAATACGCCCGAGATCGCTCGGATTCCTCGCCACGAACCACACACACATGTGTCTGAACGGTTTCACCGCACCACGGCCCGACATTTATTCATGCTACAGGCGGGGAATCGAGATGGTGCGTGTAACGGAAATATCCATGTCAGTTTTCAGCAGTTTGTGTAATTAGTGATGGTCCGTTGATGAGATCGTCCTGTGATACACTCTAAAAGAATGCTGGTTAAAAACTACCAACGTTGGGTTGAAAATGTCTGTCTTTGCCTGTGTTGTGTTTAAGTGTGTGAGCAGGAGAAGGCGTGGCCTGTTCCCGAGTCAGCAGAGCCTATGATCGGCGTGTTCCTGATCGGTCTCGTCTGGGTTCGAGATATAAACACGTCCTCAACACTCTGAAACGGCCGTCGAATGCGTGTCATTTGTTTTGCTCTGCTCGAGTCTTTATTGTGTTCGTGTGTCGGCCAAACCTTGTTTTGATTTCTGTGTGTGATATTCAGTTTTCTCTGTTTCTTGTTGTTTAAAGATTATTTTTGTATCAGTTTAATTTAGGGGGAAGTAGGGAGTATGACGCCATTTTCTTTATACTCGTTTATTCTGTGTTTTGGGCTCAGGGAGTTAGGGAAGTTTGTGTATTTTCTTCTCAGGTAATTTAGAGGGTCTTCACATTAGTTATTTTAGTTTGTTGTTTTGGTCTGGTCTACTCCTGAATTTAACCCCCGTTTTTGTTTCTGTTAATTATTATCATTTGTGTGTACGTGATTATGAATAAATGTCTTCATTGAGTGAGCACAGATTCATTTATGTTGCGGCTGGCCCTAGACGGTCAGAACAATGGACAAACCCAGTGATTGGGTTAAATGTTTGACTCAACCTGCTGGGTAGTTTTATTTAACTCAACTATTGTTTCAAAATGACTGTATGTCTGGATTAAAATGAACCCAAAATATGTTGGAAATTAAAAATCAGACTCATAATTACTAGAGGAAACAATAACCACTGGGGTAAAACTACTCAGTCACTGGGTTTGTCCATTTTCAACCCAACTTGGGTTGTCTTTAGATGCAACATTTGATCTAGAAAAAAAACTGTATTAGTAAAAGTTGAGATTAACATTAAATACGATTAATAAACGCTACAAGTATTGTGTAACGTGTTGTGCAGGATGAAGACGCGAAGAGGGAAGATGAACGTTCAATAGTTTAATGAATACTCGAATCAAGACCGGAACAGAGGAATTAACACCAACATGAACCTTCAACAACGGACAAGGTCTGGACTGACACAGAGGGAATATATACACAGAAACACAGGAGGATAACGAGCGGAGCACAGGTGACGGACGTGATGACTAACGAGACACAGCTGACTGAAATGAACTAATGATTAGACAAGCACAGGGGAAAACAAAACAAAGATCACATGACGACAGATGAAAGCGAAACAAAGGAACACATGACAGGTGACAGGACTGAAAACAAGGAACATGTGACTCCGGACGGGACTGGGGAACAGAAAAACAGACAAACAAAGACCAGATCGTGACGTATTGTTCATGTTTTCTGAAGTGAAAGTAAAGTGTTGTCGTTTCACTCTTTAACACCCAGTTCCAGATATATATATATCATATTAATATATGAATATATCACAGGAATATATCATATTCCTTTATTTCATTTATTCTTTGTTTGTGGTCAAGTCATCTTTATTTATACAGCTCTTTTTACAATGCAAATTGTGTCAAAGCAGCTTTACAGTAATAATTGGCAAATAATTTTGGCTCCCAGAGAAAATGGTGTCATTGTCCGGATTATTTTATAATAAATAAACTCTTGCTTCGTCTCTCTGGCTTGAAGCAAAAACCTTGAAACACCTTTCTTCTGTCGAGCAGATCACCACAAGTCATTCTTTTTTATGTTTATTTTATTAAGAAATATATTTCACATTTATGAAGACACAGACGGGGGATGAAAGCCGTAGAAACCATGAATCCCTTCATATACAGCTTCAGTGTGACTTACGGCTAATTTCACCTGTCTGAAATTTAATATATACATTTTGATTGTATATGGAAGACAAAGATGTTTACCTTTAAAATCCTGATTCTGTGCAAGACAGAGTGGAGGAGAAGGAGGCGCTGAGGGCATCTCAGCCGATCTGACCCTTCTACAGCAGCCGCTTGATTTATAATGAGGCAGAATTAGTGATTCCTCTCTGTTGCCACTGCAGCTTTAGTAGATTAAAAGAAATAATTTATACACGCACCATGAGTCAGCCGGATTAATGCGGAGCCGCCTCACCAGCAGCGCCGTGGCCCAGAGAAAGCGTTACTGACACCGGAAAAGACACGGAGACAATTGTCTTCACTGCTGCTTTGAGGAACGAATCAGACTTGATATGACATCTGACCTCTGTCCCCCGTAACACTGAGGGATTCATCACATAAAACTGTGACATAAAAAAGCGGAACCAGAAAGGCCGTTTCCATTCAAAGCGCACACCTGCGGCACCTGTTCTCATCTCCGCCGGCGCCATGAATCAGAATTCATGTAGATGTGTAGAGCGGCGCGTCCCTGTCAGCGCTGCATACGAATGACCCGCTGACCGTCACTGACCGTCACTGACCTGATCGTCAGCTCTTGATACTTAAGAGGAATTTCACAACAACAACAACAACAATAATTCACAAATTGTTATTTTTGAATCAAATTATTATGATTCGACTAAAACAACGTTTCTTCCTCATTTAATAAGTCTGGATATGTACTGAATTTCACAATTTTTAAAAAAAATACAAAATCAACTATTATTATTATAATAACAATATTAATACTAAAAATTATAATTATTATTGTGATGATATTGTTGAATTCAACTTTTATATGTAGTGAAACATGAAGATAATGATGATTATTTTATTAAATGTCTAGACTGAACTTAAAATTTCATGTCACCATATTTAGTAATTAGTTATTTACTAATTATTAAACATCAAACATGGTTCACAAGGGCGAAGCTAACTGATCACTTCATCAGAGAAACAGTCTGATATCACAAGACAATAAACTAGAATAGCTCAAAAGCTCAAATGTTTTATTTATATGAATTATTGATGAGCAGGAGAGACACATGGGACTGACCGTTTATTAAATGTAGAACCATTTATACCTGGAATAAATGCATCAGAAATAAAGTCATCTGCGACTGGACCCAAACTACAGTGTAAAAGAAAATCAACATCTTATGAGTGTGTGATCAGAACCTCAGAAGATCGGATGGCAGACCCCATCAACAACACAAAAGATCTGCTCAAATTGGAGCGTGTTTCGTCCACGTGTGGATTCAGTTCAGCGAGTTGTGCAGACAGAAGCCGCGGAGCAGAAGGTCAGCGTCAACACTGTCCTCGGCAAATAGACTCGGAGGAAAGGAAGGCCGTTTTCACTGTTGCGATGGCAATAGGTCGAGTGGATATTGGGTAGAGTGGATCCTGGAGATCAAACAATCAGGCCTGGCTATAATGGTTCAATCTCTCACTGAGAGGTCTGAGATGCTGGAGCGCTGTAATACCTGGAGAAATCCCTCTTAACATTCCCATTCATCTCAATGGCAGTTGCTCGGCAGGAGCAGAACCCCTGGAAGTGCAGAATCTGAACCTGACGCACGCGCTTCACCGCTGGCATCTATAATGCAGAGAGTCCACGTCAAGCCTTTAAAGGGTCAGTTCGGCCCAAAATGAACATGTCATCATGGACTCTTCCTCATGGCATTCCACACTCATCCTCCAAACACAGATAGTGGAGGCCGTTTTGAGCTTCCATCAGAACCAGGGATTCTTTCCAGTGATACGCTGCACGTTTCTTCACTCACTGGATGTGATATATTCCAAAATTAAATTCACTTTGGAGTGAAATATAGGTATTGATGACAATCTTCATTTTCAAATAAAATAAAAGAAAACAACTTACATTTACTGTTGAATTACAAACATGAACATGAGCGCTCGATGAAGGTAGATGAGATTATGAAGCATGAACGCTCTAGATGTTAGTGCAGTGAGAGGATTTCATTTCAACACTGCGTCACATTGTCTGACGTCTCCATCATTAATTTGACACGTAAAACTTCCTGCTTCAAATGCAATCAATAACTTATTTCATTAATTTAGTTACTGTTGTGTCGGGTCAGAAGTCAACGGTGTCAAAAATGTCACCAAAATTAATAGAAATGCCCTCAAAATTCAAGATATGACTGCAGAAAAGTACTTGATATAATTAAGCAACATGACAAGAAAGAGAGCCGTTTTCACAAATGAGCTCAATTATAAACGTGATATTGATATTGACGTAAAAAAAATATTTTAATTAATCTCAAGATTTATGCTTTTGAAATCGTACGGATTCAGATTAAAGAGGAATTTTGTTAGTGATTGGTAACAGCTCAGTGTCTTATTATTATAATTGTAATTATTGATTAAAAATAAGGCATTTCTCTAAAGGTGGATCTTTCAGATGAATTTGACTACAACACTAATATGTACATACAAAGGACTAATGAGTTTTTGTCACCTGGAAGTAATCAAAACAAGACACCAATAACAAGACAGAACTGAAAACCACATGACAAGACAATAAAGCAATAAAATCATGACAAGCACTAAAGGAACCACATGACAGGATCACGTGACGGAACAGGAGCTTCCAGCTCAGAGAGGTGTCACATGACATGAACATTTCAGAATAAATCAGTGTCGTTCATTTGAATTTTAATAATTTTAACAAAATAAAAAGAGGGATCATAAAAATTGCAGTGCTATTCTGAATTTACATAACAGATGTTTACATAAACTGAGTTTATAAAAATCACCCCATTCTATAATGTAATGTAAGAATCTGAGCTGTCCGGTCATGACTGCAGGATCCACCACTCTTTTCATTATTCATAGTTGTTTGTGAAAAAAGGGGGTATTTGTGACTTTTTATCTCCCATTTCTGACTTTTTTCCACACAATCTCAAGATTTAAACTCAATTGTGTTTTATAAAGTCAGAATTTGGAGATATGAACTCACAAATGCAAGTTATAAAGTCAGAATTCCCTGATTAAAACCTTTTTTTTCCCTCAAATTGAGAGTTTAAGTCTCAGGATTATGAATTATTTTCTTAATATTGCAATATCTCTCAACTCTAAATTGTAACTTTGTATCACACAATCTCGGAAAAAAAACATCAGAACTCAGATGAACTCACAATGACCTTTCTGTGTTACATAATTATTAGTATTCCAAAGTATTCTAAAGTATTTAGATTAAGTTACAAACTTGGGTGAAATGTTACAAATGACTTTTTAAAGCATGTGTTTTGTAATCTAGTGAAATACATTTTAAAAGTAACCCACCCAGCCCAATAATTAATCAATATATCAAATATACAAGTGTTTTGTAAAGCATTTCAGATGTTTTGAACGCATATGATATTCTTTTACGGCTGAATACAACATGCAATTTAAAGAATACAACACGTTTGAGCGCAGTTGTAACGCACTGGCTGTAATCACACACAGTTGAACGTTAATATAAACTTTAATAATCCAGACAGACACGATCCAACAGAGGACAAACCCCCGAACACGGAGGATAACGAGACTAACGAGGACATACAGCTGTGGTGATTAGTGAGGTGTCCATGGTGACAGATTGTGGCGAGAAATACAAACAACCATGTGACTAAATGTAAACAAACAACTGAAAGGCCATGTGGTGATCATGTGACCGCAGTAACATTTTTGTGTTAAATAAATTCATATCAAGGATGCATTAAATCAATCAAAATTGACATTTATAATGTTACAAAAGATTCTTTTTAAATAAACGCTGTTCTTTTGAACTTTCTATTCATCAAATAATCCTGAAAAATAAAAATGTATGACAGTTTCCACACAAATATGAACAGTTTTCAACATTGATAATAATCATAAATCATATCAGAATGATTTCTGAAGGATCATGTGACTCTGAAGACTGGAGTAATGATGCTGAAAATTCAGGAATAAATTACACTGTACTATATATTCACATAGAAAACTGATGATTTACATTAGAATAATATTTCACTGTTTTTACTGTATTTTTGATCAAATAAATTCAGCTTTGATCACTGGATATAAATTACACTGTACTATATATTCACATAGAAAACAGATGATTTACATTAGAATAATATTTCACTGTTTTACTGTATTTTTGATCAAATAAATTCAGCTTTGATCACTGGATATAAATTACACTGTACTACATATTCACATAGAAAACTGATGATTTACATTAGAATAATGTTTTACTGTATTTTTGATCAATTAAATGCAGCTTTAGGGAGTGTACTGTTAGTATACATCAATAGACACAATGAGAACACTGAGAAGTCAATTGAAAACTATCATCTCCACGATCCCTGTGTCGTGTGTCCGTCTCTCTGGATCAGCACAGGAAAACAGTCATTGTGAGTTCAAAAAGAACAAGCTGTTGCTTTACAATCGTCCGCCGGTGAATTATTAGAGCCGCGTCGAACCTCGTCATCATCCACCTGACATCTGAGCGCAGGGAAGGTCTGGCGTTCCTAAAGGTAGCACACTAATGAGGGATCATTACAGCTGCGGGAGACCTCAGCGCCGAGACACTGATCCTCTGAGCCCCTTTCAGCTGTTTCATGTCAGAATAACAAGTCTTTTCGTTTAAGGTGACACGTTCTGCACGGGTGCCACGAGTAAATTAACCATAATGTTTCTCCTTGACAGCAAAGAAAAAGTTTGGCATGATTAGTGGGTTGCTGGATCCGACCGTGTCGGTCATTTGCATCAGGTTTTTCTCAGAAATATTGATTTCGTGGTCAAGCGGGATGAGTGGACGGCTTTGGCGCTGCGGGTTCGAGGTTGTAGAGAATAGTGGACTCATTAAGTCGGCCGACGGGATCTAATTAGTATTTGAGGGTATGTGTGCGTAAGGTTTGGGTTTTGCACACATACAGACACAGAGACAAAACCCTTTACAGAGACGTGCTCAACAACAATAAGGATGTCGTTAAAACAGAGTTTCTGCTCACAAATTTGTCCCAAAACAAGTATCGACACACACAGACAGTAAGATCTGTAAATGAGTGAATTATTTCTTATGTCTCTTGGATTTCACGTATAAATACAGTATATTAATGTTATTTTCTCCATCATCACGTCTTCGAGACGTTTGTGCTGAACTTAAGCAGCAGTTTAACTTCTGAATCTCTGGAGGATTCGTAAAGATTTATGAACGATAACTCATGAATATCTTTGAAGTCAGCAGTCAATATTTTATGATTTGAATGTGTGTATGGAAGCATGCGATGGACGATAAACATTCTGATATTTTGTGAACTGCAAACATGACTGAACGCTTCAGCGTCTCTCTTCAGAATGTCATTTTAAACACTCAAGCTATAATTTTATCGTGTTTTTAAGCCTTGCATCTCTGATAAATAACTAATTCTGTTGTAAATTTAATTTGTTTCAATGATTTATATGATCAAACACACATTTCCATTTGCTCTAAATTTTGGAGAAGCACTTTTGAACGATGTTGGCTTTGGAAAACACAAATCTTCTCCCAGCCTCAACCAATTTGTCTGTAATATTAAACACATTTGTCATTGAACCTTATTAGCATGAATAATTTGTTAAGTATGCGTCCTTTATAATAAATAATGTTAAATAACTGCATTGTACAGAATCCTCCGCACAGAAAAGGGTTTAATGGGGAGAAAACAGGCAGGAATGAATTGCGGAGCTCTTTTGCTGCTTTTAGTTAATTGCCAGAGCCTCTAACAATTCATTTCAGAGCTGGAGGTAGAGCAGATCGATAAATTTGACCTTTTAGACAGTATTTTCAGTCATTCACAGAGCCAAGCGCACCACAGCTAATATATCCTCACTGTCTTACTGTCATTATCTGCACCGATAATGGCTTATAAACTTCCCTGCGAGTGAACTAACTTCTCAGTCATTCTCACGGACACTGAATGCAGAACATGAGACTCAAGAGGTGTCTTTGTCAACTAGAAGATGGAAAGACAGATGTTGATCTAAGCAGGGATTCGGGAAACGTTTGTCTGAGTGTGAATGATGACTGATGAGCCTCTTGGAAACGAGACTCGAACACGCTTAAAAATAAAAAGTCCAAAAGACGGTTTTCACAGCGATGCCGCTGAAGAACAAGTGCTTAAAAGAACCATTTATGTGTAACGTGACATGCTGGATTACGACTCGAAGACGGTATATAAACTTCCAACAGTTTATTGCTTAACGGAATCACGGCAGGAATACAAAACACGAACATGAAACATGAAACTTTAACGACTGACCATCACTGGACTGACACAGAGGGAATATATACAGAGGAACACAAGAGGATAACGGGTAGGGCACAGGTGACAGACATGATTACAAACAAGACACAGCTGAAGACGATAGACTAATAATGAGACGATGACAAACTGAAACTCAAAACTAAGACCATGTGACGAATGACAGGACTAAAACTCAAAACAAGGAACTCGTGACTGAAGACAGGACTGGGGAAACAGATCGACAGAACATGAAACTCTAACATTATGTTCTTAGAGTGAAGAATATTTTATAATATAGAGAACCTTTTGTGCAGTGAGTGTTAAAAGTTTAACATTTTTATTCTGTGGAATTGTGGAATTTACAAAAACAAATGTATCCGCCTCAATTGAGTGCATCGTTTTACTCGAAGGTTTCATTAGTTAACGTTAGTTTAATACTTTTGTGATTAACGTGGCGCTGACTGAAGACCCAAAGATGAAGAAGGAGCCACAAAAACACAAAACTAAGGTGATTTTAATGAGAATAATCCACAAAACAACAACCGACCAATGAAAGGTGAGCAAGGAGGAATAAATACAGAGATAATGAACTCAGCTGTGAGAATTATCAGTGTCCATAGAAACTAATGAAGCAGTGTGACAAATGAAATCTTTCTTTCAGTCTCATTGTTAGCGCAGGGTTCCTTTAGGGTTCCTTTAAAGAAGTTATTACTCCAGCACCTGCACAACATCATTCACCAACATGGCTGAACGACAGGTCTGGGATCATACAGTGGCGTGTCGATGTGTGGGACTGTACTTATGAAACTTTAGAGGAGACAAATGTGAGAGCAGCAGAGTCTCCAGCTGAGGAGAATGATCTGAACGCAGTGTGAAGTTGATGAGATCTCTTCTAAAACTTTAAAGTAGACCATTGTGAAAGTGTTTGTGTCTGGAGACTCCAGCAAAAGTCTCCATTTGATGCTAATTTAACCTTATTTTTGTCTAGCAGAAACATCTCACTTTTTGATTTTTCTTTCCGATGGACACGACCTAATATGGATCGATCTCACTCGTGAGTTTTGGGGTTTTGGAGCGGGTCAGATTGATGATCGGCCGAAGGCTATTAAGACGAATTATTTTATGTAATAATTAATGGCTCTGCTCTCGTCAGCACAGCGATAGTCTCTTTGTTAATTACTTAAGCACAAGCAGGTGTGCTTTTGTTAACTAGCTTGAAAATGAACATTGTAAATAATTATAAAATATAATAAAGGACATTATATGTTTCTCTGTATATGTGTTTATACTCAATGAGTAAAAATATCTGCTATATATTACCATATCTGATCACATATATTTGTATATATATTCATTATGATATAAATAAATGTAAATATATGGTCACATTTTTTAATAAATGAAAAGAGGCAATTCCTTATGTATTCTTCAATATATTGTTTAATATCTTGATCATTCATATGTAGGGGAATATATTTCCTTTGCGTAAGGGCCGCTCCAATGGCTTTCATCCACACCCTGCTTCATTTTAATAAATCTTTAATACATTAGCTCATCCATGAAGATGATTTCTCATCGGTTTCTTTTCCACCGCCTGTACACGTGAAGACTACACCTCCATGATTCTGTGAAATCAAGGAGTCATCGAATTTATTTTGAACAAGCGACCTCTAGTGGCGGGAATTACATATTGTGGCTTTAATATTAGGCAATTGACCCTTCGCTAAGCCCCGCCCCCTTTAGTTACTGTTGCTATGTTCGCTCTCACGCCACACATCATGTTCTCACGCAGTGAAGCAAAGAGGACCCTGACAGCGTATGAAAGAACTTCATTTTTAAAATATTGTAATGTTTTAAAGCAGTTGAATCAATAAATAGCGTCTAGTGTGTGTTTAATGTGTGGTGACAGATCGCTGTAGCTCCTCGTGAAGCGATCATCTCTTCATACTAGTTCATTTATAGCATCAAATAAACATGAATGAACATCAGAAGGAATGTTGTTTCAAGACGTGATTCAAGTTCACCAACGTTAATCTACTAACTCCCCTGACCGCTTTGACGGACAAAATGGCGGATTCGGGGTTATGATTGGTCAGATCGCCTGTCAATCAAACTGCCGGCGAAGGGTTAATTATTTCACCTCCTTTATTAAATACACCTATTTATATAGGCATACATTTTTTTCTGTAGCTATTTGCACTTTGTACGAATTAGCCACCACATAAAATATATATGAATTGTTTGTAAGATTTTCTTAACGATAGATGTTATAGTACAAGTAGTGATAGCTGCTGTTCACTGTACACTTTAAATAGCAATAGATTCCATTTACACTATGTAAAAATAGTATTTTATTAGCAATAAGTGTAAATAGTATTAGTGCTGTTTATACTCAGAAATAGTGGCAGATATTACTTGCACCTCAATGATTATGTAATGATGAGCGAGTCAGCGAATGCGATCCAAGTGCAGCTTTATTTACAGACGTAGTCAGACAGGCAATGGTCAACTCAACAGCAAACAGAAGTGGTAAGGAACAGGCAAGCTCGTAGTATAAATCCAGGCAATTGGTCAAAGGCGGGCAGATAAACATCAAACAGGCAGGATCAGGAAACAGGAAAAGAAGACAAGGAAAATACGCTCGGAATTGTAATACCAGGATTAACAATACTTCGCAGTGTGGCTGTGTGTGAGTGGTGTTTTTATAGTGATGAGGTGTGAGTGTAATTGAATCAAGGTAATGTGCTACAGCTGGCTCGGGTGATCAGTGACTGGGTGAGGGGCTTGTGGGAAATGAAGTTCGTGTAACAAAGTCCATGATATGGAAGGGCGACCTCTGGTGGCAAGTGGGTGAGACATGACGGAGCGGATTCATTACAGATTATAGTTATTAAAATGATTGAATGGATGCTGCTTTATTGGGACAATAACTACACCTAACCAATAAACACTGTATTATTAAACACGCATTGGACACTTTACTTCCACTTTTCGAATATTTTCTTCATTTTTCTTTAAAATAAATGCCTTTCGGATCAGATACGTGATGGACAAGGTGGATTTGTACCGCAGCGTTCCTCTTACACTATCGCCACTGTTGACGATTTAACATCCTCCATCATTTTGTCTGACATCAGCAGGCAGAGTTGGTGTAAATTGCATTTTTTTTGTGAAAACAAATTATTATTATTATTGTAAATAGTGTAATAGAACACAAAATATGAGACACACATAAATGCTTAATTAAAAGCCCTCTGATGTGGAACAAAGAAACGGAAAAAGACAAACACACACAAAAATCTTAATGGCGTGATGCTATAATAGTTCTTACAACAAAACACACTGGGTTTTGTGACTCCGATGCTTTAAAAACAAGTAATGCGACACCTAAGTGCATCGTATTCATGGAAAGTGCCAAATACAATTGAGGAAAGAGAAGAGCCTGTAATTGGGTCCTCAAAAGCATCTGGGTCGTTCCGGCCATTACGAGGCCTGGAGAGAAATGAATCAAACACATTTAACACACGGACATTTGAGAAGTTATAAATTACACATCAATTTGTGATGATAAAATGCACATCGCAGAGAAGAAAAGGAACTGGAAGGAGAGGAAAAAAAGGGAAATTTGCAAGAAAAATCATTAGCGTAATGATTGGAGAGGGGAATGGAACAAATGTAGATTTGCTAATGAAGTGCCCCGTTAGCCTTTCAGAATCCCTCTGTTAAAGCCCTTACCTTCCCTCATAACAAATTTAATTCGAGCCTGTAATTAAATACCTTTCTATTTATTGTGCAGACATTGATCATTTCAAGTGTGATCTCTGCATGGAGTTTGGAAGGGGGAAAAAAAAAAAGAAAAAACGAAAGAGAGAATTTAAATCAATCATCACTTCTGACTTTTTAATGGTCTATTTTCTTTCTTTTACTTGCCTTCAACTTCCGTTTTGACATTCAATGTCTGACAGTAATTTGCCCCACCAGCATGCCTCGGTCGGATCAATAGCAATTCGATTCTTAAAACTCGATAGGACTAGAGCCCATTACGGAACAGTTTCCTCTTTTATGATACGTTCAATTCTACTGCTGGACAGAAACGTTGTTTGTGATTTTATTCTTTCTCAATATTCTCCATTCACTGCAACCGCAGAGAGCAAATAAAAACAGATGCAGTGTGCATTAGCTGATCATGTGACATTAACTCAATGTATTTATTTAAAGGTGTCATTTGTGTAAAATAGGCTTTTAAGCATTTACCAGTTAAAGAAATACATGTGTTCTGTGTTCTAGGACTTTTATTTTGAATTTTTTTCACTTCCTGTGTTCAGTTTGCATTTTGCTTTGTTTCTATAGTTACCTTTGTTTGTTACCATGGCGATTCATTACCCACACCTGTTCCTTGTTAGCCTTGTTTTTTCCTGTCTTTGTTTCGGTAAATCTGTGGCTAAGTTTGGGGGCAGTAACCATCTGTAACATTATAAATGGCTTTACAGCCAGTTTAATGCTGAATTTCATCCTTGTTGAATATAAAAAATTAAAAAAAAAATCGAACTGACCCCAAACTTTTGAACAGCAGTGTATAATGTTACAAAAGCTTTCTATTTCAGATTTTTCTTGAGCATCAAATCAGAGTGATTTCTGAAGGATCATGTGACACTGAACACTGGAGTAATGATGCTGAAAATTCAGCTTTGATCACTGGATATAAATTACACTGTACTATATATTCACATAGAAAACAGCTGATTCACATTAGAATAATATGTCACTATTTTACTGTATTTTTGATCAAATAAATGCAGCTTTGATGAGCAGAAGAGACTTCTTTCCAATCCCAAACTTTTACATTTGTGCAGGAGTAAGCACGTGGATTCAGACAGAAGCGTCCATGATATTAGTATGCGACTGCGAGTGTGCAGTATCTCCTTGTTTACTGCACGATATTCTTAGATTAAGCATAATGATGTGCCATCGCAACAGCAAACAATCCAGTAATCGTCAGCCTCGCGGCGGGGAGATTGCGAAGGTCATAATAGATTGTGACAGTTCATTACTTATTATTACCTCCAGGATTAATCCACAGAGTGCCGGGCCGTGGTGCGGCGGCCCGTTTTGCCCCCAAGCCTCCAGACAATCCATTATTTGCTTGATATTTGTTGGAAAATAGGTCAGAAAAAAGATGAGGCCCACACTTTCCCAGAGAGGACCATTACGGTGCCGCATAATGAAGGCATATTTCTTTTCGTTCTTTTCGCTGGGGTTCAGCTGAAGAAGGACGTGGAAGTGAAGTCGCTGTGTCCACAGCAGCAGAATCTGTGCTTTTTGCTTTTTAATTGAGATTCAGTGCGGCAGAAAATTGACGGTGGGTATCTGACAGCGTGGGACTGATGACTTGTTGTTCGTCTCTTGAGGAGGATAAATTATTCATACTGAGAGAAGAGGACAAACAAACAGAATGTGGCAAAATAAATAAATAAAAATGAAGGGATTTTCTTGAGCTTCATCTCTTTCAGAGGAATAATATTGATGTAGCTAGTTCATGCCAGTTTGGCTTAGTTTTCATTGTGTTATTTATCTAAACAGTACAGTAGCGGATCTTACCACGCTTAGAACGGCGAGCTAAAGAGCAAATATTGTCTTGATGTTGTTTCAGGGCTCTACTGGAACAGGTTTTCCTGCTTAAATGTTGACTATTTTATATGATCAGAAACACTGACGCTGATATAGAGAAGAACATCATCAAACAGCAACATTACACTCTGAAGAAAGTTTGAAAAAGATTTTGTATTGATTTTCTTCTCAGGTTGCACCTTTACCAGATAAACTGCACATTCAGCGGACCCAATGATTTGTACAAGATGGCAAAATTGTACGGTTTTTGTACCTGTAAAGATGTGCCATTTTCACGTAATTCAATCTTATTGAAGGTCATATTAGGCTATTACAACTTACTGTACGAGTGTGTCTATCTGGTCTGCTGACACCATAATGATGCGGAAAACGCTAAAAAGCATGTTACAATGTTCAACAGGGGCACAAACTTACAATCGGACTTGTGTAAAATATGTTTCTGGCTTTAACATCTTCAAAAGCTTTAAAATTGTGCATTAGTTCACTTCAGAATGAAAATTCACTCACCTCCATGTCATCCAAGATGTTCATGTCTTTCTTTCTTCAATGGAAAAGAACTGAAGAGGAAAACATTCAGGATTGTTCTCCATATAGTGGACTTCAATGGGGTTCAACGGGTCCAAATGTCAGTTTCAGTGCAGCTTCAAAGATCTACATGATCCAGACGAGGAATAAGAGTCTGATCTAGAGAAACCATCGCACATTTTATACTAAAAAAAAAAAATTATGTACTTTTTAACCACAAATGCTGGTCTTGCACTGCTCTGATGCGCCACACATCACGTCATCACGCTGGAAAGGTCACGTGACGTAGGAGGAAGGACCGCGGTAGGGAGAAAAATTCATTTTCTCCTCCAACTTCAAAATCGTCCGACACTGTCGTTTTACCTGTTTTTGTACAGGTCGTTTGACTCCGCTCTGTAAACACTGGATCGGTGAAAAAAGCAAATAAATAAATAAATATCAGGCTCTGCATTATCAAATCAAAAGTGATCATGGACAGTAATGACTATTTATCAACTAAAACTTCTGCAAGCATGAAATGAAGCTCGATTCGCTTTCATGGCATATATGACTATATCCAAACGGACTACTAAAATGTCAAGGCCTGATCCCATGTCTGCGACTGCATGTTGGAAAGCCTGCAGCATTTCTGTCAAACCCATTTAGCCAGAATACATTATCACCATGGTAACTGTGGTAATCTTGTTTACCTCTGTGGTAACGCAGCAGTACCTGTGCGGCCGCGCTCTTGTGCTGCTATAATGACAGTGTTTGCGCTGTGGTAGAGCTGAACCTGGTAAAAACGCCACGGAGAAGCTGCACAAACAACTGCAAGTCAAACACAGGACCTTCGTTAGAAAACATCTGAAAAGCACAGCTTTCACCTTTTTCCCTTGATCACAGGTATTTTCTAGATCTGTTTTGTAAGGGATTGAGGGTCATTTTACCCTGAACACTTCTGCAAGTCATGCTGAAGCTGGGAAACATTAAAAAAATCATTATAAATGCAGTCACGGTGTTAAACGAGGTTACGTTTTTAGTCATTCAAATAATGTCAAACGATTGAATATTTGGTTTATTTTTCTACTCTCTCATGAAGGATTGGAGAGTAAAACTGACAAAAAAAAATCTGGGTCATTATCCTTAAATAAAACTATTAAAATGTTTCTGTGCATTGAAAGCTGAAATAAAGTATAAATATTAGCTGAAAACTATAAGCTGTTAAACCAAATAGCAATTGCAAAAAAAAAAAAAAAACTAATAAAATGACAAAAAAGAGACTTAATATGCAAATAAATAGGGTTAGGGTTATTTATTTATTGTGCCTGAAGTTTTATTTTCTGAAGTAAGGCGTACTGGCATAGAAACCCAAGTTAGGTTATTTTTGACCAAAAAGTTTTTGAACTTCTGGGTCCAAAGAACAACCCCAATATCAGAGTCAGATATTGGGGTTGTTCTTTTAACCCAGACGTTGGGTTATATTAACTATAATGTTGGGTTATTTTTAATATTTAACCCAGAATTTGGGTCAAAAAGAATAACCCATTTTTCTGGGTTGACATAACCCAGAAATTAGTTGGTTCCTTTTTAACCCATTATGGGTTATTTTTGACCCAGGAGTTTTTAGTCTGTATGATCATAAATATTCGCCCCTGATTTTGTCTCAAATAACTTGCATCAAAATGAATCAAACTTCGCCTCATGTTTTCCAAAGGTTGGCAGAGGAAGTGATCCGGGTCTTTGTCATCACACACGGTGGGAAATGGCCATCTAGGATCTGTTGACTCTCATGAAATGCCCACGTCGTTCCACATTATGCTAATTTGCGTTATAACAGCGATTAATCACGTCCAATCACCACAGGTACAGGCTCAACAGAGATCGGTGATGAAGTGCTTTCATTTGCTCAATAAGAAGATGACAAGATGGCAGCGGAGTCATTATGCTGCTAACAGCTCTTCGTTCTCTCTTAACCAGACGTGTCACGATAACACACAGTCCCGCCCCTTCCACCCCGATGACACGCCGAGTTATGGCTGCACCAATCAAACACTTTGGGGAACTTTGTTATAAACAACCATAAATTACACACATAAAAACAGCTTAAAATCACTTTAGTTTTTATTATGGTTTTATTCATATTTTGAATTAGAGTTTTTGTGTGTGTCGCTTTAAATGCAAATGAGCTGCTGCTCCAGAAGAGGGCGGAGCTTTAACAGCTCAACAACAACAAAGCTGGAGAATCTCACGCAGACAAAATGAGGAAAGTGTTCAAACTGATGGAGAGACTCAGGAAGAAGTTCAACTTTTAGACGTTTCTGAATATATATCTGCTTCATTTATTTAATTAAAAATACAGTAAAAACAGTAAAACATTGAAATATTATTCTAATGTAAATCATGTGTTTTCTATGTGAATATATAGTACAGTGTAATTTATTCCTGAATTTTCAGCATCATTCCTCCAGTCTTCAGAGTCACATGATCCTTCAGAAATCATTCTGATATGATGATTTGATTATTATCAGTTTTTTCAGGATCCCTTGATGAATAGAAAGTTCAAAAGAACATCATTTATCTGAAATACGAAGCTTTTGTAACATTATACTCTGCAGTAAGAATTTTTATATTTTTTTGAAAAGAAATTAAAGAAATTAATATTTTTTATTCAGCAAGGATGGATTAACTTGATCAAAAGTGACATTTATAATGTTACAAAAGATTTTATTTCAAATAGAAAAGAGCTATTTTAAATTGTAATAATATTTCACTGTAATTTTTACTGTATTTTTAATGAAATAAATGCAGCTTTGGTGAGCAGACAAAACTTCTTTTAAAAATATTAAAACGGATCCCATATATATATATATATTCTCTGTTGACTTATAACAATGCGTCGCGCCAGTTTCTGCCATCTATCAAGTTCCTTTCATAATGTGAGCGAGAGAAATGAACGTGTCGAGAGAGAATTCATTAGAAACAGCAGCTCTTACCTCATTTACTCCACATATACTTCAGTTTTCCAGGTTGATGGATTGGAAAATGCCACTGGACTTTTCCTTATATTAGTTCTTCATATACGCTTTAATCAGAAACACTTGCCATTCTGATGACGGACAGTTTTTTGAAACAACGATGAAGAAACTTGATGAACGATAAATTCATCATTTGCAGTACAAGCAAACAAAGCGTGTGGATTCAGTGTCTGATCCGGCGGCGCTGTGCCGTGAAGTGGATCACGCTGAGCCGCTGTTTCTTACCGCGTGGATTATCTCTTGTGATGCAGATGCTCTTCCCGTTTTCCCAACAGGAGCACGGACAGATGGCCCAACAGCTCTATTCCTCCAGCTATGTCCAGTTCCATTCCAAAGAAACACTTTATATCAACAGTGTCCACTTTAGACACTCAACTAAACTCTTCAAAAATAAAGGTTCTTTATGGACGTTGACGGTTCTGTGAAGATCCTTTAACATCCATGGAACATTTCTAATAGATTTTAAGAATGTTCTTCATTCTTCGAGGAAGGTTTTTAACTGCATTGCTGAGAAAACAACTTTTTGGAACTTTTATTTTTAGGATTGAACATGTCTGACTCTCAGTAGAGCGCTGGCGGATCATCAGGTCGAGGTTTGGGTTCAGGTTAGTAGAATAATTTGGCATGTATTTGTGAAGTTTCTCACAGTCGGTAGAATATCTGCTGAGGAGCATCAAAATAAAGTTGATGCGAGATTCTAATCCTGATCCACCACTGATCTAGTGACTGATAGTTGGAAACAGAGAGTTCTAAAGTGGACTTTTGAAATAAAGCGTAACCAATAAAACTCGCGATGTGCTCAATATAACTTATTAACATCATAATTTGCTGGAGGTTCACAGAAACTCTGGGAAGAAGAAGAAGAAAAAAAGTCTACTTTATACTTTTTAAAGACATTCATATAGATTAAAACATACAAATTAACAATCAAAGACTCATTAAATCAGGGGTATTTTAATCTCGACGTCAGCTGTTTGTCATCAAAATACATCTTTTTCTTTGCTAAACATCACAATTATTTCAAAAAATATTTTTTTTGTTGTTGTTGTTGAATTAGTTTCACAGAGTTTAAAGTTTTAAAACTCATTATAAATTTAAAGGAATAACAGGGTTCAATTTTGTTGAATCATATATGATACAGTAAAAAAACCTTGGGTTATTTTACTAACCCAACCGTTGGGTTACACATGTTGGGTCACTATGTTGGTTATTTACCAAAAATGTTGGGTCGTTTTTAACATCGTTGGGTTATTTTAGTAACACAAAGCGAAGTCGTGTCGTTTTTTATGAATAGAACTTTTATAACATTACTGAAACATTACATATATTCTAAAACTGAATTTTATTATTCAGTTTTGATGTTGTCCAGTAAAGTTAAGTGAGATCGATTGGAAATGAATAATACAATAATAATGAAACATACTGGTGAAACTGCTTCAATCCCTGGTTAAAAATAACTTGTATATAATATAACTGTTGGGTTATTTTTCACCCAAAATTTTTTAGTGAGTATAAAGTGACAGAAGCTGTTTTTCTCAGTGTGAGGGTCATAACCAGGTCTGATATTTCTCATGTACTTTATCATGTGTTATGAGTTCATTTTTGTTTTGAGAGCTGATTTACTCTCTCTCTCTCTCTCTCTCTCTCTCTCTTTTTCAACTGCTGGATTTCAACTACTTTTTTTGCCATGACCTGCAGCTCTGTTTCTGCTTGAAAGGCTTTTCTGAGAAGCATAAAATCATAATAAAAGATTATTTTCTCTTTTTTATAGCTCTTAAAGATGATAACAGACTCGCAGGCTTGGCTGTTCCTGTGGGCATTAAAAGCCACATGACATGAAATCTTTTTACATGTAGTTTCTGTATGAAACACAATATGAGTTCACTGGGGAAAACGTGGCATAAAGACAATTTTCAGAAAATACAGTAAAAAATGATGGTCTAAAAACACCAGTGGGGTGGAAAATGGACAAGTAGTTTTATTTAACTCGATTATTGTTTCAAAATTACTGTATTGTTGCTTAAAATGAACCCAAGATATGATGGAAATTAACATTTATTAATATGTTTAATGAATAAACATGTATTAATAAGTTTGATGAATAATAATTAAACAATAAACATTCATTAATTAATGTTCACCGTTTGATTATTATTGTTGCCTCTAGTAATTATGTGTCCAATTTTATGTTCATTTCAATCCAGACATACAGTCATATTTAAACAAAAGTTGAGTTAAATAAAACTACCCAGCAAACATTTAACCCAACCTCTGGGTTAAAACAACCAATCGCTGGGTTTGTCCATTTCCATTGTTTTTAAGTTTCACAAACAATTGCAAAGAACTAATAAGGAACAGATTGAATTAAATAGTGTTTTCTTGTCAAATTTACTCCAAAAATCTAAAAACAATCCATTTTTATTTTTGAAAGCACTTATTTGATCAAAATGCAGTACAAAATATTGTGAAATATGTTTACCATTTAAAATAATTTTAAGAGATTAAATGTCTGATATGATTACAATTTCCGTGTTTTATTTGAATGTGTTTTAAAAATTTTCATACAGTAATCAACCTGATCAAATGTATGTGTATCATAAAGCTTTTTTTCACCTCCATATATTTACTTGATTCCTGTAAATTTGCATATTCATCAAGCATCTCATTTCTGTCTGGCCAGAGAATTTCGTCTTTTCCCGAGGGAAATGTTGGGAATGCTGAACGGATGTGCTCAGAGGAGAGTGAACGGAGGAGAAAAACTCCACACCTGGATTCAGAAGCTGAGAATAAGGAGGAACTGGACACTGTCCTGAAAGGTCTGAGGATCACAAGACAGAGCAGCACAACATGAGATCCTGGTCTGACTTTTCTTGACACTGAAGCCAGAGTCGATCTGCTCACATCACCCTGAACACGCTCGATTCCAGCGGCTCTCTTCACTTTACAGTCTTTTTTCTCATGCTTATTTTCTCTCATGCTCTTCCCTCTTCCCACTTCACACCTGCTCTTGGTTTTACAAATGAGCCCATGCACGCGTCGCAAAGTCATGCTAGCGCCCCTTCAGAATTAATGGGACACGTGTTGTTCACGCAGTCTGTTTACTTCTGCAAATAAAGCCGTTTTCAGCTTCTAGACCGCATATGCTGCTGTACGATTCCCTTTGCTTTTTAATTATATGTGTGTTTTGCTGACTGGGATCTGCTGTGTTTATATTTGCTCGCTCTGGTATTGCATTAGTTATTTGTTGAGCTGAGAACTAGTGAATTCTCCAAATGTTTCAGGGTGTTTTGATCTTCTGACGATACCGTCCGAAAAACAGCTTCAAAATGAAGCCAACGATCCTCAGCTAACAGGTTATGGACATTAATAACATCCAGTAACATTAATAGAACCTTCGTTCAACGTTTAATGACGTTAAAATGAAACATTTTAGTTTGTCTAACAGTTTTTTAAAGGTCACAACTTGCTTCAGAACGTTCCATAATGTCTGGAAAATGCTAAAATGTTCCTTTAACGTTCTAAAACATTTAAAAAAAAACTCACAGAACTCTAGCAAAACGTTCTCAACGTGTATTTCGTGTTCGGCGCAGGAGTCATTCGTTATTGAGATGGTGTTGTGAGATCATGAGCCGTGAAGCGCCAGCGATGTTCTGGTATCAAGTGGCCCTCAATGAAAGACGCACTAAAGCGAGCGTTTCTGAATCATCCGCGAGGAAGATTGCCAAGACACAGCAGGGTGATTAGCATTTGTTAATACACAGATTTCAGGCAGCCCATTATGTTTGCATTTCAAATCCCTGTGAGATGCTGGTCTCCAATGGTTGAGAGTTTATGGATCAAAAACATCTGCCATCTTTTGGGCTCTACCTCAGTAGCTTAATCTGATATGCTGATCTCTCTCTCTCTCTCTCTCTCTCTCTCTTTCCAGTGCATCGACTCACCCGTCATTGACAAATCAAGTTAGAGGAGCAAGTTTGTTTCCCAGAAACCAGGGCTGGATTGGATTTAGCCAGCAGAACGCTAGTGATTGACATCAAGTGTCATTACAGCAGAGCGGCGCTGGTCGGCACAAATCAATGGAGCTGGAGGGAGGCGAGGGTTACAGTCAGACGCTGTGTTTCCATCAACAGCTGCTTCTGTTGCTGCTTTAATTGCTTCGCTTGTCAGTTTTGCCCTGCATGTGCTAAACGAAAGCAATGTCATGAATATTTTACCGAAAATATGAGGCGTTTCAAATCTTACGTGTTGTGATTGTGGAAATTACTTTGTTATCCATTTCACAACATTATGCGTGACGTTTCATCGCTGAGAGTTATGGATGTTTGTTTTTGCATGTTTTATGAAGGTGCACAAAAAGAATTTTATTTCTTTTTCACTCAGAAATTGCTAGTTGATTTCATAAATAATTTCAAAGAGATGGCGAGTAACACACTGGGCGCGATCATGAACCCGGAGCGATGCCACGCAAGTTGGAAAATTGAAAGTTGTGAATAAAACAAAGGTTATTGAAGTTAAATTCTTCTAAATCATACATCCCGATCATACACCAGGCGCGACCCAAGGCACTTATTACTAACACACGCTTTACATAACAAAAAAATACTGACTTTAGAGCAGGTTTTTGTTGGTCAATGTCTCAGTGGTTTTCAGTTCCTCAAAATAGCAATACGCCAACAGTGCACCTGAAGCTAAAAACACTTTGGATGTATGATTGGGCCATTCAATTGAATGTTAAATTTAGAAGAATTTAACTTCAATAACCTTTGTTTTATTTACAACTTTAGGGATAATAATAATAAGTAATGATATATAGATTTCAGCATTATCATTTCTGATGAAAGGAAACACCAATAAGTTTAACTGTCAAGGAAAGATGTTCACTTTGACGTCTGATCCTGAAACATCAAGTATGAACGTGCTATTAGTGAAACAATTCACAGATACGAGTCACAATAATGACTGATAACGTTCAGATTTTGAGTGGAATTTGTGCAGAAAGTTTCTTTTCAACAACCCTTGAGTTTCAGTGTGGAGAACCAGCTGATTTCAGCAGATGAGTGAAAACATGTATTGTTGGTGTGAGAGCAAAAATAAGAAAGCAAAGTGTCCTTGATTTGTCTGAATCGAAGAAATATGTAAACAGCTCCATTCATCATACTGGTCAGTGTCATAATTGCATCTAGTGACAGTGCTGATATTGAGCTGTCCTTGACTTACTGGGGAAAAGAGTCAAATGAATGACAAAGAGCAAAAGCCAATTCTTCACCGCCTGAGAAAATATGTCGGAATGCCAATTTAACATGGAAAATATGAACCTCCTCCACAATAACTTGAGGCCAAAGACTCGCATCACAATGTGTCACGTAATGAGAAATAAATTGAATATTTGAATATTGTTTTATAGTATTTGAATATTTACTGAATTATTATGATTTTGCTTTTTGTTCCATTTAAGTAACATTTTTGAGCATTTTGTCAGAACTTAATTTTATTGTGTTCAATCCTAATATATTTGAACATGATATTGACTTAACACATTTGTGTTAAAACTACATTAATCATTTTATTATTTATTTATTTATTAATTTGAAAATAAATAAATAAATAAATAAATAAATATAATAAGTTGGACCAACATAAAAAATAAAAGTAATTTGACAAATGTAAAAAGTTAAGTAAACTAAACCATACTACAGTAAATTCATTTAGCTTGATCCAAAAAAATATTGTTTTAAAAGGTGTTTTTGGCTCCTTAAAACCTTTCAGCAATCAGATCTTAAAGGGATCACGATCTGCGTCGATTTATTGATTTGTAATGTTTCCTGGGTGCACTTATAATGTTATAATGTGAAAATAGTCATAATTTAGAAATAATTGTCATAATCCTTCCCTGATTTTATCCTCTGTTTTAAGGGGCGTGTCTGTGAGACTTCAGTGTAAACGCCCACTGCCGTGATTGGACGACATCTTTCCATTTGAAATATACTCTCTCAAAAACCTTTAGAATGTTTTCACTATTACAGCTCTCAAGGTTTACTAATCATGAAAAGTGTTGATTATAGCGTTATATTTAGACATGACAGGTTGCAGTGATGAACGTTGTAGTCGATCACAGACATGTTGTTGAGCTCATGAAAGCAGTGATCTCGTCATTGATCGATCGATTTCTGCGCACTAACGAATGCTTTCATCATTTCTAACAGTGCAAACACGATGTAAATAAGAGATTCGTTACTTGTCCAGAACTCACTGATAAACTCTGTTTGATTGACAGCTCCAGCGAAAGTAAAGGGAGCGTTCTTTGATCACTTTCTATATATGATTTAATCAGTTTAAATGACAGATTATTTTCATCCTGAGAGAAACTTGGTACCGTTTAGTCACTGGTTTGATTTACTGATATCAGATCAGGCGTTAGAATTAACACATGTTGTTTCATTACTGTCATAAAAGTGTGTTTGAAAAGCCTGTGATTGATTTACCAAAGAATCCACAGTGAACTGTACCGAATACTGATAAATAAAGCTCAGCTGAGACATTCCCATTGTTGAAAACTACTAATGTATCGCTCATCTCTCGTCATCAGTTGGCTGTCCGGGACGAGTCGTTCACTGGGCTGGTGTCAACGAAAGCTGTTTTTGGACTTAGAAGGACGTTTTCAGTTCTGAAACTTTCAGAATATTCTTAGTGCAATGACCTCTTATATATCAAAAGCTCAAGGGGAAGCTGATTTTTCAATTCATGACCTCTTTAAAAGACTTTTTTCTCAGTGTGAAAACCATTTTGATTTTGTGCAATGAAATATTACGTGGAAGTTAAAGTTTCTTCCTGGAACCATCAACGCCAATGAAGAACCTTTACTTTTAGCAGTGCAGAATTAGCCAGTTCGTTCAGATTTCATTGGCACACTGCTACACATCCACTCCTGCATCAGCTTTCACAGGATTCCCAGTGTTTCCGATTTCACAGCAACCCTTTGTCACGTTTCAATCATGTTTAGCTGTGCGGGTCAAATCAGTTGTAGTCTCAGACTCATCAACAGACAACGCTGGTGAATAATCAACCTGACATGCCATCTGTCTGAACGTCACGACCATCTGCAGCGCAATCAGTCCTGCCTAACCCTCATCCTTCAATCCCATAACATTGTGTCACTAATAGCAACTGTGCGGTTAATTAATGGAATTGTTTAAGGGGAATAATCAACAGATGGCACCACGAGATAAAGGTGAGCTCTCTAAATGAGACTAATCTCGCAGGCGGACCCGATTCTGCAGCGTTTCTTCCCACTGAAAGTATTAGTTATCATCAAAGATTTCCAGTGAGTTTCTCTACATGGAGGTTTATGTGTTAGACTGCTTTCATGCCAATAAATACTGTCCAATTTCTCCTAGTAAACACATGCTTGCTGTTTGTCTTTCAGAATACGCAGTTAAAAGTCATATAAACAAATAAAATCAATTAAAAATATGTATTTTTCCAACTATTCACAATTACATATGCTTTAGATTGCTGATAGATTGGTTTAATGAAGATGAAATCAAGCAGTGTGCTTCTCTTCATTACTGGTAAACACTACACTGATGAGTGCGCACTAATTAGGGACGTGTTTTCCATATTCTGAGTGTAGAGCCGGGCAGTATATTGACTTTGTACGGTATGTTGATGTATTTGTAAAAAATCAATATAGGACAAGACAATATGTCAATACACTGGTTGGATGTTGCAAGCACATCTGAAAAATAGCATTCATTGAGAGCAGCACGATCCAAATGAGAAATGCTCAATAATAACCGCTTGTAAAGCACACAGCCTAGACGACCAAAAGGAAATGTTTCAGACGTGTTTTCCTGCATGTTTCACGGGGATATTCTCGTTTGTAAATATTAGAAAATCACATGAATATTTCCGGCTCATCCTGACAGCCTCAGCAAATCTTCACTGTCAAACATATGCAGTGCAATTAAACGGGAACATAATAATTTTGACTTTTTACTAAAATATTTGTTGGAAAGAAAATGTTCTATATAGAAGCTTAAAGGGATCCGCCAGGAACTTCGTATAGAGGTTTGATGGAATTATTTTATGGATTTTTTTATTGATTGATAGAAGTTTAAGTTAATTATTATGAAGAATATATATATATATATATATATATATATATATATACAGGGCTGGGTTTGTTACTTTTAAAATGTATTTCACTACAGATTGCAAAATACATGCTTTAAAAAGTAATTTGTAACGTATTTCGTTACATTACTCAAGTTTAGTAACTTAATCTAAATACTTTAGAATACTTTGGAATACTAATAAGTGTGGAACAAACACAAAAAAGGTCATTGCAAGTTTTTATCTCACAATTCTGACTTTTTCCCTCAGAATTGCGTGATATAAAGTTGTAATTGTGAGTTATAAAGTCAGAATTATGATATATAAACTCGCAATATTGAGAAAAGTCAGAATTGAGAGATATAAATTCACATACAAAATTCACAATAAAATTCAAAAAAAGTCAGTATTGCAAGTTTATATGGTAAATGGTAAATGGACTGCATTTATATAGCGCTTTCACAGACCTATGGCCACCAAAGCGCTTTACAATTTTTGCCTCACATTCACCCATTCACACACACATTCATACACCGACGGCGACGTCAGCCATACAAGGCGCCATCCAGCTCATCGGGAGCAGCTGGGGTTAGGTGTCTTGCTCATGGACACCTCGACACTTGGTCAGGTGGAACCGGGGATTGAACCACCAACCTTCCGGTTAGTAGACAACCCACAATATCTATACCCACTATATCTCCCAATTCTTACTTTATAACTTGCAATTGTGAGTTTAAATCTCGCAATTCAGAGAAAAAGAAGTCAGAATTGTGAAACACAAACTCACAATTGTGAGGGAAAAAACTAATTGTGAGAAAAAGTTGCAGTGACGAGTGAATTATAAAATGACTCACAAAACATGAAAACAGTGGAAAACATGAAACTTAACTCCTCTTTTTCAGACGGTCAGAGTCAGAGAATCACCAATCGCTGTTTAAATGACATTAAAACTCAAAGTAATCACTTTGGTAATCTAAAACACTTTTCAGATGTAACTGTAATCTGATTACCACCCATTTAAAATGAAACTGTCATGAAATACAGTTACTCAAATTTTGTATTTTAAATACGTGACTAAGTTACCCTGTATATATATATATATAAAATCTCAAAAAATGAGCTTTCTCCCATTCATTACTTTTTGACTAAAACCTTTTCCAAGTTTCGTACCATTCCAAGTAAAAAGTCTAAAACGGTACCAAAGTTATATCAATAACTTGACTGCTTCTGTCATCTTGAGGTTCGGTTTCAGTCAACAGCCATGAGTCACATTTCTGCTAAAACTGTGATGTTTGCAAGTAATTAAGAGGCCTATTACAAATCAAGTTATTATCAGAACAAATATGCTGGACACACGGAGTGCCGCCTATGGTGCTGTTTGACATACTGAGGTCAAACAATTACAACCCTCTTAAACTGGCCGTAACTTTGACAGAGATACAATAGGCAAATAAGTGTGTGAGGTTTCTGATGGCATTTAAAGTTCAAAGCCTCCATCATAGACCACAGTTCTTCGTTTCTCATGCTCCAATGACATTTAAGAATTAATTGAAGCAGGGAGAATTGTTTTGGCACACTTGGAGCTCAAAATGACCTTATCCTTCGGTAAAGGCTCGGACATGAAAATGAATATCAAAACTACAGGCTGCACTGGGTCAACAAAATATTGACATCTTATTTAACACGACGCACATGAAAACAATACTAATAACACACTCTTACGGGTTCGTTGGAAATGGAGACAGATAATGCATTCGTTCGCCCCAAATAAGTGTCTCTCTTTATTTGTAAGTCTGAGCCTTGAGGGAAAACCAAGCGTTGACGATGCAACATAAGGTGAAAGATTAGCTGGGGATAACGCCATTGTCTGTGCAGATCTGACATTTACTTCCGTTTTCATGCTTATAAACGATGCCTACAGGTGCAGTTAAAAGTTCAGGATTTCCACTTGTGCATCTGAAATAAGGTGGGTGAGATGTTAATTTTGCATGCACTACCCAAATCCATCACCTCAGGGGTTGAGGGAGCTTAGTTTCAGGAAGATTACAGAGAGGTAGGAACACAACAGGCCATGAATTTAGCATGAATTAGAAACAGGTGCATGGAGACTGATTAGGTACAGCAATGAGCCAAATATGTAATGGATTTTGTGGTTTTCTTTGGTAGCAGGTAATAGGCCCGACAAGTTAAGCCCAAAGTACTGTATACTTTTTAGGCACACCCAATGTGTAGAGTGCGTGTGTCCGAAATATCATCGTACATTCAAAGCCTGGGTTTTCTAATCGTGCAGAAAGATGGGATAAACACCAAGAGGAAGAGTCCTGAACTGGAGATTCATTATAACTCTTGATCTCCTTCGTTAAAAAACAGACAAACAAACAAAAAAAACACACATTATAATAAACACCTTTAACTTCTTAGCAGGTATATGTTTTGTAATGAAGAACAGAAAGTGATGACTCATCTTGCACTCATGGGAGTGTCTAGTTTTTTTGTCCAATCAAATGCTCTATAGAATGAGAATCTGCCACTGGAAAAATAGCCACTGGCAGCAGAGCAAGACAGAATCTTCTTGGAACAGGACTGAAAAATTCATGTAGATCTCTCCCTGTGGGATTTTGTGAGCGGGAGCAGGACAAAACCTGCAAGTGATGGGCAGAAACGGGAAACAAAATTGAAATCGACAAGGGCTTGAAACAAAAATGCCTCCTAAATTCAAGATAATGGCGCCTCCACACAATTAAACCAATGCTGCATCTCAATTTGCTCTAATTAGTATTTGAAATTAGAATTAGAGCTTCTCAAATTGTAGATCGTTGTTGAAATGAGTATTCAAAGAACAGAATCCGAAGTGCAGATCTGTGCTCACTCTAACAGCTAATATTGACCCCAACCCACTGTGCGCTGGACGAGACTTCGATTAGAACTACAAACACAAATGAAATGTTTTAAAAAAACCAACAGTTAAGCAGGGGTACGTTTCCAGAAAGCATTATTAGCCGACTATGGTCGCAAGTTCTGTCAAAGAACGAAAGAGCGTCCATTAAAGATGTCCCGAAGTTCTGCTCTTCTGCTACACACTCAAAAATATGTACTATTTCTTCACACAAAAAACATACGTTTAGGGCATAGTGTAAGTAGGCGAAGTGGGACGCAACTCAAATCTATTACGACCGTTGTGATTAAAGTGAAATGTGATTAAGCATCTGCTTACAGAGCATCAGATTTCTTTTAAGTGCTTATTGCAGCTTTGAACATTATAACCAATCACACACATTTCTGTTGAGCTTATGAATGCAGTGGCAAATCAGTGATTAGATCCAGAGTTTTCTCTCATCATAAATGCTGATTAAGTGATGTGTAATGAAGAGATGCGTGACAACGCGGGTGCAGATCCAAACGCAGGCTTTATGGTAACAGAATGGTCATAACAGACAGGGTCAAACACCAGCAATAGGGATGGCTGACGCGAATCTAACGTTGACACAGTGGCGAGATCCCGAAGCATAGATGTTTCGAAACACTGCTCCGAACTGTCATTGAAAACACCCATGTCACGTGACTATGGCTAAACGAAGCGTTTCACAAGTGTTTCAACAGGTGGCGTGCTTGCCGAGTCTGCGTTTGATTGACAGGGGCGGGAACAAACCACACATTCGCACATCTGTCTCAACTCCCACAAAGTTTAAAAGAGGAGTTAACGCACCTTCACCTCGTGGGTTTTTGTGAGGAGAAAGCAAGTAATATTTTTGAATAAAAATCTGTAAAAAAAACAAACAAAAATGAGACCATTGTGGATTGATTTGTTTTATTAATTTTCAGTTTTCATGACCAAAATAACCTAGCTATTATTATTATTATATATTATAGTTATATAGTGAGGATGTTAAAAACTCACCACATTAACAAAAACACGACATTTTTATTTTTTTAAATGGCTTGTTGTCAAAGTTGTTTCGGATAACACGTGCATTTGACCACTAGGTGTCACCGTGGAGACGGGTGTCGGTATAGTTTCTCGAAGCCTAGACACAATACGGCACATTTGCTTCAACTGTTTCAGTGTTTCGTGAAGCCTCGCTCTGCCCACCACTAACCAGTAAACAGGTATGGAGGAGGATTGGCAGAATCGTAGTTGGTATACAGGTAAATGATGTAGCCGAAAGGCAGCAAGTTTTCATATTCGAGTAAAACACAGAAACAGTCAAAAGGCAGGCAGAGAAACAATCACAAGGGGAAAAAACAGACAGGATCAAGACCGGAAGACAAGACAGGTATAAACGCTCAGAAATGTTAGACACAGGGAAATAACAAGACCTCGCATGGATGTGTTAGTGTAGTGTGCTTATATAGTGCACATAATGAGCTGCAGCTGGTGAGGTGATCAGTGATTACGTACAGGGCTTCTGGGAAATGCAGTCTGCCTGAAATGAGTGAGTGAGTGTGTAGTGCATTGTGGGAAGTGAAGTCCGGGAGTGAATGTGCATGTATGTGTGTGTGTGAGTGAGTGAGTGTGTGAAAGTTCACGGTGGAGTGCCCTCTAGAGGCTGTCATGGGCACTCCAGCTGATAATCCTGACACTAATGTAAATAAGAGATTCATTTTGCAGGATAGTTAGTCATGGACTTTATTTGCTCACTTATTGTACATACTTTCTATATTAATGTATATAAAATGACACCAAAAGCATCATAAAAGTGGTCTGTACTCATGCAGTACATTCCGGTTCTTCTGAAGCCATATGGCAGCTTTGTGTAATAAACAGACCAAAATTTAAGTTATTCACTGAAAACCATCACTTCCGCCCTGTTCTCGTTGCTCACCCATGAACGATTCTGAAAGAAGAGGCAATGCCTCTGTGTTTGCATTTTAATGGTACTATGTACCATCTGTCAAAGTTTTACATTTCATTTGATTGGTTGATTCACTGTTCAGAAATGTGTTTGCAAACGGCACTTCAAAGCCAACAGCTCTTTTCAAACAGGGAGTAAATGACTTCTAAAGTGTGGAGAGATTTCTCTGTGTGGGGAACTGGGACGAGGCTAAGTGTATTATGTTGTTGCGTGTGTTGTCAGAAGATCAGAAGCTCAGTGAATCACGGTGTGTGCGGTGATGGCCAGAAAACTTGTAAACTGACTACACTACGGTTATAACTGCATGTGCACAATACGCACTGAAGTCTGTGTGTGGGGGTGAGATCTCGCTTTCAATTTCCTGCTGAAGACACAAAAGCAGATCGAAAACAAAATGACTGAATGAAGCAGAAAGTCATCGCTCTGCAGTGTCACAGCAATATTTGTTTGCAGAACTGTAGCACAGTGCGATCAGACAAAAAACTCCTCCGCTGCGGCGTCTGAAGAATGGTGCATGGGCATAAATATTTAAGTAGAGTTCTGGGATACGTGCTGCTAGATAAGACATATCACCATTTACATCACAATGGGACATTTGCATCACACCGAGGGCAAACAAAATGAGGTATAAGAATGAATGTTTACGGTGAGTTCTCAGTAAACTTGTATAATATAGTTTAAGGCCCGTTCATACCAAGGACGATAAACGATATTAGTGTCCACAGTAGGCGATGATATTGTTCTGTTTATTATAAGCGTGCTGCAGTTTTGTTTTCTACTGCTTTAAAGAGCACCTATTATGCTTTTGTCCATGTGCATCTTTCTTTAGTGTGTGATGTTGCTGTCTGAGCATGGAAAAGCTCTGAAAAGTTCAAAAGCACAAAGTCCCTCCGGCGGGAGTTATTCTCTATATCAGTACACAATGTTTCTGAACTGACCTGAAATGCCTCCATTGTAGTCTTGAGTTCCTGTTCAAGGTAACTCATGCTGCATCGCGTTACGACACTTTGGGGAATGCCTTCAGTGTGACTGTTCTGAAGCCTTCGGTTTGATCTGAAGCAAATGGGTTTGCCATTCTTTCTAGATCTTCACACTGAGGTGTCGAGATCCTGGAAGAAGTGTTCTCCTCACAGTTTAATTATTCATCGTTTGTGGGGCTCAAGGAGAACTGCTGTGGGACAATGCCCAGGGTTGAAGAGACATTAGCTGTGTATATCTCCCCTGACACTGCGTCGTCCCTGAAACATTGACATTGCCCACCAAGTCTTGCTGTATAACATTTTCACTGGTGGGCAAAGTGTATATGGTGGTAGGCCAGGCCCACTTAGGGACCTGGATGAGGGCCGAGGTGTGGGGCCCGATGCCATTAAAGAACTGCGTCGGGCCACTGATTTATCTCTCCATACCACAAAGAAGATCACTTGTGCCATAGGCCGTTCCATGGCAGCAATGGTGGCCATGGGGGGTTCGCTCTCCATAGAGAGCTTTCATAGTTGTGAAAAAGGATGGAGGTTTACTTCCCATTATAGATCTTCGTCAGCTCAACCATTCTCCGAGGAGATTCAGGTTCCAGATGCTAATGATACCTCTTATTGTGAGCCAAATCAAGTCTGAGGACTGGTCGTTTATTTTCATACCTCCATCCTTCCGGAGCTCAGGAAGTTCCTGAGGTTTGCTTTTGGGGGCGAAGCGTGCCAATGTCAGGTTCTTCTATTCGGCCTACCATTATCTCCTTTGCATGGCAAAGAGAGGCCGTGCCTTCATTCCTTGATCTTGTGAAAAAGGACTTGCCTCCTCTCCAAAGGCACATTGTTGGGAGCATCTTGACATTGGAGGTCCAGGGTGGGGTGCAGCAGTGGAAGGCCGGTCAGTTCTCTCAGACTGTGGGTAGAGCATCATCTCTTCTGGCATATAATTGCCTAGAGATGTTAGTGGTTGCTCTAGCCCTAGGGCATTTTTTCCCCAACCTCAGATGCCATAATGTCCTCATACGAACAGACAATATGTCAATAGTCTCATATATAAACCACTGGGGGAGTCTGAGTTTGTGTCCTCTGTCCAGACTGGTGCACTAGAACCTCCGGTGGTCTCAGGTGGCCCGGTGGCCTCCTCGAGTCGGTGGAGTGAATTGGGAGCCTGTTTGTGTCACAAGAGATGTCTTGTTGCCCACTGCAGCTCTCCCTCTCTCATCCAGCTCCTTTGGGACTGGACGGCATGGTAGTTCTAGTTCCGGGTTCTAGAACTGAAGTTCTAGTCAGGTCCCCTGAAGGTTCTTAAATGAGGGTCTCTAAATTGAGGTTATTGGGACCGTTCTCAATTCTAGAGCTCTCTCCAGGGAGCACCAGCTATACCCAGTTCACTGCCCAGTGGCTTCAGTGCTGGAGTTCCTTCAAGATGTATGTGGCTGTTTTCACTGGCCATTAGCTAGTGGATCTTTGGGGCAACACCATTTGGTGGTGCGTCTCCTTCGAGGCCTACAGCTCAGGATAGAGAAGCAGGCTGGGACCTTGCCATAGAATTGTAAAGGTTGTCCCTGGCACCCATACGCAGAATAAAGGGGCGGGGCCTTGTTGAGTGAGTTAGTAGTGTGTTGAAACTGCCGGTTATGGTAAGGGGCGGGGCATTTACCAAACGCCAATCACAACACACCGCTCCAGCCAACCAATCAGAGCATAGCGTGCTTTTCAGAAGGAGGAGCTTCATAGAGACAGGAAGTAAACAGAGCGTTACTGACAGACTGGGAAGAGAGGAGCTGAACAATGGAGAATATGAGGAAATTAATCAACATTCAGTCTAGTAGAGACAAAAAACAACATCAAGACTGTGTAAAAGGGCTTAATATTGCTCTATAAATGCTTGACCTCTTTAAAACAGGATTACAGTTTTTAGTCTGTTTTTATTGTTTATCAGCTGGTAAAACAATAGCTCTGGAAGTGATTCCAATGATATTGTTCGTTATAGTTGTGGTGTGAACTCTGGTATTCTTTTACACGTAGAACGATTTTTAAAACCACGACCATCGTTGATGGTGTGAGTGGACCTTTACTGCTCAAGAGATTCAGGCTCTGAACATCATGTGTGTGAAGCAACACTAAATGGCAAATTTGTAAAAGAAAGAAAGCACCACATTTGCACACTGTGTTTCAGAGCAAGACCTTCGTCTTTGTTACTAACCACCCACATCTACTTTAACCAGGCACGAGACAACACTGCATTGAGTTAAGTCACTGCTATTCTTTACAGCACTATCACGGCTCGGGCTCATTATTATAAAAGCCTGTTTCTACCTCACAGTAAAAATAAAAAAGATAATGCAACTTAATTTCTCACTTTGCATCTTATAATGCGATCTTATTTCTCATAATTACAACCTGTTTCTCATAATTGTGACTATTTATTATTTTAAACTTTATCTCAGCATTAACTGAGACAGAAATGGGGCTTTACTCACAATACACTGTTTTTACTATATTCACCACTCATTGAAAACAAGCAGTAAAAATCAATTTAATGCAAAAATATATTATGTTTTTATCAAAACATTATCAAGTAAATGAAGAAAGCATTGCTATCCTGCATATATCCAGTTACAGTCCAGTGATCATTAATATTTTGATTTAGCTTTTATTTTTACTTTTAGTTTACAGGTAAATTTTAGGGTAGTTTGTGGTTATTTCATTATGTGCTTTTCGTTAATTTTTTTTTTTTTGCTATTTAGGTTTAATTAATACTTTAATTATTTAATTAATAATTTTATTTATTTACAGTTAATAATTTATTTCAACTTAGTTTATTGCCAAGGCAATACATTTTTCAGCTAATATTTATATTTTATTTTATTTTATTTTATTTCAGCTGCATTTCAATTAAGAGTAATGTTTTATTTTCTCAATAATTTTAGTTTTTATTTTTATTTTATCTTAAGTTAATGATAATAACCTCGGTAATACTGACAATTTGAACACAGGTGTAATGCAAAATAAATTAATAATTTAAAAAATACACTTTTCAAAGCCGGACTCATCAAGTGTCCACATCTGAGAGCCAAATTGATCCTTGTTATCTAAGAACAATGAACAGTTCCTCATCTCCAAAAAGAAGCAGAAAGCTAGCTGTGTCTGGTAAAAATGAATATATCATTATCAGCTTGAAAACCTGCTAAAAACTGTCGTAACCTGGCATTTGCATTGTGTAAAACACACCCAATCAAAGGTGATTCATTACTTTAAAACATACAGTTGGTACAGCAATTAATTTGAGATGATTGTTCGCGGAGAACAAAAGGAAAACCAATTTATTCTTGATTTACAAGTCATATTGATTTCAGGCCTGCATGAGCAACCCGCCTCAATATAATGTCAGAACACTTCAAAATTAATTATCCTCTTTGGGATCTGACACATTCAGCAGAGCTCCTTTCATGTTGAACTCAGCTCTGAACATCTTAAATGCGATCACATAAAATTTATTTAAAGACACGAAGGCCTCATTTGGGGTCATGTGATGCCTGTGGGAGGGAAGCACAATAAATGAACTTTATCGAGTCCAGTTTTAATAACAGACAGGATAGACTTGCAGAAAACATAATGGAGGGGATGGAACCTCATTAGATATTGTGCCTGTTGCTCAGATTAAAACACACGCACCAAAGCAGAAATCGGGATTATTTAGTGTTGCTGGTCAGCTGGAGCATGTCACTGCATCAAAAACACCCGCAGCAGTATCGCCTGCGAATTCATCACACATATATATGAGGATTAATTAATTACATTTTTTTTGAGAATTCTTTTCTGCTCACAAATAATGTCTTTATTTGATCAAAAATACAGTGAAATATTATTCCAGTGTAAATCATCAGTTTTCTATGTGAATATATAGTACAGTGTAATTTATTCCTGAATTTTCAGCATCATTACTCCAGTCTTCAGAGTCACATGATCCTTCAGAAATCATTCTGATATGATTTATGATTATTATCAGTGTTGAAAACTTTTGGGCTGCTTGATATTTTTGTGGAAACCGTGAAACGTTACCGTTCAAAACTTTGAAACTAGTATGACGTACTAAAATATTAAGCAGCAAAAATTTCAACATTGATAATAAGAACCAAATTGAGCATCAATTATTAATAATAATCCACCATCAAATCATCATATCAGAATGATTTCTGAAGGATCATGTGACTCTGAAGACTGGAGTAATGATGCTGAAAATTCAGGAATAAATTACACTGTACTATATATTCACATAGAAAACTGATGATTTACATTAGAATAATATTTCACTGTTTTACCGTATTTTTGATCACATAAATTCAGCTTTGATCACTGGATATAAATTACACTGTACTATATATTCACATAGAAAACACATGATTTACATTAGAATAATATTTCACTGTTTTACTGTATTTTTGATCAAATAAATTCAGCTTTGATCACTAGAAATAAATTAAACTGTACTACATATTCACATAGAAAACAGATGATTTACATTAGAATAATATTTCACTGTGTTACTGTATTTTTTGATCAAAAAAAGCTGCTTTGATGAGCAGAAGAGACTATTAAGAGCTCAAAAACATTAAAAAAATCTTACTGACCCTAAACTTTCATGTATATATGTTAGGTAATGTAGTTAGCTGCATATTTTTAGTAGCTAGTGGCGCAGCTAACTGTTTATTTATTTATTTATTTTTTTTTAATTTTATTTTATTTTTAATGATGAAGGAGCTTCCCGGTGATGCTTCACTTGCTCATGATACACTAAAACAAAGCTGTTGTCAGGACCGCGGTTCGGTGAGTGTTGAATGCGCTTTGATCCGTTACATATCTGAGCAATCTCTACTCTCCTGTAAAATTAAAGATGAAATACTCATAAATATGACTAGATTTTTACATTTTCTCATATGAGAGGCCTGTGTTAAACCTGCTGACGTGATGCTCAGGTGTCACTGTGTAACTGTTAGATGGTTTATTTTCACACAATAAACATTATAAGTTTATAAACCCACTAAAAAAACTAAAAAACAAAACAAAGTATACAAATATATGTAATAAGAGGTTGCATTATTGTGATTTTTAACTAGAAACATGACGCAGTGTGTTGTGTTTTACAGAGGAGCCCTGCAGTAATTTAATACGGACTCGGGTCAAGTGATCATCTCTTTTTTTGTCCCAGATGGGCTCATAATAGGACGCGTGTTTTCGGACATTCTTCACCTACTGGCGGACAGACGGCTCTCAGGGTCCTCGCAAGAACCACTTGTCTTCGTTAAGTGGCCTGAATTACCCGCTAGACAAATTATGATGTTACAGCCTGGAGGCCTGAGGGCATTTATCCTGCCCTGGGGGAGGCCGTGTCAGCTCACGCTTCTGCCCCTTGTTCATTAAACAGCTGGTGGTTTATGACAGCTACGGCTGACTTCAGCCATCGCTTTAATCTGTGTCAAACCTGCTTTATTTTTAAACCCACAGTACCTGTTCAAAGCATGAAAGGGAAATTTTGCTCATCTTTTCTCCTCTATTGTGTCGTATATCAGAGTGAAACGCTTCTCAAACAAGAACAAATGTGGGCGGGGCTTGATTGTGTCTGTGGGGAGTTGATTGGATGGTTGTGGTTTGCTATTGGTGGATCTCATGTGAGTGACAGGTTGCCCCGCCCTCGTCATCAGAGAAGATATTCTGATTCAAGATCATGAGGAACATGAATTTAACACCATAATAACTAAATTTTGATTTCATGGTGTCTTTAAAGGAAGCACAGAGAGTTCAGATGAAAGATCTGCACGTTAGGAGTAAAAACAGACTCTGTGTTTTTCAACACTGTACTTTTAGTTCTTCTAATTGACTCATTTTCTGCTGAGTGTGCATATGAAGTCAACATCAAATGCATCCGCATTCCCATTATAGCCACTATATTGTGCCAGTATACATGAGTTACTCTGTGTTTGTGGAGCATAACTGACCATATAAGAGTGATAAAAGACAACACTCGGCCTTTATTGCACAACCTAACTGTAAATGCCTCAAAATGGTTTGCAATGAAACACATTATATTCATACACAACAAAACATGCAGAAGGAAACAAAACAGAAAACACCCCTTCAAATAGCAGAATGAAAATGAAAAAATTAAATAAAACAGATCTAAAATCATTTTTGAGTGTGTGTGTGTGTGTGTGTGTGTGAGAGTGTGAGTGTGAGTGTGTGTGTGTGTGTGTGTGAGTGTGAGTGTGAGTGTGTGAGTGTGAGTAGGTGAGTGTGAGTGTGTGTGTGTGTGAGAGTGTGAGTGTGTGTGTGAGTGTGTGAGTGTGTGTGTGAGTGTGTGTGAGTGTGAGTGTGAGTGTGTGTGTGAGAGTGTGAGTGTGTGCGTGTGAGTGTGTGTGTGTGTGTGTGTGAGTGTGTGTGTGTGAGTGTGAGTGTGTGTGAGTGTGTGCGTGTGAGTGTGTGTGTGTGTGTGTGTGAGTGTGTGTGTGTGAGTGTGTGTGTGAGTGTGAGTGTGTGTGAGTGTGTGCGTGTGAGTGTGTGTGTGTGTGTGTGTGAGTGTGTGTGTGTGAGTGTGTGTGAGTGTGAGTGTGTGTGAGTGTGTGAGTGTGTGTGTGAGTGTGAGTGTGAGTGTGTGTGTGTGTGTGTGTGTGTGTGTGTGAGTGTGTGTGTGTGAGTGTGTGTGTGTGTGAGTGTGTGTGTGTGTGTGTGTGAGTGTGAGTGTGAGTGTGTGTGTGTGTGTGTGTGTGCTGTATATAAAAAGCTGGATTTGTGAATTCTCTCAGCAGATATTTGAAGTGAGTCTCACTCGAGTCATGATTTTAATATGAAGTTCCTGCTCCACATGTCGGTCATCATCTGCACAGATCAATTCACTCTCATGAAAAATCAATCTGACCACTCGAAAATACAAATGAATTTCATGCGTATGATCATATGTGATTAAAACAACTCTGTTCATCAGACAATGGATGCTGTATTATAAAATGAATATGAAAGTCTTGTTTCATGCAAATATAATAGATAAAAATGTTTGAACACTTATTTGTGTTCTTTCAAAATTAAATCTGAGCATACACACAAAAAAAGGGAAAATCTGAAAAGCATTCCACAAAAAGAAAGAAAAAAACAAAACAAAAACTGATACAATGAAGTTCCACTAAACTTCAATAAAGTTTAGGTTATTAAAATATTTAGGAAACTGCCAACAATATACACGCCTGGATGTTAACAATATGAAAAAAAAAACATAAAAGCAACCACACACCCCTTCAAATATAACTAAACTACTTAAACCGTGGTTTTATAAAAGAACCTATTAATCTTTTCCTCACATTCATCTTTCTTCAGAGTGTAATGTTGATCTTTGATGATGTAAAAGCTCTTCAAAGTTCCAGTTCTTCTCTATATCAGTGTTTCTGAACTCCTGAAACGCCTCCATCTTGAGTTTTCTTCACAATATTCCTCATTTAAAGAATTCATGCGCAGAATAAAGGGGCGGGGCCTGCTTGAGTGTGTTGAAACTGGCGGTTATGGTAAGGGGCGGGGCATTTCCCAAACACCAATCACAACACACCGCTCCAGCCGACCAATCAGAGCACAGAGGGAGGGGCTTCATAGAGACAGGAAGTAAACAGAGTGTTACTGACAGACTGGGAAGAGAGGAGCTGAACAATGGAGAATATGAGGAGAATAATCAACATTCAGTCCAGTAGAGACAAAAAACAACACCTGTATAAAATGGTTTGAGTTAAAGGTAAAGCAAACAGATGTCTGAGACGTCTTAGGCTGCGTTCACACTCGTCGTTCAGTCCGTTTGGTCCAGACCAAAAAACAAAAACAAAACATATAGTCCTGGTCCGCTTAGCGTTCACACTGGCATTTTTAACAGCGAACCTAAAGTTCAAACCAAAGGCATAGGGATACGGTCACGACCTGATTGGTCGGCTTTTATGACGTATATTTGGCGACGGAGCTCGTTTACCGAACATTCAAAACAACGCTGTGTTCTGGATTAAACGCCATCATTTCATGCGTGTACATGTGCTTTATTTTTACCAGCTGAGAACTCACGAAGAGCTCATAAAATGTTCAAAACATTCAAAACAGCAGCAGGATTTCCTCCGTTGTACACAGAAACAAATATTGATGACGTCGTTGCTCCACGTTTGACTCATTTTGGATACGCCGATCTTCCCGCGTCGTCAAATCAGCTGACTCGTAGCGTCGCATCTTGTGACATCACGTCCTGTTTTTGGTTGGTTTACATGTCTTTGGTCCGTGTTACATTCATATATCGACCGAACCGCACCAGAGTTCGTTTGGAAGCGGACCGAGACCCGTCTTTTTAGCTTGTTTGGTGCGCAGCAGGGTTCTGATGGCAGCGTTCACATGTGTTCAATCGCACTAGGGTTCGTTTTAACCAAACATGACAAGTGTGAACGCAGCCTTAGATCCATCACGTGTAAACCGGGTACCAACACGTATCAATGACAGGACGGAGTCTGTAGAGCGTCTTGTTTCTTCATCACTTCTTCTCCAGTCCCAAGGTTAGCAGTCTTTTGACAGAGCCACCGTGTAAACACTATTTATGCGTGGCCTTGTAAACTGAACTCAAGTGGTATTCAAGTGTTATACAGGAGAAGAGCGGGACCCCATTCTGTCACAGCACTGAGAAATTATCAAGGACATCTTTTAATTGAATATTCTGTCTTCACGGGAAATTTTCACTTTTAAAGTCAGATGGAATCGTACTTATTTTTCTGTGAAAGGAGTATGCAATTTTTTTTTACATAATTATAGAGCTATATGTTATGTAAGACTAGTTCTGGCGTGCGTGCGTGTGTGTGTGTGTGTGTGTGTGTGTGTGTGTGTGTGTGTGTGTGTGTGTGTGTGTGTGTGTGTGTGTGTGTGCGTGTGTGTGTGTGTGTGTGTTCTTTCTGGATGGGGGAGTTGATGAAAGGCCCACTTTGCAGATTGTCCACGGTACAAAAAAACGAAAAAAGAGACTACTTATCTTTTCAGTTAGATTTCAATTTATGAAAGGCTTAACCTCGCTGGCAGATATGCCATGCCTTTCATCAAGACTGCTTCTATTTGCTTGGGTTTATCTGTCGCCAGACATCCACAGTGTGACACAAATACATTTCACAACTGTAACTCCAGCAGAGCTAAATCCACCCGGAGCAACGGCAAGCTCCAAATGACGTGAGGATCCTGAAAGTTTGGCATTAGTCAAAGTGTGTTTGTGTTCATAAATGTGTTTTAAGTGCAACGGAGAAATGCTCATGTCGCGTCTGCCCCCCTCAGCACATTTCTGCACATTTCATGCATAATCTCCAACGGCTGGACATCATCTTGTAAACCCTTTTGTGTTTAGTACAAATATTTGCAAAAGTTTTCCACCGGAGAACGGATTTCTTTGGCTTCCCAAAAGTAGATGGTGTATCCATCATATCTGTCATACGGCACTGCAATATATCCGCTTATTAAAGCTTGTCGGCCTTTAAAGGGACAGTTCGCCCCAAATTATATCATCATTATGTTTTTTCCATACTTACGTTCTTCAGTGGAACACAAAAAGTGACATTTTGAAGAATTAGAATCAATCTGATTCCCATTTCAATGTAATAATTTTCTCGCTGCTGATTCTATACGGGTCAGTGACGTCAAGGGTCATTTATTTTGTCCAAAGGCCTTAATAATAATAATAATAATAAAAAACAAAGATATGACATGCAAAGTACGTAAGGCAGTACAACTAGATCTCTTTTATTTAATCCAAAACATTTTAATTATATTTTGCAACATATAAAGGTATTTTAAAGATATAAATGTATATTCTGGCATGATTTTATGAAATGGTATTACAATTTTGTGTAGAAGTCGTTGCTTCGTTATGAAAAAGAATGTACAGAAAAATTAATTTCCTTGATGTCATTCGGATTAACCAATATAAAAGGACCAGTCATGCGGTCAATATCATGTGACAGGATGTGACATCATTCAGACGCCTGTGAAAGATCTCATGTTGATGAAGCAAAGTAACTAACTCTCTTTTAACTATTTGAAAATTCATGCTTTCGCTTGTTCTTACGCATGTCGCAAACATCAGGTCATTCCGTACAACCGCTTTAAAACTTGATGTAATATTTTAAAAACTTGTACTAGATATAAAGTGTTTTGATTGCTAGCTAGCTATCAGCCTGTTAGCATTGTTTGAAAATATCGTCATTCGGTGTAACCAAAAGAGTCATTCAGAGTAATCAAAAGAGTCATTCAGAGTAATCAAAAGAGTCATTCGGTGTAACCAAAAGAGTCATTCGGTGTAATCAAAAGAGTCATTCGGTGTAACCAAAAGAGTCATTCGGTGTAATCAAAAGAGTCATTCGGTGTAATCAAAAGAGTCATTCGGTGTGATCAAAAGAGTCATTCGGTGTGATCAAAAGAGTCATTCGGTGTAATCAAAAGAGTCTTTCGGTGTAATCAAAAGAGTCATTCGGTGTAATCAAAAGAGTCATTCGGTGTAATCAAAAGAGTCATTCAGAGTAATCAAAAGAGTCATTCGGTGTAATCAAAAGAGTCATTCGGTGTAATCAAAAGAGTCTTTCGGTGTAATCAAAAGAGTCATTCGGTGTAATCAAAAGAGTCATTCGGTGTAATCAAAAGAGTCATTCAGAGTAATCAAAAGAGTCATTCAGAGTAATCAAAAGAGTCATTCGGTGTAATCAAAAGAGTCATTCGGTGTAATCAAAAGAGTCATTCGGTGTAATCAAAAGAGTCTTTCGGTGTAATCAAAAGAGTCATTCGGTGTAATCAAAAGAGTCATTCGGTGTAATCAAAAGAGTCATTCGGTGTAATCAAAAGAGTCATTCGGTGTAATCAAAAGAGTCATTCGGTGTGATCAAAAGAGTCATTCGGTGTAACCAAAAGAGTCATTCGGTGTAATCAAAAGAGTCATTCGGTGTAATCAAAAGAGTCATTCGGTGTGATCAAAAGAGTCATTCGGTGTAACCAAAAGAGTCATTCGGTGTAATCAAAAGAGTCATTCGGTGTAATCAAAAGAGTCTTTCGGTGTAATCAAAAGAGTCATTCGGTGTAATCAAAAGAGTCATTCGGTGTAATCAAAAGAGTCATTCGGTGTAATCAAAAGAGTCTTTCGGTGTAATCAAAAGAGTCATTCGGTGTGATCAAAAGAGTCATTCGGTGTAATCAAAAGAGTCATTCAGAGTAATCAAAAGAGTCATTCGGTGTAATCAAAAGAGTCATTCGGTGTAATCAAAAGAGTCTTTCGGTGTAATCAAAAGAGTCATTCGGTGTAATCAAAAGAGTCATTCAGAGTAATCAAAAGAGTCATTCGGTGTGATCAAAAGAGTCATTCGGTGTAATCAAAAGAGTCATTCGGTGTGATCAAAAGAGTCATTCGGTGTAACCAAAAGAGTCATTCGGTGTAATCAAAAGAGTCATTCGGTGTGATCAAAAGAGTCATTCGGTGTAATCAAAAGAGTCATTCGGTGTAATCAAAAGAGTCATTCGGTGTGATCAAAAGAGTCATTCGGTGTAACCAAAAGAGTCATTCGGTGTAATCAAAAGAGTCATTCGGTGTAATCAAAAGAGTCATTCGGTGTGATCAAAAGAGTCATTCGGTGTAACCAAAAGAGTCATTCGGTGTAATCAAAAGAGTCATTCGGTGTAATCAAAAGAGTCTTTCGGTGTAATCAAAAGAGTCATTCGGTGTAATCAAAAGAGTCATTCGGTGTAATCAAAAGAGTCATTCGGTGTAATCAAAAGAGTCTTTCGGTGTAATCAAAAGAGTCATTCGGTGTGATCAAAAGAGTCATTCGGTGTAATCAAAAGAGTCATTCAGAGTAATCAAAAGAGTCATTCGGTGTAATCAAAAGAGTCATTCGGTGTAATCAAAAGAGTCTTTCGGTGTAATCAAAAGAGTCATTCGGTGTAATCAAAAGAGTCATTCAGAGTAATCAAAAGAGTCATTCGGTGTGATCAAAAGAGTCATTCAGAGTAATCAAAAGAGTCATTCGGTGTAATCAAAAGAGTCATTCGGTGTAATCAAAAGAGTCATTCGGTGTAATCAAAAGAGTCTTTCGGTGTAACCAAAAGAGTCATTCAGAGTAATCAAAAGAGTCATTCGGTGTAATCAAAAGAGTCATTCGGTGTAATCAAAAGAGTCATTCGGTGTAATCAAAAGAGTCTTTCGGTGTAATCAAAAGAGTCATTCGGTGTAATCAAAAGAGTCATTCGGTGTAATCAAAAGAGTCATTCGGTGTAATCAAAAGAGTCATTCGGTGTAATCAAAAGAGTCATTCGGTGTAATCAAAAGAGTCATTCGGTGTAATCAAAAGAGTCATTCGGTGTAATCAAAAGAGTCATTCGGTGTAATCAAAAGAGTCATTCGGTGTAATCAAAAGAGTCATTCGGTGTAATCAAAAGAGTCATTCGGTGTAATCAAAAGAGTCATTCGGTGTAATCAAAAGAGTCTTTCGGTGTAATCAAAAGAGTCATTCGGTGTAATCAAAAGAGTCATTCGGTGTAACCAAAAGAGTCATTCGGTGTAACCAAAAGAGTCATTCGGTGTAATCAAAAGAGTCACTCGGTGTGATCAAAAGAGTCGTTCGGTGTAATCAAAAGAGTCATTCAGAGTAATCAAAAGAGTCATTCGGTGTAATCAAAAGAGTCATTCGGTGTAATCAAAAGAGTCATTCGGTGTAATCAAAAGAGTCATTCGGTGTGATCAAAAGAGTCGTTCGGTGTAACCAAAAGAGTCATTCGGTGTGATCAAAAGAGTCATTCGGTGTGATCAAAAGAGTCGTTCGGTGTAACCAAAAGAGTCATTCGGTGTGATCAAAAGAGTCATTCGGTGTAACCAAAAGAGTCATTCGGTGTAATCAAAAGAGTCATTCGGTGTAACCAAAAGAGTCATTCGGTGTAACCAAAAGAGTCATTCGGTGTAATCAAAAGAGTCATTCGGTGTAATCAAAAGAGTCATTCGGTGTAACCAAAAGAGTCATTCGGTGTAATCAAAAGAGTCATTCGGTGTAATCAAAAGAGTCATTCGGTGTAATCAAAAGAGTCATTCGGTGTAATCAAAAGAGTCATTCGGTGTAATCAAAAGAGTCATTCGGTGTAATCAAAAGAGTCACTCGGTGTAACCAAAAGAGTCATTCGGTGTAACCAAAAGAGTCATTCGGTGTAATCAAAAGAGTCATTCGGTGTAACCAAAAGAGTCATTCGGTGTAATCAAAAGAGTCACTCGGTGTAACCAAAAGAGTCATTCGGTGTAATCAAAAGAGTCATTCGGTGTGATCAAAAGAGTCGTTCGGTGTAACCAAAAGAGTCATTCGGTGTGATCAAAAGAGTCATTCGGTGTGATCAAAAGAGTCGTTCGGTGTAACCAAAAGAGTCATTCGGTGTGATCAAAAGAGTCATTCGGTGTAATCAAAAGAGTCATTCGGTGTAACCAAAAGAGTCATTCGGTGTAATCAAAAGAGTCATTCGGTGTAATCAAAAGAGTCATTCGGTGTAACCAAAAGAGTCATTCGGTGTAATCAAAAGAGTCTTTCGGTGTAATCAAAAGAGTCATTCGGTGTGATCAAAAGAGTCATTCGGTGTAATCAAAAGAGTCATTCAGAGTAATCAAAAGAGTCATTCGGTGTAATCAAAAGAGTCTTTCGGTGTAATCAAAAGAGTCTTTCGGTGTAATCAAAAGAGTCATTCGGTGTGATCAAAAGAGTCATTCGGTGTAATCAAAAGAGTCATTCAGAGTAATCAAAAGAGTCATTCGGTGTAATCAAAAGAGTCATTCGGTGTAATCAAAAGAGTCTTTCGGTGTAATCAAAAGAGTCATTCGGTGTGATCAAAAGAGTCATTCGGTGTAATCAAAAGAGTCATTCGGTGTGATCAAAAGAGTCATTCGGTGTAATCAAAAGAGTCTTTCGGTGTAATCAAAAGAGTCATTCGGTGTGATCAAAAGAGTCATTCGGTGTAATCAAAAGAGTCATTCAGAGTAATCAAAAGAGTCATTCGGTGTAATCAAAAGAGTCATTCGGTGTAATCAAAAGAGTCTTTCGGTGTAATCAAAAGAGTCATTCGGTGTAATCAAAAGAGTCATTCAGAGTAATCAAAAGAGTCATTCGGTGTAATCAAAAGAGTCATTCGGTGTAATCAAAAGAGTCTTTCGGTGTAATCAAAAGAGTCTTTCGGTGTAATCAAAAGAGTCTTTCGGTGTAATCAAAAGAGTCATTCGGTGTGATCAAAAGAGTCATTCGGTGTAATCAAAAGAGTCATTCAGAGTAATCAAAAGAGTCATTCGGTGTAATCAAAAGAGTCATTCGGTGTAATCAAAAGAGTCTTTCGGTGTAATCAAAAGAGTCATTCGGTGTAATCAAAAGAGTCATTCGGTGTAATCAAAAGAGTCATTCGGTGTAATCAAAAGAGTCATTCGGTGTAATCAAAAGAGTCATTCGGTGTAATCAAAAGAGTCATTCGGTGTAATCAAAAGAGTCTTTCGGTGTAACCAAAAGAGTCATTCGGTGTAATCAAAAGAGTCATTCGGTGTAATCAAAAGAGTCATTCGGTGTAATCAAAAGAGTCATTCGGTGTAATCAAAAGAGTCATTCGGTGTAATCAAAAGAGTCACTCGGTGTAACCAAAAGAGTCATTCGGTGTAACCAAAAGAGTCATTCGGTGTAATCAAAAGAGTCATTCGGTGTAACCAAAAGAGTCATTCGGTGTAATCAAAAGAGTCACTCGGTGTGATCAAAAGAGTCGTTCGGTGTAATCAAAAGAGTCATTCAGAGTAATCAAAAGAGTCATTCGGTGTAATCAAAAGAGTCATTCGGTGTAATCAAAAGAGTCATTCGGTGTAATCAAAAGAGTCATTCGGTGTGATCAAAAGAGTCGTTCGGTGTAACCAAAAGAGTCATTCGGTGTGATCAAAAGAGTCATTCGGTGTGATCAAAAGAGTCGTTCGGTGTAACCAAAAGAGTCATTCGGTGTGATCAAAAGAGTCATTCGGTGTAACCAAAAGAGTCATTCGGTGTAATCAAAAGAGTCATTCGGTGTAACCAAAAGAGTCATTCGGTGTAACCAAAAGAGTCATTCGGTGTAATCAAAAGAGTCATTCGGTGTAATCAAAAGAGTCATTCGGTGTAACCAAAAGAGTCATTCGGTGTAATCAAAAGAGTCTTTCGGTGTAATCAAAAGAGTCATTCGGTGTGATCAAAAGAGTCATTCGGTGTAATCAAAAGAGTCATTCAGAGTAATCAAAAGAGTCATTCGGTGTAATCAAAAGAGTCTTTCGGTGTAATCAAAAGAGTCATTCGGTGTGATCAAAAGAGTCATTCGGTGTAATCAAAAGAGTCATTCAGAGTAATCAAAAGAGTCATTCGGTGTAATCAAAAGAGTCATTCGGTGTAATCAAAAGAGTCTTTCGGTGTAATCAAAAGAGTCATTCGGTGTAATCAAAAGAGTCATTCAGAGTAATCAAAAGAGTCATTCGGTGTAATCAAAAGAGTCATTCGGTGTAATCAAAAGAGTCATTCGGTGTAATCAAAAGAGTCTTTCGGTGTAATCAAAAGAGTCATTCGGTGTAATCAAAAGAGTCATTCGGTGTAATCAAAAGAGTCATTCGGTGTAATCAAAAGAGTCATTCGGTGTAATCAAAAGAGTCATTCGGTGTAATCAAAAGAGTCATTCGGTGTAATCAAAAGAGTCATTCGGTGTAATCAAAAGAGTCTTTCGGTGTAATCAAAAGAGTCATTCGGTGTAACCAAAAGAGTCATTCGGTGTAATCAAAAGAGTCATTCGGTGTAATCAAAAGAGTCATTCGGTGTAATCAAAAGAGTCATTCGGTGTAATCAAAAGAGTCATTCGGTGTAATCAAAAGAGTCACTCGGTGTAACCAAAAGAGTCATTCAGAGTAATCAAAAGAGTCACTCGGTGTAACCAAAAGAGTCATTCGGTGTAATCAAAAGAGTCATTCGGTGTGATCAAAAGAGTCGTTCGGTGTAACCAAAAGAGTCATTCGGTGTGATCAAAAGAGTCATTCGGTGTGATCAAAAGAGTCGTTCGGTGTAACCAAAAGAGTCATTCGGTGTGATCAAAAGAGTCATTCGGTGTAATCAAAAGAGTCATTCGGTGTAACCAAAAGAGTCATTCAGTAAAACTGAAATTTTGATAATAATAACTTTGAATAATAATAACTTTTTTGGTGACACATTTTGTCCATCTTGTAAAAAATGACAAAAGCAGTGTTAGTTGATTATAAAAACCACATAATCTCACTGTTAACACTTAATAAAATGTAAAAATTAATTTTATCTCCATTATGTTTTTTTACACTTTAAAAACCTTATTCGTCTATGACCCATATATGGTACAAGAGAGGCATTCACACTGATTTAAACCTGTAACTCGTCACTTATAGAAACAGATCCGTTTTGGGAATCGACTTTTTTAATCACTTGGTTGATTTGAGTCAATTGTGAATCGGATCACACTGTGTGTGTGTGTGTGTGTGTGTGTGCGTGTGTGTGTGTGTGTGTGTGCAAGCAACTCAGTCAAAAGATGCTTCTTGCCCTTAGTTTTCGATATGCATTCACATCTCAGGTGGAAATGATTTCTTTTGCTGGTGTTTCACTAAATATTCAACAGCAGGGAAGGATTGCGGTGCCGAATGACTCTGATTCAGGGATTCTTCTATCTCGGTACAACTGTGAATTTTAATTTTAGAAATTTACCACAGGGCACTGCAATGACATTTGCAGGAGAGAACACAATCTCGGAATCTATATTGTTATTGTTCAAACGGTAAAAATTCAAACCCTTCTGCAGCTTAGAGGGAAAAAAATCATCCAGGTTTGGAATGACGTGAGGATGAGAAAATAATGACGGAAGATTAATCTATTTCTTGAATCCCACATATCAGCTGCAATGCCCTGCCTATAAAACAAAGGTTTAAGAGTCGGTCTGTGCAGAAGCTGAATGTATTAAGAGCCAAAAGCCTCTCCTTTTGAAAAACAGAAGAATGAAAATATTCCGGACCGTCTAGGACTCTCAGAGCTGAATTCAGGCAGTGAGATGAGATGAGAACTGGAGGATCCTCGTATAACGGTATCCCTCACACTCACAAAAACAATTTCCCTCGCTCTCTTTCTTTACACAAAGACACCCTCATCCAGATCCTTTTCATTTAATTTTGCTCTTGAGGGTCGTCTGCTCTGGGGCTCGTGAAAACCTCTCCTTCCGCCCACTCCAGAGTTCAGCCGCGGCGCTGCTCTGCGTCTGACCTTTTCAAATATTACACATACCAAATGAGATTCCACTCCATCCGGAATAAAACATTTGAGCGAGATTCCATAACTTGCCAAAGACTTTAGGAAGTGGGAGGAATTCCAAGTGACTGCTGATTCTCTGGGCAATTCCGTCTCCTTTCCGATAGATTTTTTGACCACTTTTTTGACATTTTGGTATTGTTTTGTTGATTTACAATGGTCTTCATTTTTAATATGATCAGGAGTGACTGTCACAGCCAATCCAAACACCAGCCGACCAATCAGAGCTTCTCAGAAGGAGGGGCTTCATAGAGACAGGAAGTAAACAGAGCGTTACTGACAGACTGGGAAGAGAGGAGCTGCACAATGAGGAAAATAATCAACATTCAGTCAAGACTTTATAAAAGGGAACAATATGGCCTAATTGTTAGTTTTGTAAGCCAAACTGTTCAGAAGTTGTAAGTATGTTCCAGTAATATGATATAACACTCTATACGTCCAGAACTTGTAACACAATGCACTTTTATTACCAACATTATATGAAAGTAGGCCCTACTGTTTACTTCATTTTTAGCGAAATCATACAATTAAATAATGTGACATCTCAGCAATAAGACATTTTTAATAACGGACATTTGTGGAAAAGAAACAAGTACAACAAGTATATCTGTGAAGTATTTTTAGATATTAAACATGCGTACTACACTTGAAAATGGACAAACCCAGTGATTGGGTTGTTTTAACCCAGCGGTTGGGTTAAACGTTCGCTCAACCTGCTGGATAGTTTTTTTTTAAACTCAACTATTGTTTCAGAATTACTATATTGCTTGCTTAAAATGTAATAATATGTTTAATGAATAATAATTAAACAAACGCTTATTAATAAATGTTCCCCTTTTGATTATTATTGTTGCCTCTAATAATTATGTGTCTGATTTTGGGTTCATTTTAAGCAACAACACAGTCATTTTTAAGCAATAGTTGGGTTGAATAAAACATTTAACCCAACCGCTGGGTTAAAACAACCCAATCACTGGGTTTGTCCATTTTCAACCCATCATTTTGTAGAGTGTAATATTAACATGCTGTAAAGATATTTAATAAACAAACACATGATGGAAGATTCTAGAGGGTCTCATGAGGACTGACCTCAGGTTTTCTCCGGTCATGACCTTTGGATGGACGGGTTTGTGTTGTTGTGATTGACAGCACGTCACAGATGTTATCAATGGCGCTTCTGCAGGAATATTTCTTTATTGACCTCGATGCAATGAGCTTTAAGCACATTTTCTGACCACCACCCAACAGAATTACGTGTAAAAATAGCCCCGCTCCTCAATCAATACGCCGGCTTTAGAGACTCATCCAGGGTTTGTTTGTCCCTGACGCCTCTTATATTTGTGCGTCTCTGTGCAACACTTGTGTCATTTGGCAGAATCACTGTTTGGATATGACCAATGGTATTTACACAGTTCAAATTCACACAGGATCGTAAATAAATGTGTTAATTTTGCGGCCCTGCTGTTTGCAGTGATAAATTACCTGCCTACGAAATGTTGTCAACAGATGGCAAAAATCACTCAAGCACATTACACCGTTCTATGGGGATATGTAATGTAATGTTCTCGCCTCATTACAATGCTGACTAATGTGCCATTTTTTTCCAGGTTGTTTACGGAGCAATTCCGGTCTCATTTCGACGGCTGTACACTGACAGAACCTGTGTCCAATCACTGGAGCCGTTCAGAGGAGCAGAACGCAAACAAATGAACGTTTTCGATAACTCTTTACTTGAAGACTTTATAAATATTGTATTGTTTTGAATGTATTAATTATGCATTGTAGTTCATTATAATGTACATCATGAATAATTATAACCGCAGTTATAATACTGTAGAAAGTTGAACCAATTTGAATCAACCAATTTCGGGAATCTGCAAATGTTACGATGCATTTTAACTTTGGTTATAATTATTTATGAAAATATATCATGCATTATATTATGAATACCTCCCGATGTAAAAAGTACACTTAAAATGTTCTTAATTTTGTACTTACAGTTTTCAGTTACACTTTATTTTATGGTGTCATTGTTACACGTATTACATGTAGTTACTGCAGTTAAAATGATGCATTATTACACGCAATTAACCCTAAACCCTCATCCTAACCCTATAGATACATGTAGGTAATTATTATTAATTATACTAACACTGACACCTTAAAATAAAGCGTAACCCATTTTTCTTTAGTACTTCTTTAGATAATCTTAAGAACATCTACAGTAAGTGCTCAACTGTTTTGAGACACCATGATATGAACTAAAATGTGCTTTAGATATACTATCTCTGTTTAGTTACCACTTGAACTCACTATGAAAGAAGTGTGTGAAAGAAGGGTTCAAGTGCACTACAAGTTCTGTCTATATAGATGTTTTAATGTTTATAATCCATTTTTATAATTGGATTATACATAAAGACTTCAAGTAAAATGGTATGATTTTTTTTATATATATTTTATAAAAATATACGTCATTACAATGAATAAAAGTATTTTTATTACTTTTATGAAAGTAGTTTATAAACAGTTTTTTCAAAAAAAAAAAAAAAAATGCTGGGTTAAAATAGTCCAAGTTGGGTTGAAAACGGACAAACCCAGCGATTGGGTTGTTTTGACCCAGTGGTTGGGTAGTTTTATTTAACCCAACTATTATTTAAAAATTTCTATATGTCTGGATTAAAATGAACCCAAAATATGTTGGAAATTAAAAATCAGACACATAATTACTAGAGGCAACAATAAAAATCAAAAGGTGGATATTTATTAATAAGCAATTTAATACATGCTTAACAAAATGTGCATTTTTAAAAAAAACATAAATAAATGAGTGTGTCTTTGTAATACTACATTTAAATTGCATTTAACTATTGAGTATTTAGTAACTGTCAGTATGACATGCATTGATTTTTTAAAAGTAAACTTATCGTGATTTCTAATCTCTTTACTGTAACTGATGTTCTGTGGTTGCATGTTTTATTATAATTCTTGATGATCTGGAAATGTTTAGCTTGTAGTCAATTATTCTCAAATGAATGGCCTCCTTCCTCAGCAAAAGAAAAACAGCGGCAACATAAATCCATCAATAGCATTGTTGCATCATGCAAAGTGTAGTGAATCTGATTAAATGTGATTGATTGAAGCAGCCAAAGGTAATGCCTCCCTATGAATTACAATGACCAGACAAGCTGTCAGTTGGCATCAAGACTTCACTAGTACATCTCCATTTTTTCCAGCACTTTGACTCAAAATGCCTTGACACACTCTGAGATTCTAACATTATTCAGTCGTGTCAGACTGACTCAAAGCGACAGCTCACAGCATGTGGGGCAAAAAGAACAACAGAAAAAACATCCGTTGCCACCGTCGTCCACCTCTGTCGCGACAGCTTATCTTCCACCTGTTGTCCTCTTCTTTCCCCGTTTCCCATTCCTTGAAACACTATACTGACCAGAGTGACCATTTTCTGCTTGAAATGTAATTTACACACTCGTTCACGGCGTTCAGTCCATATATTAGCCCTGTATAATGACGCTGTTGTCCTCAGAGGGTGTCTGGTGCGTGATGGGAAGATCACTCCAAAGAAATGATCAAGAATAATGTGCCTGCTGTCTAAATGTGTCTCTTGACACCGTGACAACAATTGTGTTGACCAAACAACAATTACCTTTCCTCACCCTCGTTCCCATGTCTATCTATATATTGGTTTTCACATTGTCAGGACAGTCTTTCATTATCTGCATGCTGAGAACGTGTTTGCTGAACTCAGCGACCGATGGACAGATAGATGCACTCGTAGATAGATGGATGGATGGATCAATTGATGGATGGATGGACTGACGGACGGAGAGATAGATGCACGGATGGATGGATGGATGGATGGACAGGCACTGTAGATAGATGGACAGATAGATAGATAGAGAGAGATGAATGGATGTATAGATACATATAAATTGTAGATAGATAGATAGATAGATAGACGGTCATATGGACAGATTGATTGATTGATTGATTGCTTGATGGATGATAGATGGATGGACTGACGGACACTGTAGATAGATGGATATAAACTGTAGATAGATAGATAGATAGATAGATAGATAGATAGATAGATAGATAGATAGATAGATAGATAGATAGATAGATAGATAGATAGATAGATAGATAGATAGATAGATAGATAGATAGATAGATAGATAGATGGACACGTTGATTGATTGATTGATTGATGGATGATAGATGGACAGATGGATAGACAGAGAGATAGATGCATGGATGGACGGACGGACACTGTAGATAGATGGACAGATAGATAGAGGGAGATGGATGGATGGATAGACAGATGGACAGATGGATGGACACATTGATTGATTGATAGATGCACAGATAGATTCACAGATGGATGGATGGATGGACGGACGGACGGACACTGAAGATAGATAGATTGACAGATGGATAGAGAGCGATGGATGGACGTATAGATAGATATAAATTGTAGATAGATAGATAGATAGACGATCAAATGGACAGATTGATTGATTGATTTCTTGATGGATGATAGATGGATGGATGGAGAGATAGATGCATGGATGGACGGACGGACGGACACTGTAGATAGATGGACAGATAGATAGAGAGAGATGGATAGATGGATAGACAGATGGACAGATGGATGGACACATTGATTGATTGATTGATTGATTGATTGATGCACAGATAGATTCACAGATGGATGGACGGACACTGTAGATAGATAGATTGGACAGATAGATAGAGAGAGATGGATGGATGGATAGATGGATAGACAGATGGACAGATGGATGGACACATTGATTGATTGATTGATTGATGCACAGATAGATTCACAGATGGATGGATGGACGGACACTGTAGATAGATAGATTGACAGATGGATGGACAGAGATGGATGGACAGACAGATAGACACGTTAGATGGACGGACGGACCGATCTCTGTCATTCTCTCTGTCCAGCGTGTGTTTGTATCTGACGCCGTGAATGTAACCGCACAGTCTGTTATGTTATTAGATAGATAGACGGTCAGATATATGGACACGTTGATTGATTGATTGATTGATGGATGATAGATGGACAGATGGACGGACAGAGAGATAGATGCATGGATGGACGGACGGACACTGTAGATAGATGGACAGATAAATAGAGAGAGATGGATGGATGGATGGATAGACAGATAGACAGATGGATGGACACATTGATTGATTGATAGATCGATAGATGCACAGATAGATTCACAGATGGATGGATGGATGGACGGATGGACACTGAAGATAGACAGATTGACAGATGGATAGAGAGAGATGAATGGATGTATAGATATAAATTGTAGATAGATAGATAGATATATAGATAGACGGTCATATGGACAGATTGATTGATTGATTGATTGATTGCTTGATGGATGATAGAAGGATGGATGGAGAGATAGATGCATGGATGGACTGACGGACACTGTAGATAGATGGACAGATAGATAGAGAGAGATGGATGGATGGATAGATAGATAGAAACTGTAGATAGATAGATAGACGGTCAGATGGTCAGATATATGGACACGTTGATTGATTGATTGATTGATTGATTGATTGATTTATGGATGATAGATGGACAGATGGACGGACGGAGAGATAGATGCATGGATGCATGGATGGACGGACAGACACTGTAGATAGATGGACAGATAGATAGAGAGAGATAGATGGATGGATAGATGGATAGACAGATGAACAGATGGATGGACACATTGATTGATTGATTGATTGATTGATAGACGCACAGATAGATTGACAGATGGATAGAGAGAGATGGATGGACGTATAGATAGATATAAATTGTAGATAGATAGATAGATATATAGATAGATAGACGGCCATATGAACAGATTGATTGATTGATTTCTTGATGGATGATAGATGGATGGATGGAGAGATAGATGCATGGATGGGCGGACCGACACTGTAGATAGATGGATAGACAGATGGACAGATAGATAGAGGGAGATGGATAGATGGATAGACAGATGGACAGATGGATGGACACATTGATTGATTGATTGATTGAATGATTGATTGATTGATGCACAGATAGATTCACAGATGGATAGACGGACACTGTGGATAGATAGATTGGACAGATAGCTAGAGAGAGATGGATGGATGGATAGATAGATGGATAGACAGATGGACAGATGGATGGACACATTGATTGATTGATTTATTGATTGATTGATTGATGCACAGATAGATTCACAGATGGATGGATGGACGGACACTGTAGATAGATAGATTGACAGATGGATGGACAGAGATGGATGGACAGACAGATAGACACGTTAGATGGACGGACGGACCGATCTCTGTCATTCTCTCTGTCCAGCGGGTGTTTGTATCTGACGCCGTGAATGTAACCGCACAGTCTGTTATGCTGCTTGATGTTTCAGACTGTTATTTGTCATCATATTACAGTTAACCCTAACCCATTATTTTAATACAAACACACTGTTTTGTAGTGCAAATATAGCTTCACCATTTACTGCTCCTTGTTATTCTTCTAGTTATACACCAATAGCGGCCTCACATATTTCATTTACCAGTGAGTTGCAAAATAAGTTGGATAGATTATGAAATAAATTGCTCAATAATGGCCGAGGCTCAAAGTATCCCTGCGTACAGTATGTGGTCTGTTGTCTCTGATGTATGGCCATGGGTCGCCCTGTTATAATCTTCTGTGTAATGACTGTTGTAAATCCCTCAGAGCAGCAGCACCTGGATCAATGAAGCTGATGGCTATCTCCTCCGGCCCGCGCGCAGCCCGGTTCCTCTGCTTAAAAAACTATTATAACTATAGCAGAATAAGATGTTCATGTAGAGACAGAATCTTGTGCAGAAAGTTTTTACTGCACTAAAGTACGCTGAAAATGAAGCTACTGTATAACAAAAACACAATTAACTAATCATACATCAACTAATGTTAACAGAAATCTAGTGCACATTATTATACACTATTATATTGAGTTATACATTATTCTACACAATAGTGATCTTTAGTATACAATATTATCTTGTCTTTTACAGCAAATAATAAGGGTTGTAAATAAAAGTAGGATTATATATCAATAAGATAACATGTTATTTTTGGGGAGACAAACTAATGTAGATTTTGGCAAACATTTTGGCCTTATTTTAGCAGCTTTGGCTCCAGGAAGAACGCAGGTACATTGTACTTAATAACAATCTGTGTGCAGGTTTGGGAATAACAGCTCCTGCATCGTAAAACAACATTCAGCTTCAGTTAAAATGATGTGTGATTTGGAAAACCCAGCCCTCTTGGGTTTGCATAAGCATTTAATTTTATAACCTGATGTTTTCAAAAATAATCATGAGACTAATTAATGCTAAAAGTACAAGGAAATACCGAGTACCAAGAGGAGTGGAAAAAAAAAACAAAAGACAAAAACCTGTTTTCAGATATTATTAATCTGAGAAAAATACGCCACAGAAGTACGGTGCATCATTAAACTGTAATCGAAGCGGGTCCAACTCTTGATGTGAAACAAACAAGTAATTTTCACAAGTGCAAGTTCAAATGGTGCGTTAAAAAAAGGTTTAACAAATCTGTTTATCCTGCTGATTTCTTCTGATTGAATCAGGAGATTGCCTGGAAAACAAAGATTGAAACTGACGGCTGCTTACACAAATCTTCTGCGATCTAACGTTCCAATTAAAATGATATGCTGGCAAAATTATAAGCATGTACAGTTCGCTGCTTTCCCCCCTCGAGCCGAACGCGTCACACACAAGGGTGAAGTAAAGCGATAGCTCAGCATTATTGCAATCTTATAATGCATTTTCTTTGCTTAGTGATGTGTTGTTGTCTTATGTAATTCCAGGAAAATATTTACCTTCACTTTACGTCCAATATTTGTTATATAACAGCTCCATCTATGCTCATCATCACCTCACACGAGTGTTTCTGTTTATATCTCTCTCTCAAACAGAAACTCTCGTACCCACACCGGCACAAAAGCACTCAGAGAAAGACAAATCAATGCTGGGAGAGAGCGCTTTGAGACAGTTCTTTTAAAAACAGTCAGGTTAATCTGCGAGTGCCAGACTTCCCGTGCGATGCATCACCTCGCACTAATGATCTTAAGAGTTCTGGGAGGATGTTTGCCATATGTATTGTCAGGAAGCAATTTTCGAACCTCTCTAAGGAAGATCATCTCTGCTGTAAACCAGTGTTCAATTGTATTAACTGCAGTGGATAAAGGGCACAAACAACAATAGCTCAAGAAAAGGTGATTTTTGTGCAAGTTCAGAACGCTGTGAACCGTGACGCTCTCGGCAGACGGATATGCTTTGTGCTTCCAGAGCAAATCTAAAAGCAATATAGCTTATCCTTGTGTTTCCAAAACTTCAAACTAATGTGCAACAGAACAATACTTTAGCGAAGTTAACCGGGTGATGACATAACATTCGGTCAGGTCGCTTGGCTATCGATTCATTGACTGCAGACTGTGTTTAACGGGTGTGGTGTGGTGGAGAACATTGTCTCATGCAGTCCTTTTTTCTGTATCTGCAAGACGCAGTGCATTCCAGGTGTTCAATTACACTACTGAGCTCATATTTTATACGAAGACGTCTGCTCGCTCATTGTAATGTAGCTACTGTACACTGAATTGCATTGCAGAGGACAAACTCCTCTTATGGCCATGACAAACCAAGCCAAAGTTCCAATCTGTCAGGCCATGTGTCCACTAAAGCATTTTTTCCCACCGCTAGCATATTTTTCCAATTGTTTTTAATGCGTTTTGTAAACGCCAGGAGCATAACGAGGCATCTATTTCACACTGAAGTCAAGTCAAGTCAAGTCAAAAGTCAAAAGTCAAAAGTCAAAAGTCAAAAGTCAAGTCAAGTCAAGTCAATAGTCAAGTCAAGTCAAAAGTCAAGTCAATAGTCAAGTCAAAAGTCAAGTCAAAAGTCAAGTCAAAAGTCAAGTCAAAAGTCAAAAGTCAAGTCAAGTCACCTTTATTTATATAGCTCTTTTTACAATGCAAATTGTGTCAAAGCAGCTTTACATTAATAATTGGCAAATAATTTTGGTTGCACAGCAGCTCCCAAAGAAAATGGTGTCATTGTCCAGATTATTCTATATATTATTGATTCATTCCGTTGCAAAGATCAATAGTTATTAGTCTAGTTAATTTATGTATATCAGCACTGGAGAAAACAGTGACGTAATCGTCTGGCTCAGCTCAGTTCATATACAACGACACCAATGCAGGTCAAAAACACTGCTGAATATGTGAAGCGCATGTTTAAATCTCCAAGAAGAGTTGAAGAATGTTCAACTAAATACTATAGAATAACCCAAAACGAGTCTCTCGTATTGTTTTGAATGGGAGAAAGTGCAACGGTGGAACAAGTCCCGCCTTCTAAATAAGAGCGAATGGGCGATTGGTAAAGTCATCGTGTCGCTGCAGTGACATTGTGTCTCGTCACTTTGGACTGCGCTTGCGTGTTAGCTTGATCCAGCCTGAAAAATACATTTGATTTGAGCGTTTAGAAATAAAATTTATGAGACAGTTGTTGTCAGATTTCATTGATGATTTCAAAATTGAACGCAGCTCAATGTCTTCATTTAAAGAGATAGGAGCTGCACTTGCATGCCTGAGAGGCGCTTCAAAGATGGCCGCCGAGTGAAATGACTTCACGCTCATCACTGTCACTGTCAACAGAAGACAAAAACAAAAGCCAGAGCAAATACCTTACATTATATCACCATTTTGTAACATTGGAAACAGGACAGAAACAACCTGTGAAATGAGATGCCAGTAACCGAACACTACAGCAGATATTCCACATCCTGTGCACACACAGCCTCAGCTCAGTTTTTGAGGTGTATTTCACACCGTCGACCCCTCCTGCCGCTTCTGGTCGGTTTAGCATGTTGAATCGGCATTCGGATATGAGGCAAATCAATCTGATTGGAAATTCAGTGAAGAGGGCAAACACAGAAGACGTTTCTTCATCTTATATGAGAATTCTAACATGCAAATATTTTCATAACAGCATGACCATTAGGAATAGAGAAAGTGGTTCCAACTGATCAATATGATTCATATTCAAGTGCTGCTTGTTTATGATTTGTGTAACTGCAGTTCTAGATCCAGTTCTGTTTTTGAATGATGAATATAAACTGCTGGAATAGACAGTTGTTTCCCCTCACACAGCTGCAAAACAGATGTTCTAGTTGGCTTTGTGCAACTTTCTGGACTGCAACAACACAGTTGGCTTTTGCCACCTCTAGTTCGTTGACGGTTTGGTGTGTCACTGCCTTTAAAGGGCAAGATGACCTCTGATAATGAACTTCTCATTAGTCCACATGCAGTTTCACCCATCTTATGTCCAATAGGCCCGAACCGCCGTAAAAAGTCCCGGTGATTGAAACAAAGAGAAGCACCAAGAATCCATTCCATCTATGTTTGGAAACCCTGACGTAAACTACAACACGTACTTATTCAGAGAAATGAGCTCTCTCAGGTTTGGACTGTGTCCAGAACATTGCCAAAGATATTCTGGAGGTGTTTGTGGTTCACGATTCGATTCATGATCCTGCGCTTCAATTTTGATGTTGATTCAATATCTATTCATTTGGATGTATATGGATGTAGTCCGTTTTTCTCAATGTTGTACAGGTCAGCCGGTATTATTCAGGGACTGGATTTGTTTACAATTGCATTCAAGGCCATTTCTATAATGATGATGATAAATTTTAATGAACACACACACACAAAATGTAATATAGTGCTCTTCTCTGGAGTACATTTTCCTCACGAACCATACAGTTTGTGGAGAATGAATGGCTTTTCTGAACTAAATGTCACATTACCTGACACATTTACAAGCTGTTCTCTCCACAGTTGAAACACTGATTGAGTGATTAAACGAGACATGATATAATAAGTTGGTTCTTCAACACACCCTCTGATGTTCATGTTTATTTTAGTTTTATTCAGACGAGTCACTTCTGCAGCGAACGATAACGCCACATTAAGAGCACCAAAACGGTATTGTATGAATTTTATAATAAAACTTTTGCTCAGCCCAGCCAACATCTTCATCTCTCACACAAGGTGATAAACAAAGAAGAATGGAAATGCTTCTTGGATTCAGGACGTGTGAATGTTCGCCAGGGCTGTTGTCCCATTCTCAGATGTGGCAGACCGTACAGACACACCTGAATTGCCACAGAGCTCATGCACAGGGCCAGGAAAGAGACGACGGTGGAATTAAACAGAAGAAGATTATGCAAGTTCTTGGGAAACCGAGAGCCTCAAATCCTGCTTTGCCCACGGCATCCACCCTTGATTTGGAGCCAAAGCAGCCTGAGACGGGAGGTTTGGAGAACCCCGTTGTTTCCACGCACTGATGAAAATTTTAAAAGCGAGAAGCTCAGCTCTGACGTCGAGCATTTAAATTAGACTGTGAATAATTTGACCTAGAGCATGTGTGATATCTCTCAAAGTTTTCAAAAATTGAAGAAGAGATGCAGACAGCTGCATATTCATCAGGACAGCTTACTGGAGATTCCCATCCAGCATTCAACTCTACCATTCCCTATTCCACGGCGTGAGTCAGCAGTGATTTGTCTTTACATTTAGTCATTTAGCAAACACTTTTATCCAAAACAACTTACAAGTGAGGCAATTGTGGGGTTAGGTGCCTCGCTCACTTTCCCCACTTTCAATTCCTGCCGGCATGGGAATCGAACCAGCAACCTTCAGGTTAAAAGCTCAACTCCCTCACCATTAGGCCACGATTTGTCTTTTGAGCAGAGTTCTGGAAGCCTGGATCCCTCCACCCATCCTGGGACAGATGAAGGACAGCTCAACTTCCTCATCCACCTGAGGAAACTAAGTGCTTTTTAAACATTGTGTTGATGTGCCAATTCTCACCTGTCTTTTGTTTGCCATGAAAGAGTTACGTAACTATTGGAATGTAATTATATTTGATATGTATGCAACATATTTTTAATGAAATTTGGTATCAATGTACTTTGACTATCATTTGCATAAAGTACCTTGATACATTTTGTGCTGCTGTACTAATGCTATGAGACAAGATAAATTCATGGAAGAGATCCACGAGCAGCAGCCATAGGCTAAAAGAAAATGTAAAAAACCCAAAAAAACTCCGCCGCTTACAGTCCTTCATAAACTGTGTCTCGGGGGAAATCAAACCTGGACACGTTTGGTCTCAATGAGACCAGAAAAATCAAAACATAAGTTTTGTTCTGTCTCCTTTAAAGGCCTGTTTTCATAGTTGTGACTCAGTAATATGTGTGTCTGTTTGCAGGTGGGTCAGCTCTTTGACGCAAAACAATTTTCATCCATTTTCAGGACACTCAGAATTGGATGGCTTTGCCAGGCTGCACAACCCCAGATCTGAGGACCTCTATTCTTCATCATAAGTGTTTTTCACCACCTGAATTCAACCTGTTGCCTTGTTTATCTCTCCACTCTCCAGAGGACTGGCAAAAGATTTCCATGTTCATGTGGAGCCTGCCACATCCAACAAGGAATACTTGTTAAAACTGACCCTTCAGCTCTGAAACACTGGAGGCGTCTGGAGGACGCAGTGAAGGAGCCGGCCTCTGAAAAGCCAAAGAAGCAAACAGGAGTCACGTGAGGAGACACTCACGACCGTCTACATCTCCTGAAAAGACACTGGAATCCAGTGAGGTAAATTTCTCTCCCGCAGCTGATAAAAATAGTTCAGTACTCATTTAGTTTTGCCTAATCTCTGTTTTTACGGAACATCCAAACCCCTTACAAACAAGGGAGAGTAAATCAATAAATAAATATAATAAATACATTGTAAACAATGTCATCAAGACATTATTTGTGCAGGAAGCATTTGTACAACAAATAACTGGAAAGTGTTACATTAGTTTTGCATCCTAGTCTTTAAATACCACCATACATATACATCTAAATATATTATAATATTTTCTCATCTTTGCAGAAAAAAACCCATCCATCTTCATTTTTAAGGATGCTGTCATTTTTTTCGCATTGTATAATCTTGTTTCAGCCTCCACTGAACCAAGCTCGGCTCTTCTTCCTTGCAGTGCACTGTTATTTATTCATTTATTTTAGTCATCAATAACAATATCAGTAGTACATATCTTTATTCCTTGTTTTTGTTTTTTGGTCAATGCTTCCAAAAGATACACAAAAGATCTAGAGGTTATCTTGTATTTTAACACTTTTCCAGAACTCTTGAATCTTTGGGAAATCCTCCCAAAAAAATTGTGCATGATCTCCAATATTTCTCCACAGATTCTTTTTTTTCAGGTTCTTTCACATGCACAGAGATCACATGAGGTTTCCAGTCAAATTATTTCCATAATTGACTATTAATTTCTTTATGACACCCCTCACATAATTCCTTCCAAATATCTTCAATTAAAGTATTTAGTTCCAGTTCCCATTTTTCTTTAATATCCCCTGTGTTTTGTACAGGATTTTGTATTAAGCTTTTGTATAAATGAGATGTTTATTTTAGTTGGAAAGTGGTTTTCTACAATATTAATAAAATATTATTCTATTTTTTTTAAGGAAGAAATTCAATATATGGGCCTTTTTTTAAAAAAAAATATCCTCAATTTTTAGACAGTTTTATCCATTCATCATTAATTCTGCATTTAAGGCCCGATTTTTTATTTATGAAAGTTAGAATCTTTGACTGTGCTCAACACTTCCTGATTCCCTGTTTCTAAATCCAAGCCACTACTGCAGTTATCTGGGCCAAGAACCAGAGATCACCAGTGCTTCAGATTTATTTTCATTAACTTTATATCCTGAGACTAGTCCATATTCATCCAGACATTTCAAGAGAGCAGGAATGGAGTGAGGTGGGTTTTCTGTGAAGAGCAGTGTATCGTCTGCAAACAATGCTACTTTATGTTCTGTCCTCAATTCCCTGAATCCTTGTATTTTGACACATGGCTTCTGCAGATGGTTCAATGCTCAACTCAAAAAGGATAGACGATAATGAATCCACATGCCTCACACCTCTGTCTACCCCAAAAATCTGGAACACTGGCCATTCACCCTTATTCTTGATTTTGGTTCAAGTTAATCCATGCCACTAATTTTTTCCTCCAAAACCCATTTCTATCAACGTTTGTTCTAAAAATAGCCAGTCAACTCTGTTGAATGCTTTCTCAGCAATCTTTATTCTTTGCCATTTTAGAATGTGCTTTCTGTTACTTGTTTATATATATATATAAAAATACAGTGGTGTGAAAAAGTGTTTGCCCCCTTCCCGATTTCTTATTTTATTTGCATGTTTGTCACACTTAAATGTTTCAGATAAGATAAGATAACACAAGTAAGCACAACATGCAGTTTTTAAATGAAGGTTGTTGTTATTAAGGGAAAACAAAATCAAACCTGCATGTCCCTGTGTGAAGAAGTGATTGCCTCACCTGTGGTGACATAACATAAACTGTGGATTATCACACCTGAGTTCAATTTCTCTAGCCTGATCACTGCCACGCCTGTTCTCAATGAAGAAATCACTTAAATAGGACCTGCCTGACAAAGTGAAGTAGACCAAAAGATCTTCAAAAGCTAGACATCATCCCGAGATCCAAAGAAATTCAGGAACAAATAAGAAAGAAAGTAACTGAGATCTGTCAGTCTGGAAAAGGTTATAAAGCCATTTCTAAAGCTTTGGGACTTTTGGAAGGTTTCTGCTTTTTGGAAGGTGTGTGTCCCATTATATCTGGCGTAAAAGTAACATTTCAGAAAAAGAACATCATACCAACAGTAAAATATGGTGCTGGTAGTGGGATGGTCGGGGGCTGGTTTGCTGCTGTGATAAATGAAACCATGAATTCTGCTGAAGGAGGATGTCCGGCCATCTGTTCATGACCTCAAGCTGAAGCGAGCTTGGGTTCTGCAGCAGGACAATGATCCAAATCACACCAGCAAGTCCACCTCTGAATGGCTGAAGAAATACTGTGGCGTGATCTTAAAAAGGCAGTTCATGCTCGAAAACCCTCCAATGTGGCTGAATTACAACAATTCTGCAAAGATGAGCGGGCCAAAACTCCTCCACAGCATTGTACCACAACTGGTAGACACTTTAAAAAGGGCTTGTGTTGTAGAGTCAGTTGTACAGGAACCTTTGCTTAAAATCTCCAAGTCTCCAAGTCCAACAAAGGATCCCACCTGTAACTTATTTGACTTTCTATTGCATAGACAGCCAAGTTTTACTAAAAGCCCATCGTGCCAGTGGTAATTATCAAAGATTTATTTATTGCATGTTTTTGGTCCAAAAATCTGAGTGAGCGCATGCCCTTGTTCCCTGAAAAGACAGCTCCCTTGTGTAACATCTGCTGGTGCTTTTAAGTTCCCCACAGGGGGCCAGGCCTTTGTAATCAAGGGTCTGATTGTTCTCGAGTGTTTTTGTGAGCTCTCTCTACAGGGAGAAGTACACTGAAAAATAAACCATTTCATCAACAAAGGATTGTCTCAAATGAACACATGAATGAACTTTCAGACCAACATATTACTTTAAAGAGTTTTCCTGATCAAGTTGGTCACCTCTTGCTGCATGTAGAGACTTTGTTCTTTAACCTCAACTAATCTTTTTTTTAAATCCAGTTTACATGATTAAAAGATTATTCATTAAGCCATATCGATGCACAACAGCCGCATTAAACGGAAGCCCTTCAGAACTCCCTGTCTGGTGTTTATTGTATCTATAAAACTGATGTAGTGGATTAATTTTCATGTAGACGTGGTTTGGATCGCGGTCTTTTTGTCAGGTACTCAGTTAAATAAGTGCTGGTGTTGGATAACAGGTCAGATGTTCTGTGAAACACAGTGGGTGTGGATTAAAAACGACTGGGATAGGCATTAGTCCCAGGGAAGTCATGTGACTTTTTAAAAGAATAAGTACTAATAAGGCACAAGAATGTCTCAGCCTTTCTTTGAAGACATGTGCAGAGGAACTTACTGAGATCTGTTGTCTCTCAGACAGTCCCACCTCTGTGGAAAAAGGCATCATTACTCCTCTTCTGTTCCAGATTATAGACCAGTAGCCCTGACTTCTATTGTACTGAAGTGTTTGGAAAAGCTTATGGTGTGGAAGCTGAAGTCAAACATTAATGGACAGCTAGACAAACTGACCGTATTACATTTAATTCTGCAACATCGTGGAAACCCCAAGGCCTGCGCTGATGTTATATGTAGACTTTAGCTCTGCTTTTAATACTCTGCAGTCACACATCCTTCTCAGTAAGCTCAGGCAAATCCATATATTATTAGGTGGTATCAATCTTTTTTTGGACCAACAGGACCCAGACCAGACATTATCTGAGGCTAAAGTCAGCAGGTGTTCCTCAGGGATGTTTTGTTTGCATTATATATGAACGATTGTACAAGAAGTCATTCCAGCATTTTGATTGTAAAGCTTTCTATTTTGGGACTTACCGACTTAGTTTGGAGGTAGAAACGTTTGTACAATGGTGTGAGGACCATCATCTCATTGTAAATACTAAGAAAAATGATTTTCAACCCAGGATATTTGGATGATCTTTCTCTATTACTGGTCCACAGAACACTTGTATCTCCCAGGATCATTTCTTACAAATACTTGGCTGTACATATTGACTGTGATCTGTCCACACCAGGATCCAGACTGCGAAGACAGTTTGGGGTTGGACAGAGGGCGCTGATGATATTTTACCGTGCTGTGATCGAGTGTTTTGAGAGCTTGGTTTGGTAATATTTCAGTTAAGTTAAAATCACAGATTGGTTTCTACAGCTGATAGGGGTAATGGAGTTTCTCTCCCTCCAAATTCTCTTTGAGAAGGCCATATTAAACACGCCAAGACAATTCTAGCGGTTCTGTAGACCAAATACAGGTTGATGCTATAGGAGCTGGTTAAATGTAATTCAGGATGTAAGGCAGCATGAAACGAGAAGCAGCGTCTGTTTTTGTTATTGTACCACAATTGAATGTTTTGTTTGTTTGTTTGTTTTTGTGTGGCAGCCTTGTGTCCAAGACAAATTTCCTAAGGGACAAATAAAGTAATCTTGAATCTTGGTGCAGTGCTTGAACTTAAACAAACCATAAAGCTCTTTCTGCTTCGCTTTCTGGTGTCTGACTGCATATGAATGTATCATAAGAGACCATCATTTAATGGACATAGCCGTAATGATAATTGTGACTAAAGAAATATAAAGTGAAATATAAAGTGTCAAACTCAGCTTCAAAACACCTGCATGGATGATTCTAGTAATCCTGAAGACCTCGATTAGCCATCAGGTGTGTTGAACCAGGGTTGGAGCTGGACTCTGGTGGACCTTCCCTAATGGATATGATGTGTTTTGAATTATTGACGGCACCTCCGGTTTGGGTAACTGTCAATTTTCCTTCGTATTTTATTTTAGTTTCAGACATCATGAGAATAACGTAACGCTTGGTATGGATGTTTCCTCGTTTCCTGTGACCCGGAGACGGATGGACCTCGGCCATCTTGAAGGACGTCTCGGCTCTCCAATTGCACTCAATTGTCTGCTTCTTCAGACAAAACATATTTTAAGATGTGTCGGTAGAAGTTTCTTTCAGTTAAAACAGCTCAAACATGCGTTTTATCCTGGGATTAGCTTAAGCCTTGTCTGTGAAACCGGGGATTGGGTTTTATTCCTGCTGTGCTCTTGAGGGAGACGCTGCTGGTTTGAGAGGAAAAGCAGTGGGATGAAAGAAGGGGAGCAGGAATAATGTTAACCCACAGCAGTATTTTAATTCATTTATTTATGGTGGTTTACTTAAAATTAGATATTTTTAATTATACATTTTAATTTATTTGTTTTCTTTAAAATAAGTTTTTTTTTTATATAATATTTGTATTTATATTTGGTCTCCTCATGTTTAACAGATGAACTGTAGGTCCAAACTCCAGATTTTTAGATTACGAGACTATTTAACTATACCAAACATGTCCCATTCCAAACAGGTGATGAATGTTATCGATTAGTTGAAGGTTCGATGGCAAAATTAAATTCATAATTTGACGTTCCCGCACTTCTTAATGATCACAGTCTGTGGAGCTCAGGAACTGTACTTTACATCCTCAATCAATACTATGGACCTCCAGCGGGCAGTGAATATTTCCTTTATAGATTTCTGTGCCATGTCCTCAAAACAAATAATTGCGCAAACAACATCTATTTACAGCAAGGTCTTCTCAGATGGCCTGAGGGGAATGTGCTGTGTTCAGGTAACCAGAGAAGAATGATATTCCTCTCCTTGATAACAACAGCATATATAAAGGATCCCGGAGGATGGACTATCGCAGTGAGATCTCATTAGTATTCGCAGTGGTTTGTACGTGAAGTGTGGTGTTCGTACGCTTACAGAGACACTAATAAGTACTACATCAACATGATGACAGTTTTATGTATGTATACAACTTTAGAGATTAATATTTATGGCTCCTTTGAGGTTCACAGACTATGAAATTCAATGAATTCATATGTTGTGTTTGCTATATTTATAATAACACTGTACAGTACGACTCAATTGGTTACATTATAGCTATCTTGAACTAATTTTACAGCGTCTATTAATTTTGGTTAGATTAACTTAGATTAACGATCGACCCAATTCGTGAAGCGATCATCTCTTCATACTAGTTCATTTATAGCATCAAATAAACATGAATGAACATCAGAAGGAATGTTGTTTCAAGTGATTCAAGTTCACCAACGTTAATCTACTAACTCCCCTGACCGCTTTGATGGACAAAATGGCGGATTCGGGGTTATGATTGGTCAGATCACCTGTCAATCAAACTGTTTGCGAAGGGTCGATTGCAACAAAATTTTGACTTTTATTAGTTCATGATAGTTAATGCAAAATGTTAACAATTCAAGCCTTATTGTAAAGTGCTACTGTAACTATGATTAATGGCATTACAAGTAATTGCTTTAAAAAAATTTCCATTTCATTGTATTCAAATCAATTCCAATCATCATAGCATTCGTAAATGTGGACATCTTTGAGGTTGTGTTAGTAAGACTTTATGTTTGAGATGATTTCAATTTATCGGTTTATTTTTTTGGTGTGTATCTTAACCAGTGAAAGTTACGTCTAAAAGTAAGGTGTTACTCCGTAAAAAAGTAACTAATTGAGCCACTTAGTAACGTTTTATGTTACTTTTTCTTACCTGGGCTGAGCTTCATTTTTTTTCAAAGTTCTATTTTTGCAAGTGTAAAGTACGGAGCTCTGCACATGACATGCAAAAAAACATCAATTGTTCACTATTTCGTTCCCGTGATTTATAAATCAGTAAATCGCGTGCACACTTTAGTAAATCATGCACACGATTGAACTCTTTTTTCTTGCATGTCATTTGCATTTCAGAAAACAAAGTAACTTGCGTCACATATTTGAAAAAGGTACTCATGATCCAAACTTACCAACATGAACACTCTAAAAAATGCTGCGTCAACCCATGTTTGGGTCAAATATGGACAAACCTAACCTAAAACTGAACGTACAAGTCAGCTGGGTGTGTCTACATTTGACCCAAACATGGGTTGAAACAACCCAGCTGTACATTTACAGACACAAATGAGATCATCACGAGTTTCAGGACTAGTGTTGGTTTGTGGTTAAACAGTGAATGACTCATTTGGTTCAAAGACGAATACAGACAGAGGGTTTGAAGATAATTATGACCACACAATTAAGAATGAATCTGACACATTATTCACACAATCATCTGCCAGATTGATTCATCGTCGCTGTTGAGGGACACTCTTTAGATTCAGTAAAGAAAACAGCTGAAAAATGAGAGAGTTGAGCTGAAATGAGATGTTTTGACATGTGGAAACGCAGTCCTCCTCTGCGTGTCGATGGGTAGGATGGGTGTCATATTTCTCTCTCTTTCACTGCACTTTTTAGGCCATGAGTAGAGCGAACACATCTTTAATTAGGCAGTGAGAGTCGAGGCTCAGAGAATGGCCCTCAGTTAACAATATTTCGTATTAATTAAAATGTTAATTAGACAGAATCCCTGAAGCCAGAGAGTGAGTCAGAGTCCTTTTATAGGTCATGCGCGCTTCTCTGTTGGACACTGTCAATATTCAGACTCCGCAGGAATCCTAACTTCTAAGTCTCTGCATACAAATGTCCCGTGCCCTTACATTCATGACTTCCTCGCCGTTCTCGGCCTTTCCTTCAGGAGCAGTCGGGGTGATCTCATTCACATTCGTAGATAGGCTGTTCGTATTGCATGATTTTTTATTATGTACAACTTTAGTCAAGTGAAAATCTTAATCAGTAAATGACGGAACTGAGAAAGATCTTTTTTAACAGCATATTTATTTATAAATGAAATCCATAAATCCAATTTGGGAATATTAACTGACTTGAGACCAGGCAAGTCACAAAAGGCTAAGCAAGCAAATTCTGGTATTTAATTAAATGCTTTCATTTCCCAAAGCTAGAGTCGTATACGTTTGCGCTGATCATATAAGGCTGAACACCGCAAGTGACCGCCTCACTGTGTGAGATTGTCCTGTTTTGTTGTTGCTGGTATGCCAGAGTATCAGCTCTTGAAACTCCGCCCTCTTCTGCAAAGGGGGAGGTGGTAACATCAGCTCATTTGCATTTAAAGGGACACACACACACAATCAGCGCATTTTTGCTCGCACCCCAAAAGTGTCCATTCTAACAAGAAATAAAAATGATCTGTGGGGTATTTTGTGCTGAAAGTTCACACACACACACACACACACACACACTCACACACACACTGGGGACATCAGATTTTACTTATCTTGTAAAAAGGTGTATAACGTCCTCTTTAAGGAAGCATGTGTTGACGTCAAATTTGGTTGCCGTCAAGAAATAACAGCAACCTAGTGGATTGCATTACGAGTTCTTGGTAAGATTTGTTCCAGATTAAAGAGTTTTCAATGCTTTAACATGACGCCGTTCAGTTCTAGAGAAACTACATCTTTTTATACTAAGAGAGTCTGGATGGCTGACCCAAATATTACACTTAAAACAAGTAGTCGCTGTGTTAACAGACTGATTGGTGCTGAGGAGAATGTAGGTCACAACTTATATTCAGATAAAGTTATTTCTGCTAACACAGCTACTTTTGAAGGACTGTTAAAGGGATAGTTCACGCAAAAATGAAAATTATGGCATGATTTACTCCCCCTCAAGCCATCCCAGGTGTATATGACTGTCTTCTTTCAGACAAACACAAGAGATATATTTAAAAATCCAAGCCTCATAATGGTAGTGAACCGAGCAGGATCATTTTCATTTTGGGGTGAACTAACTCTTTTTGGGAGAAAGTTGCATTTTGTTATGTCGGTTGTTTTAGAAGTAAAGTTTTGACAACTTGATGAAAGATTAAGGTAAAATATGTAGAGACATCTTAAAAATGACAGAATACTTTATGAATTTATTATTTAAAATGCATTTTTAAAAGACTGTTTTATTTTTATTTATTTGTACTGTGGTTACATTTTCAAATATGAATTAAAGAATTTAAAGTGTTTATATTTGTCAGAATCAAAAGCGATTATGTTTTTATTTGTCCAGAGGTCAGTGACTATGGCAGACCGTGAACTAAGACCACAAACAGGGTCATTTTGATTTCATAATGATTTTAAGTTCACCAATGATAAGCTACACTTTCAAAAATTCAAATAAGCAAGTTTTGAATTCATGCAATTTGTTCCAAGTTGTTTCAGGACAAAAACAAAGACGATTTCAGTGAATTTCCAATGTTTATCTAGTTAATTTAGTTATAAAGATGGCTTTTGTACGGTATAGTCATTTGAATCTGCGAAATGCTGTTAGCAATGATTTGACGGCTTATAACTGGCACTTTAAGGACTCGAGCCCATAATAAATTTGATTTTGATGTCATTTTTATTGTGTATTCAGAAGACGGCAGGGCCTCGCTGGCAGAGACGCAGGCGTTCTCTCTAAAACAATCCTCTCCCTAAATCGTCACGATGTTTTCATGAGCTCTTCCTATTCACTCGTGAAGCACTAATATTCCCTCATTGTATCACAATCACTATATATCTCTCCTCTTTTCTTTTCCACCCCAGTCCCTTTGTGGAAATCACACCCACTCATGACTCGCAGCGCTTTCTCTTTCTCCAGCGTTGTGTCAGACATGGAGAGAAACAGGCTCGGAGCCGTGCAAAACCTCCGGCAAGGCCGTTTCTGTATCACGTAAAGTGTTTTAAACATTACATTGTTCTTCTGATGTGTTTAGCAGCGGATGCTTCGCCCACCGGGGGAATCTGCTTCAGCTGATCTACACTGACGGAGCTGTGCTTCCCCTCTCCGTGTTTTCCCAGTTTCCCAGACGCTCTCATTGCAGAGTTCATTAACATGAAGGATTTTTATAGGGTGCCACTGAAGGACCTTACATCAATGTCACCTCACATTGATTGGTTTTAACAAGAACAAATAAAAGATGCAAGTATCTCATTTGTGTTTTTACAATGAAATGCTTATTTATCGTCCTCGCATTATTCATCAGTAAGTATCTGTGCTGCTGACGCAGAGGTCGCGGGCTCAAACGACCCAAGGAACTGGAGAGATACTGAGATGACGATTCTGGCCCGTCATTATTACGCCCTTGAACAGGGTCGCTGACCCGGATGCTTCCCTTGAGTTAGTGCTACCTGGTCTAGTGGGGATAATGTGATTATTCATGTGTTTTTGCCAAAGGTGGAATGACCACTACACTAGTGGTGCTAAAAGTGCTATGACTTTTACTTCCAATGACACGGAGCGAGAATACAGGGTTATCAACATAACAGCCAGTGCATTTGCTAAAGTTAACAGATGCAATTTTGATTTTAAGTGTAATAAATGTGGAAATCAACATGAACTAAGATTAAAAAATGCTGTAGAAGTATTGTACATCGTTAGTTCATGAAACTGATTTTCTTATTTTGCATGAACTTTTACAATGTAAATAAGTGTGCTGAAAGTGACTTACATGCATCAGATTTTGTAAGTGGCTTAAAATTTTCATGAAAGGGAAGTTGAGCTAGTCTTCTCTATAGTGTCGTATATCAGAGTGAAACGCTTCTCAAACAAGAACAAATGTGGGCGGGGCTTGATTGTGTCTGTGGGGAGTTGATTGGTTGTGGTTTGCTATTGGTGGATCTCATGTGAGTGACAGGTTGCCCCGCCCTCGTCATCAGAGAAGATATTCTGATTCAAGATTACAGGAATTTAACACAATAATGAAGTGCAGAGATAAATCATTTATGATAAACACTGCGATATTCCATTTTTAAAAAAAAGAAAAGAATAGAGTCTATTTTCATTTCATTGTTACGTTAAATAAAACTGATTAAAATGCAGCTGGTTTTATCATACACAACCAAAACGTCACTCCTTTCATATTTCTCATTATGAGTTTATTATATTATATTACATATTATATATATTAGTATATTATAAGTCATTATGTTGTCATATTTTACTGAACATTGAGAATTAGAAATACATTTTTATTACCTATTCTTCTTATTATTAAATTCTAAATATTTACTTTCAATAATAATAATAATAATAATAATAATAATAATATCTCACCCATGATTCAGCTCCAAAATGATAAAAACCTCATAAAAGTATCATACAGTCCAAAAAAATCAAGTGTCCAGTTTCCTGCTGATGAACAATAACATCATTGACAGCCAATCAGAATCCATCCTGCTTTAAAGAGCATTTAAAGTGACACAACGTTATTGTGACTATAGTTATCATTAAACAGACCTCCATCCAGTTCTTCTGAATCATTTGGCATGTTAAGTTTGCAATGACGAAAAATACTTCCAGGAACTTCCACTTTTTCCAATTATTGCAATAATAAGACGAATAAATAGAGAGCGAAAATATTGGTTTCCAGTGAATCTGCATTGATCAGTGCAGGTCAAGCCTGTCAGAATTCATAAGAGACTGTAATGCATTTCTGGCAGTGTCTTTAGCTCTTTCATCAAGCTGCGTCTCATTGGATTCCCAATAAAATGGAAGAAATATAAAAACTGAAAAGCCACAAATCATGAGTGTAAAAAGTTTGTTTAGAAGAACGTGAGGGACATATTGGCTGCTTCCCCAGTCTGTTTTTCTTTTCTGTGTTTTGTGTTTGTGTTTGAGGTAAATGAATAAAAATGACGGCGGTGCTTTAGGGAAATCTAATTGTCATATTTCACGAGCGTGGTGTGGAAATGTCTTTGTCATATCTTTCCTCACATACTCCATCCATCATCCCTCAAATTCTGTTTGTCAAACATCAGATCCTAAAAATAAAACATCTGATTCACCAAATGACACTAAAAAAACGTCTGTAGATAGTTTAGCCCGTGAAGATAGTTTATTAAAATTTGGCTCATTTTGTCTTATAATACAAACGTCAGCTTTGCTCAGCCATGACAGTCAAATGAAAATCACGTCATGTATTTGAAAGAGTCCAGTAAACATTTAATCATGACAAGATGGTGATCCATATATACATCGATTCCCCGTGATGAAACATTTGAAGAAGATCTTAAAGTGGAGGACGACTTTCTGAAATACAAATCCAGGGTTTTCTCCGAGTGGAACGGCTTCTCTCCGTACGAACGGATTCGTCACATGCAGAATCAACATCATAAGCATCCAAAATAGCATCCTGAGATCCATCTTCAGTAATCGGTTTTGTCAGATTCAGCTGCTGCTGTTTTGCTTTCCAAAATTGAGCCAATGAGGTTTGGCCAAAACAACGTCCCATATGCTGTATACGGATGGAGAGTCTTTCCCATAGAAATCTCCCAACGGATGGAAACATAGAAACACACACAGGAACATTTCTGTCCTTTCAATTCACTGTAGTTGAACACATATAGAATTTTTTCTTTTCAGAGTTGAAACAAAAGAAGAAAAAAAAAAAAGAGAAAGAAATGGAAATAAACCATGCGGCTTGTTTTTACAGTGACTTTTACACAGGCTGTACAAGGCATCAAATATATTCATCTGAAACTCTCTTCTTCATAAACTTTAATGAAATTAGTTCTTGTACTTAGAAGTATGTTATAATATGACAACCCCAACTGCTAACCACAGGTGTCCTGCAGATGGTTTTGGATGAGGTGTTTGTCTATTTACAGCACACACAAATGTGGATCATCATCATCATCGGCGTGTGCCCTATTTAAAGTGCCATCTTAAAGTAACAGTTTTATGTAGATAAACCTGCTCAAATCAACAAACCTACGCCGTACATTACCATCGAACGTCTCTCGGATAGCAGCTGCTCTCAAAGTCACACATGCCCATAAATCTACAGAGAATTTAGAGCTTCCAGCTGGTTTTATGATTAGTCTTCCAATTATGAGGAGTACAATTTGGCAAGAATCTTGCTGAACAACCTTCTATTGCATGACCCGTCTCATTATTCAAAGACATGGCGTAGTTTTTGTTCATGACCTCATTTATGGATCAGGATCGAACAGTTTACATTAGTGTCCTGTTGGAGCTCCAAGCCAGAAACTTCCATTAATGATCATCACCGCAACCGTGACATTTTTTTTTTATGTTCAGGTTTTAAGAGTGAACTTTTAGGGTTAAATTAGAAATGTTGTCATCATTACGTACCTTAATATTTACTTTTTGATTTCTCATTTCCATTGGGTTATTATAGTCTAAACTAAAACCATGAAAAAACATTGCAATGAGTTTCCATTCGTTAAGTACAGTAGAATGACGTCTAAAGCATCTATTAATCGTTATCTTAATTTCAACATTTACTAATACATTCTTAAAGTCAATTTTGTGTCTGTTTATATTATTTAATGGACCTGAGCTGACATGAACTAATGTTAACCGAGATTAATAAATATGGTAACAAATGAATTAACCTAACGAGATCTTACTGTAAAGTGTTACCGCATAAACGTGAACTAAAATAAAATGCGTTTTTTTCCCTTCTCTAGCCATGCACCATTTTTTAAAATCACCTTTTATAAGTTGATCAGTGGTAATACAGCTTCATTTTGCAGAGGTTTTGACAGAAAACTGAAGTGAGAAAGCGACATTTTGCTGGTGCAAGATTAAAAAATCAGTACAGGGTCCTTCCCTTCTGTGAAGCTACCAGCATTTTAAGTCACTTTTGTGTTTTATGTTGTGAGATTCTACTCCTCATGCTTTAATCCCAGTGTAATCCCAATACAACTGCCCTGAAAGCCAAAACCGAGGAACAAACACTACGCACAACGCCACCATGGGTGAGAAAATGAGTTTTCAAAAACCAAGCATAGATTTGGCATAATACATGGGGGTCTTGTGTATTTTTGTAAACAGTCCTGCAATGTGCCTGTCTCAGCAGTCTTTGGTTAAATTATATAAAAACACTTCAAGACATCAATACATGAGCAGAATGTCAAACAGAGAGAGTCCCATCCACCGCAGCTCCAGATTCGTTTCAAAACCTTGACATTCCTGCGGGGACGTCTTGTTCTTGATAACACAGTGATGGTTAAATGTCACCGTCTTATTTACAACCACTACTGTCGCATTTATATATATGGTGATGCGACCATCACTGCTGATCACAAGCAGGCTAACATGTCATTTTAAAGGGGTCATGACATGACAAATCAAATTTGCCTGATCTTTTGGCACATAAGAGGTTTGTGTAGCGTTAAAACATCCTCCTGATTATAAACAAAGCATTTATTTAATCAAGCTCCAAAAATGGATTCATTTGCGTATGCCCGCCTCCAGAGCAAGTATCGACCAATAGCTATACATCATCGCATCATAGGCCCCGCCCACTGGGATTCAGTCGCTTGCGTCACGTCGAAAGCAAATAGAATTGTTTATTATAATGGCCGATGCTTTCTGACATCTGCCGACAACAGGACAAATAGAAGAGTGGCGTTTGCTTTGACACGTCCAGTTTATACATCTGGTTTGTGACTTCAGAAGGGTCTCAGAAACAAGTGGATGGTTTATTCTAATGCCGTCCGATATGTTTGTTCGGAGCATTTTGTTTTGTAGACGAAGCAGCGGCTGCACTGGATCTTCACAAACCGCAAGTGAATGATTTCATAAAGTTTTGTCGGTTTTATAATGTCTTCAAAACACTCTCTCACATGCAGTGGCGAGTGGGCGTTGATGCGGTTTCCTATGCAGTGATGTTAGCCAATCATAACAGTCGCCGTTTACTGACGAGCCTTAAAGGAGCCGCGTATTAAAAACGGATCATTTCAGACATGAGGGTTGAAAAAAAATCTTTTTTTCCGCATATATATACAGCTCTGGAAAAAATTAAGAGACCACTGCAAAATGATCAGTTTCTCTGGGTTTACTATTTATAGGTATGTGTTTGGGTAAAATTAACATTTTTGTTTTATTCTATAAACTACTGACATTTTTCCCAAATTCCAAATAAAAATATTGTAATTTAGAGCATTTATTTGCCAAAAGCAACAACTGGTCAAAATAACAAAAATATGCAGTGGTCTCTTAATTTTCTCCAGAGCTGTATATATATATATGTTTGTGTGTGAAAAGTGAACATATTAAAATAATCCATGTCATGGCCCCTTTAATGCAGCCTGTATCATGGATATTAATCCCAAAACATTCAATCTGGCCCTGATTAAGCAGGACAAGATGTGTCAATCAGAGGACATTTTAGTGACACATCGTGTCTTCCTGGTGATGTTAAATGATTATAGAGTCATTTTTGTTTGGACTAAGTGCTTATGGTGATACAAGCCTAAAAACACTCGTTTTAAAAGTCTCCTGCAAAGCCGACTCTCCCATTGCTTTCAGGAAAACGGTACCCAATTCACACGGCTCGCCGTCTGCATTGCCAAAATAAAGAGACAAACGCAGATATATATCATTCTATCTTGGCCAGAAAGTACTAAACTGTTCCTTTTTAATTAAAAGTAAAGAGAAAGGACGAGAAAACCGATCGTCAACAGCTATTGATTTTGTCAGCTTTAGCGGAAATCCATGATGCAACGTGATTTTGAAGATGGTAAACACACCGCGGAAATGACAGTCGCTTCAAGAGGTGAAAAGCAATCATCTTCGACACTTAAACGTAGGAGAATCACACTTGAGATGTTTAGAGGACACAATCACAACATTCAATAGCACTGAAGGTCATGAAGCACCTTTAGTGATTTGAAGGTTGAAAGCTCAGAACATTTATTTCGATTAATGTCTCAGACCCTTCGCTCTCCAACAAAAGTAAGCAAGAGCCAAACAAACAATGTCTTTTCGGTCCAGTCACACTGAAACGACGCTCTTAAATGGCATTATCGAGTGTGATTTAGTTTCCAGCCATAGACTACGATGCTCACATGCTACATGCGAAGTGAACATGACTGGGCATGTGAGTATACAACGCTACTGACAGGACGGAGGGGCGGGAGGAATATACTCACATTTATTATGCCAAAAATAAATGAAAAGCACATGTATTTAAGCAAGAACATCTGCATTAATGAAGATCACTGCAGCTCAATGCAGTGCAAACACTGTGATTTACCACATCAATCCAGAACACAACATGTACTAAGAGCTGTTAGTTTTGTTTTCAAGGCTGTTTTTGCATATGAATGAATGGCAGCTGTACAGAGTCAAGGGATTTTAAAATCAAATACTATATATATATACTGTATATCTGTTCATATATTCATATGTTACACAAATATAGACTCTTCCGAACTTCAGAGCAATGTATTAAATTCACAGCTGGAGATAAAAGGTAAACAAAAACCAACCAAAAATATATATGGGCTGCAAGATCCCATACGAGTCCGTGTCCGTTTGTGTCTTCCGTTTGATTTGGAGCGTGAAGCACGTGTCCGCAATGGCAGTTTCCTTCTCCTCCTAGGCTTTTGAAACAAAAGTGCTTCTGGTGATGATCATTAGACTACATAGGGTGCAGTGTTGTGGTTTGAAGTAAGGGACGACTGTGCTGTCCGCTCCGTCCAAATAGCAGGCAATTTTCTCTTGGCTCTGAAATAAGAGTGATTCTGGGAAAAAGAGTCACTGTCTTGAAACTATAGCCACGCATCCCTCATGAGGCCGGACGTGAGGAGAAGAAGAGCAAGTCCATTACTTGTGGCTATCCTTGTACCTGTGGGGAAAAAATGATAGGACATTGAGCCATAAAAAAAACGTTACTTGAAATAAAACACACATTAAACTGCTGCGTTAACCTTCACGAGGACGCCGACCCTGAAGCATTCTTTGTTTAAATGAGCTCAAAGTCACTATTAGGTGTAATGTAATTACCTTGACAAACTAGACATCATTAAAAAGACTCGACAAGTTGAGTAAAAATCGTATAGTAACCGCAATTTGTTAATATGTGTCAGGAGTCTATGATTGATTGATGTGCGTCAGTCGCATTCATTGAGAGAAAAAAAAACTCCTGTGTGATCGTCATGAAAATACTTCACAAAACAACATCCCTTTTAGCTCAAAATCACACTCATTTGGAGAAATGTTGAATGATTTTGTATATGTTTATGTCTATACATAGGAGTGATATTTATTAATTTTTTCCCCAAAATACCCCAGTATAATGATTACGAGCACTGGATACTCAAATGTACAGTTTTCAATTCATCCTCGCAGCCAGAGAGCGCTCTATGCACATTTTGTGCACAAATGGCACTTTTGATGAACAGGCATATCATGTGACATTCCAGGAAATCAAACAGAGATCGCTGTAACATGTTTGAAGACACGAGATTGTGACGATATATGATTGTTCATGCCGTGTCAGGTATTTTCATAATGATAGATTATATTTATAATGCATTGCTAATCAACATATCTTTTATCATTGTGCAGAATACCATAAAAGAACATATTTTCGGTCTGATTTTTTGATCCGAAGCCACATCAGATCACAGGAGGTTATTTAAAACACTCGACTTGTACGTTTGATTGCAAAAAACATGGTTTTAATCTCATAAATTGTGTATTAATGGTGTGCTAAGCTAACATGCTAACTATATTTTTATGAATATATTGGAATAGTAAAGCTAACTGAAATAATTATTTCTTTTAAGAAGGGCATTTAATAGTTTCAAAGAAGGTGAAGTGAGATCAAAAAATGAGGGATTAAAACAGTGTGAATAGAAAGCCGTCGACAAAATAAAAGAATAATTAGAGCCATAACCAGGCCGGAGGGAAACTAAAACTGCTATTTATTGCTGTTTCTTTATAACAATAACAGATTTTCACTCTACAGTAAACTGCAAAAGTGTCTGCTTTCAAATGAGACCATACTTTATCTGTTTTATACTGTTATCTGTTTTAGATATAAAATGGTAAACCATTTCTTGGGTAAATTTGTTACATTGTTAACAGAAAGTGAGACTGGAACTTCCTTCACAGACAATAACTGCGTCACATGTTCTCTGGAGGTCCATTTGAAGGCTGAATGTGTCATTGAGGTGATCTCACTTAAGAAAAGTAACCGTTAGATACGAAGTAAGAAAGAAATTACAGTAAACCTCATTATGGTTACTCTTCTTAAATAAGACGTCCTTGATGATGAATGCAGCCTTCAAATGACCTCTGGAGGACGCAGCCTCGGAAATGAGACACAACTAATACGTTTATTTGTTGTGCACTTTGAACTTTTACATTCACAATCAGTTGCATGAACAATGCCATTCGAAAATGCATAATGGGGCACTTTAATATAATATAATATGCAGAATAATTAATGCAAATTTCAAATGTGCATTTAAGAAACCCTGAATGTACTTGAATGTACACAAATAATACTCACATAAAAGTTTCTGGGTTGCACATTCATTTGTTTTACATAAGTGATAACGTGTTTTGGGCAAAATGTGTTTCATTACAGCACAGTCTATGAAAGAGAGAGAGAGAGAGAGAGAGAGAGAGGAAAAAAACCTCTCTGAAAGTGTTCTGAGCACTTTTCCAGGTACACTGGCCATTTTGGCCCGTATGTGAGCTATTGCATTCATTCTGCACGTCTCCTGACAGCATTTAATTACAGTATGTAAATTTGCTCCAGTACGGTAAACACAGCTCTCTTCCCCAGCCCTGTGACACAAATAAAGATCCATATTATGCTGTGTAACTCTTTTTAATATTACTATTTTTTAACAAAGTGCAATCAAAACAACTCTGAGCCACCCGGGTACCACAAAATTGCGTGGTTTTATTGGTACGCATAAATAAAGGCGACACTATCTACCTATTCACAGAAGCCTTGTGCTAAAACCTCCCCACATAAATCAAAGTGAAAACTGCCATTACACCATGAAAAGGGATTAATGCGCACAGCCTTCCTGCATACTTTTCTAAAGGCTTTTCAGAGTATTTTTAAAACACCTATGTGCTGACAGATGCGGTACGGAGAAAGCTATGTGTTGGAAGCAAGTTTAGAAATGGATAAAGCTTTAATTTAATAAATTTTTAGCGGTGCAAAAAGGATGTACAGAAAAGTGGAACTTATCTGAAAGAGCCATTGATTTTATAAGCCAAAATCATATTATATGTTTTTGTTTTTGGTGTAAATTAATGTATTTAGGTTGATTTAGCATTTTTGGGCTTGAATAAAACTAGTTTGTTGTTGTTAGTGTAGAAACGCTTTAATGTATGGAAGCCCGTTCCCGCCACTGTTGAGAAAAAAAAAAATTTTCCGTAAGTCATAATAATGAGAAACTTTCTCATAATAATGACTTAGTATCTCATAATAATGACTTAACATCTCATAATAATGACTTAGTATCTTTAACTTAATAAAAAAAACCTTTTTTATTTTTTTTATTGTTTTTTATTAAGTTAAAGATGCTAAGTCATTATTATGAGATACTAAGTCATTATTATGAGATGTTAAGTCATTATTATGAGATAGCAAGTAATTATTATGAGATGTTAAGTCATTATTATGAGATACTAAGTCATTATTATGAGATGTTAAGTCATTATTATGAGATACTAAGTCATTATTATGAGATGTTAAGTCATTATTATGAGATAGCAAGTAATTATTATGAGATGTTAAGTCATTATTATGAGATGTTAAGTCATTGTTATGAGAAAGTTTCTCATTATTATGACTAACGTAATATTTTTTTTTCTCAACAGTGGCAGGAACGGGCTTCCATATTAATGACATTTGTAAATGATGGGAAAAAACATCCACTTTCCAGTCTACTGTAAGCAGGTCTGCTCATGTTCCATTTCTCGCACCAAACTATAAATAACCCTGAATTTTTAAACCGCATTTCCTGTTGTTTTTCCCCATATTTTTTTCTCTAGACCTCCTTTGAACAATGAAATTAGGTGGGAAGCAAGGCCTAAAGACTTCAAAGCAAATGTGATCTGATTCCGCTCTCAACTTACTGCGTTCCTGCCTCCACTACACACGAGAACGAGGGAATCTCAAGGATGCATACCGGCCATAAAACCCCTGAAAACAGGGCAACAAAGAGGAAATGGAAAATGAAATATTCACTAAATCACGGTGACATTTACTGGATTTTTCCGTCAGACCAAGCACGGCGATGTTCCGCGGGGAGCTTCATTCCAGCTCTATCTCGGGGAGGAGAGCCGGAGAGGAGGAACCTCCCGTGACCCGCTGCTCCTCTCTGCCAGATCTCATTTGGCCCGAGGTGATCAACCCGAACGGGAACGTTCCTGAAACAAGCAATCGCATCGGACCGAAGCTTCCCTCCCTTCTTCTGCCGGCAGAGAATAATTAATCATTCCTGCCGGCCCGCTTTACTCTGGGCTGAACTGCGCTGTCGATTATGCACCGCATCTATACGTTCATTACCAGTCGCGTCTGATTAGCTGTAAGGAAGAGTATGAGTCATGCCAGGATGTCATCTTCTATAATTACAGCTCGCTGATGTTGTTGTAGTGAAGGTTTTCGAAGGTTAAAAGAGCTGAAAGTACTCGTGTCCAAGTGAAACGGGTCGAAGTTATACAGTGTGTACCTGCTGTATAATATAATCTGACCTCGACTCGTTGTACATGCTGTTCAAATGATGTGTTAGAAGAACCTCCGTACAATCACATTTAATCATCGTGATGGTAGACGGTCAACGGATGATTCCCTCCATCTTTCTCTCTCTCTCAAGCTCAAACGGATGGAGAATGATTTGATATCTGTGTTGGATTAGCAATTTGCTCCTATTCAAATCATGATCTGAAAACTGAATAGAATCAAATGTTGAATGTATTGAATTGCAATTCAAAGAAACTCACCAAGGTTACTTTCATTAGTCTAACATGATTTAAGACAAATAATTACACGAATAATTACATGACATATATATATATATATGTGTGTGTGTGTGTGTGTGTGTGTGTGTGTGTGTGTGTTTTATACATATGCGTTCCATAATTATAGTATTTTGGTAACACTTTGCAATAAGGTTTCATTTGTTAACATTATTTAACTACATTAGTGAACGATGAACTAACATTTCTACAGCATTTATTAATCTTAGTTCATGATAATCTCAAACTTTTATCAATACATTATTAAAGCATTAGTTCACTTCTGAATTAAAATCTCTTGATAATTCACTCTCCTCCATGTCATGTTCATTTCATTTCTTTTCCACTGAAGAAAGAAAGACCAGGATTGTTCTGCATATAGTGGACTTCAATGGGGTTCAACGGGTCCAAATGTCAGTTTCAGTGCAGCTTCAAAGATCTACATGATCCAGACGAGGAATTAGAGTCTGATCTAGAGAAACCATTACACATTTTATATAAAAAAATAACATTTATTTACTTTTTAACCACAAATGCTGGTCTTGCACTGCTCTGATGCGCCACACATCACGTCATCACGCTGGAGAGGTCACGTGACGTATTAATCACACCTAAAAATATTATTAAATATTAATAATTAATATATTATTAAATATTACATTTACAGCAGAGTCTATTTTGTAAGTCATCATCCTGTTTCCCCAGCTAACAGGGAACGTTATCAGAACATTGTGTCAAGGTTCTCTCAAAGTTATGAACGTTCTTCCAGCAACGTTGTTAGAACATTTATTCGAAGTTATACGGTTCTCAAAACATCGTTCATGGAGCGTTTTTTAAATGTTACAACTTCAGAGAACATTAAAAAGTAACATTCCCATTATGTTTGCTAATGATACAATGGAATATTCCTTTAACTTTAATATCAGCAAGGAAAAAAAAAAAAAATATATATATATATATATATATACAGCTCTGGAAAAAATTAAGAGACCACTGCAAAATTATCAGTTTCTCTGGGTTTACTATTTATAGGTATATGTTTGGGTAAAATTAACATTTTTGTTTTATTCTATAAACTACTGACATTTTTCCCAAATTCCAAATAAAAATATTGTAATTTAGGGCATTTATTTGCCAAAAGCAACAACTGGTCAAAATAACAAAAAATATGCAGTGGTCTCTTAATTTTTTCCAGAGCTGTATATATATTATAACATTCAAATCCAATTCAAATTCATCAGTTGAACTGAAATATAAAGGAATTCTCAGTGTGATTCTGAATGAATCTGATATTTGATCATTTGTTGATTGTGTCCGCCGCTTTTAAATGTTCTATTTCTTTATTACACCTCAACAAAACTGATCTCACTGTAGACTATTAACATTTTGACACTGTTTTCATAAGATGAAATTGTTTTCATGCACAGGTTGCCAGTGGTTTTCAGACTGTCACGAGCTCTGTGTCGAATTAATATAATGCATGTAAATCTCTCGACACGAACATGATCCCACATTAAACGCTGAGGCAGAGTTCGCTTTCATAAGAGGAAAACATTTGCTATTTTGAGGTCAATATAATCTGTCAATGAAATGACAGGCCTGCTATTTATTGTCTGCTGACGGTTTATACGCCACTAGTTCTGCTACTAGTTTAAATAAAACCTGTTACCAACACTTACAGCATATTTATATGAGCTGTATCTCAAACAGTAGATTATGGCGATGGGAAGAGCGAGGGTTTGATATGAAATGATCAAATGTGCTCCTCGAATAAACGCACACGTGAACTCCAGTTGTTTTGGTGGCATTATTTTCCGACACAGTGAAACACGTTTCATATAACAATGAAAATGTACAAGTATTATAATTGCAATCCCATTATGCAACGCAAAACTTTACAAATTGGTTCTCAACTGAGTATGAATTCCAATTACATAAATGTGGAAGTAATTGAACGTACCTTATTACACATGCGGTGATCGGTAATAAATATCTTGCTCAAATATTCATTATAATGTACATATTTTAAATGTTAATTTAAATGTTGCACTAGCAGTGCAAGGAGGATGTGTTTTAGTAGTGCATGAAATGTAACTCAGTGGTCAGCACAAAAAACACTTTTTACATAAGGTTAAAATTATTCTCTGAGCGCAGCACTATCTCTGCTGTCGCTCTATTGCATCACGATTGATGATTAATAATGAAATCTTGCAAATTTTTTAATGGAAAACGGCAAGCATTTCTAAACACAAGGAAAACTCTAAGAAGAAGAAGAAAAGTTTGTATGAAACTTTAAAGCGTTCCAACAGACGAAACTTTTCAGCATGGCATCAGTCATGGATTTAGGTTTAATTCGTTTTCTTAAATTTAATTAAATCGCATAAATTAAACAGCTTGTAAACATGCTTTGTCACTGCAACAAAATGAAACAACCCATTAAACGTGCAAGTATTATCAAAGACTTTAGATATCGCTGGACGGGGAAGAAAGCGCAACGCAGAATAAGTCCCGCCTTCTGAATAAAAGAGCCAATCACTGATTGGTAAAGTCATCGCATCACTGCAGCTGCAGTTTTACTAGAAACAATCAGACGTGCACTGACAAAATAAGGTTTCTTAATGCTATTGAGCATAATCAGGGCTGGGTAGGTTACTTTTAAAATGTATTTCACTACAGATTACAAAATACATGATTTAGAAAGTCATTTGTAACGTATTTCGTTACATTACTCAAGTTTAGTAACTTAATCTAAATACTTTAGAATACTTTGGAATACTAATAAGTGTGGAACAAACACAAAAAAGGTCATTGCAAGTTTTTATCTCACAATTCTGACTTTTTCCCTCAGAATTGAGTGATATAAAGTTGCAATTGTGAGTTATAAAGTCAGAATTATGAGATATAAACTCGCAATATTGAGAAAAGTCAGAATTATGAGATATAAACTCACAATATTGAGAAAAGTCAGAATTATGAGATATAAACTCGCAATATTGAGAAAAGTCAGAATTATGAGATATAAAGTCACAATATTGAGAAAAGTCAGAATTATGAGATATAAAGTCACAATATTGAGAAAAGTCAGAATTATGAGATATAAAGTCACAATATCGAGAAAAGTCAGAATTATGAGATATAAACTCGCAATATTGAGAAAAGTCAGAATTATGAGATATAAACTCGCAATATTGAGAAAAGTCAGAATTATGAGATATAAACTCACAATATTGAGAAAAGTCAGAATTATGAGATATAAACTCACAATATTGAGAAAAGTCAGAATTATGAGATATAAACTCACATACTAAATTCACAATTGCAAGAAAAAAGTCAGTATTGCAAGTTTATATCTCCCAATTCTGACTTTATAACTTGCAATTGTGAGTTTAAATCTTGCAATTGTGAGAAAAAGAAGTCAGAATTGTGAAACACAAACTCACAATTGTGAGGGAAAAAACAAATTGTGAGAAAAAGTTGCAGTGACGAGTGAATTATAAAATGACTCACAAAACATGAAAACAGTCGTGGATCATCAGGTCATGACAGGACAGTTCAGTTGTTTTTATAAATTCAGTCATTTTGTCTTGTTCAGGACAGAACTAAATAAAAATAACAACATTTTTATGATCCTCTTAAAAGTATTAAAATGTTGATGAATCTTAACTCTTTTTCAGACGGTCAGAGTCAGAGAATCACCAATCGCTGTTTAAATGACATTAAAACTCAAAGTAATCACTTTGGTAATCTAAAACACTTTTCAGATGTAACTGTAATCTGATTACCACCCATTTAAAATGAAACTGTAATGAAATACAGTGACTCAAATTTTGTATTTTAAATACGTCACTAAGTTACTTGTATTTCGTTACTCCCCGACCCTGAGCAGAAGAAACCTGATTTATGGGACACTTCAGTTATTTGATTGTGAGTTCGGCAAAATTTTTTGTGGTTTCAGGATTCAACCCTTCCAGTAGATACCCGAGGCGTTGCAAATATGCCTTTCCTTGACTATTATTATGCATATGCAATCATTCTGCTTGTATGGAAACTGGATTGTATACGGAACGCCACCGAAGCGTCACATTAGAAGCAGATCCTGTGGCGTCTCTCACCTGACCCTGTGCTGTGTTCCACTGTTTTGGAGTGTGACGTCTGAGAGGTGGAGGTGGACTGGGACCTCTGGTCTGAACTCATGCTGTCCTGGCCGGGAGCCGAGCTGCTCTTGCGGGGTTTCTTATCGGTCAAGTGCAGCGGCGAGCTCTTCTTAATGGCCCTGTTTCGAGGGCGGACGGTGGCGTTGACCTTCAGGTAGGCTTGAGCCTTGTACTCCTTGAGCTCTCCGTAGTTGGCGTCCGTAACTCGACATTCGTACAGGCCCTCGTCGTTCTTGCTCACCCGGGAGATCTGCAGCTTGTGGGAGATGTCGTTGCCTTGGACCTTGACTGTCTGTGAAGAGAACCGGAGACGAATCCTCTCTCAAACTTGACCCACAAAATCTTTCTTTGCTAGAGTCTTACAGCACACTTTCATAACAGCATAAAGATTGTCTGAGAAAGTTATTTAACCCTATAAATCCAACTGTATCAGGAATCTATATGATCAGAACTTCATGCCTTCTGTCGTCTGATGGATCGTTTACCAAATTAAAGTCTTTTGGTATAATTGTGCAAATCTATCAAATCTTTACTTATTTTTTTATCAAGTAAACATAAAAATGACTTTGAAATTGTTATAATACTGAAGCAGGTTTACTGGATACTCATTTATTAGAAAAAACAAATATGATTATGAGGCTTTTGATGAAGGTTTATTTGTTCATCAGTCAATCATCATCAGTGAATAATACACACTAAAAAATGCTGGCTTAAAAACAACCCAAGTTGAAATGAACAAACCCAGCGGTTGGGTTCAATGTTTGCTCAACCTGATGGATAGTTTTATTTAACTCGACTATTGTTACTGTATTGTTGCTTAAAATGAACCCAACATATGTTGGAAATCAACATTTATTAATATGTTTAATGAATAATAATTAAACATTTATTAAATCTTTTATTAATAAATGTTCCCCTTTTAATTATTTTTGTTGTCTCTAGTAATTATGTGTCCGATTTTTAATTTCCAACATATTTTGGGTTCATTTTAAGCATAATAATTGAGTTAAATAAAACTACCCAGCAGGTTGAGCAAACATTTGACCCAACCACTGGGTTAAAAAAACCAAATTGCTGGGTTTGTCCATTTTCAACCCAGCTTGGTTGTTTTTAATCTTTTAGTGTATGTTTTAAAGACAGAGCTTTGATCATAAAACTAAGCATTTAAATATCTAACATGTTTTTGGCAGATATTGATATTTATATGTATTTTATGTCAGTATCTGCTGTATCAGATGGTGTTGATTTACTTTACAAGCATGAGAATTTCATTTCATATAAACATCAGCATCTGCAGAAAACTGAGTATTTTGCTCCATTTGAGCCTCTGAATAAAATTGTGCTGTTTTTCTTCCATATTCTCACTGTACTGTACGAGTCATAAAAGCCTGATGAATGAAATATGATACTCAACAAAAGACATATGAAAACTTTTTGTTTCAATTTTTATTTGCATATTTTTGTCTAAAGGTTCAATGAAAAGAAAAAAAAAATCTGACGGTTATTTCATTTCAGGCTCTGTATTGAGAAACTCAAAAATGTCATGTCAATGAACAGATTCACGCGGTGTTGAAGGAAGCGCGGCGTACGCTGTAGTTCTGAACTCATACTCACACTTATTTTGGTCCCTTCTTCATCAGGATCTGGATCTGGAATCAGCTCCATCTGATCATAAACAACAAGAATGAAGAAGAGTGTTTATGTTTCTCATGTTGATAATGAAATCTTCAGTAGGAATGCATGATGAAAGAGTTCATTTTGGAAGATATTTTATAGTTAATGCTCATTTCACTATTTAAACCATCAAAACTGCCACATTAAGGTCATCAAATGTGAACAATAGCTTACTTTATTTTATGTTTGACCATAAAAAAAAAAAACTGACACTCTTGTCTGAGATTCATATATGTAATTTCATGCGTTTATTATTATTTTACTTTACACTGCGGTAGTAAAATTGCATTTCATATCTCTGACCTTCACTTGCAAGAGTTAAATCCTCAAGCGTTTATTTTTGTGGGGTTATAAACATGTCTTATTACAAATCTAGAAAAATCTGAGATCGTGCGCCAAAAAGAACGTTGGAAATTAGGAAAATGAAGCAAAACAAGCGCATATTGTGTTCCTAAATGCACTTTAAATGCATTTACAAGAACTGAACCACTCGTGACACGCAGCGCGGTGGATATAAACACTTAAACACACACTCACACACTTTACAATGATTCAAACACACGCAGCGCAGTGTCAGAGACGTACGGGTGACTGATACACAACATGAGCAAACGCTTAAATATTCACAATCAACATGTGTTTTTGGCAACACAAGTGACGACTAAATTCACTTGATTTGACTATAGTTTTAATTTGGAGACAAAAACATGAAAAAAAAAACCTCTATCTTTTCTTTTCTCTCTTTCTGTGCTACTCTGAGCGATGTCTGAAACTCCACCAACAATCGCTTGTTTGTGTTCCTCACATGTGAGTCGCTTTGGATAAAAGCGTCTGCCAAATAAATAAATGTAAATGTAAATTTTTTTGGCCTTAACATGAAAATAATTATTAGGTGAGAAATTACAATGAGAGCTGCAAGTATTATTTTCGACACGGTTTAACCAATATTGAGATATCAGTATATTTGGTTGTTTTTTGTAATTTGGTAACATGCGTTGGTCAGAGTTGCACGTTCGCTTCACCTGGAACGACAATACGTGGAAAAACACCAAAATGTTCATTGTGATGATTGTGGTCCAGTGTGAACGGCCACTTCTTCACTTGTTGTTGCTGTTGTTTGTTTCGTTATTTTCACATGTTAATCGAACAAGAGTGCGTTTCCCATACAACAACCACAGTGTGACACATCTGTAACGGGTGGACTCTGAATCTCAACAAGTCTTTACTTGATAATCAGGACACTGAACAGAGGAAAACCAGGCACTTAAACAGCTGTGAGAATCAGGGTTAGTGTTCACGCTGAGAGATCGTGGTGAGAAACAGAGGAACATGTGATCAATGACAACAAACTGAAAGTCCAGCAGAGCTAAGATGAACATGACTGTGACAGCATCGTTGAACAAATCAACTAGTGACGACACGAAACCTGTCGTTCACACACGCTGGTGGAGTAATAACATCTGTAAATGAATCCGTTTGAGATCAAATCAATTGATTTTTTGCTATAAACTCCAGACATGGAATCTGAGGACTAATTCTCATTTTTCTCAGTTGTTTTACTGTATTTCCGGATTGAATCATGGACTCGTTCTGATGTACCAGAGCACTCTTCAAAAACGCTTGACAAACTAAATAAAAGAGACATTGTTCTTAATGTCAGCGTGGTAATTTTGCTGAAGATGACGGTTTATTAAAACAAGAAGCTCTTCTTGTAAGCACAAGATTGAGACGCAGTTTGTGAGAGTTCGTTTCAACTATGGTTTCAGGAAACACCGAATCTTTATCAGTAACGACGGAACTTACGATGTTAGTTGACTAACGATGATTATGAGAAACACACACCTGATCAGTTGGAGATCTTCGGCTCCACGTCTCATTCATGTGCTAAAAACGTGTCAGATCACTTTTACGCATTGAGCACTCTCAGAAAAAAAGGTTCAGGTATGATTAGATATGATTGCATGATACCTTCATGTTTAACAAGTTATTTCATTTTTTTTTTTTTTGTATTGATAAATATGCTTACAAGCTGATCCACTCATAAAATGTAATCAAAATAAAAACTGAATTCATTGAAACTAAATGCATGGAATGATGGGAACCGCTGACAGGTTCTACCTGCAGTATGATGGACCCGCTATGGTTCTATATAGAAGCTTTTCTTCTACATTTATTCATTTAGCAGACGCTTTTATCCAAAGAAACTTACAAGTTGTCTTCCTCAAGGACACTTTAGTCATGGTATTGAAGATGGAGAGAGTGCTGTTCATTCACAATCCCCACCTTCAGTTCCTGCCGGCGTGGGAATCGAACCAACAACCTTCAGGTTACAAGCCCGACTCCCTCACCATTAGGCCACGACTACTCTAAGAGTGGGTGCTTTTACTAATTGGCAAATTAACCATCCAGATAGAGCGCAAGAGGTCAAGTAAACGAGTCTCAAAAAGACAACATGTTGGTTATCGGTTCTCAGATCGGTTATCGTATATTTGCATCTCTAATCACACAGAGAGGAAAGAAAGCTTGCGTTCCAATGACCCCGAATTCCCGCTCATGTCCCACGACACCATTAAAACTCTGAACGCTTCGAAAGCTGTTAATTGTTTGTCGAGGGGAAGGGAAAGCACGGCACGCAGACGGCGAGAGGTGTCTCCGTCACGAGAGCTGAACAGAACAATGATTCATTAGAACAGGCACAGGAACAGATGGCACCATTTTCTGCTCTTTAAGGAGTTTGAAATATTCAAAAAGCACCACATCAAAAAACAATCAGCACGAAATCCATCAGGCTAAAGAGGAATAATGCTCCCGCTCGATGACACGCGGCCGAATAATGAACTTCATCTGCTTGAGGTCTGAGGCGATTGGTTTTAAATTAAGCAATAAGGAACAGATTAGATCCATGGTAAACATGTTCATCCTTAACGCCAATAATGTCATGTTTGCTCGCGGCTCTCCGACAGTATTATACGCTCAGGCTTCATCCTAGCTAACCTTTTGAGAGAACACCTTGAAAATAAGCTCGAGCGGAGAGACATCACGCGGCCTTATGAGCCGATCCCACAGCGTTTGAGCCGAGATTTAAAGCTGCCGCTGCTTCATGCATTGATTTTAGTAAGCATCATTTATTTAGATGAAAAAAGTGTCAAATGGTATTTTGAAGACGAAGGCCTTGCCGGAACCGCAGACGCTCTCGTCTGACACATGATATAAACAACATTTGGCTGAAATGCTCTAAGTTTCTTTGTGGTTTTGAAGAAGGGAATGTGAGGGTCGAGCGGCTTTTACTACAGAAGACACTCTGAAACCTTGCAGTGATCAAAGATCCATTTCTTCTTGTGTGTGAAGAACGTTCTAATAACTTTTTTCCTCTGTAAAGAACATTTTCTCCAATGGGACGATTCCAGGGATGTTAAAGATACTTCATGGAGCCATCAAAGCCAATAAAGCTTTATTTTCAAGAGTGTTTAAGTGTCGAGACTCAAAGCAACCCTCGTGAAAAAGTGCACTTAATGCATTGAATGTAAAAAAAAGGTAACACTATATTTTACAGTGTCATTGTTACATATGTTACATGCAGTTACTATAGTAATAACTATAAATGATGTATAATTACATGCAACTAACCCTAAACCTATAGTAAGTACATGTAGTTACTTAATATTACTCAGTAATTAAATGTATAATGACAGTGTAACAAAAACACCTTAAAATAAAGTGTAACCAAAAAAAAAACACTGTAATTGCAGATAATATTAATAAAAGCCACTGAAGTGCACTTAAAGAAAGATGATGTCTGTGTTTCGTAACACACTTAAGTATGCTTTTAAAAAGCGGATTTTGTAATTTTGTAATGTCAAATTAAAATCAGAATGTTTTAATAGTTTTCTGTCATGCACTTGTTTTGATGTGTTGACTATCATACTAAAGCACATACTTCAGTATATTTTAAATGTACTAAAATACAATTTCAATATTATAAATATGTAATGATTAATGCATTTAAATATGTTACATTAATAAGTTTCATTAGAAATTAAAGAATATTGAGTTTACCATAAATGCTTGTCATTACAGATGCACTGAAGTCCAGCTTAAATGGATCAAAAACTAGTTAGTTATTTAATAAAAATGTAGGTAACACTTTATTTTACAGTGTCATTGTTACATATGTTACATGTATTTACTGTAGTAATAACTTGAAATTATGTATAATTACATGCAATTAACCCTAAACCAATCCCTCATCCTAACCCTATAGTAAGTACATGTAGTTACTTAATATTACTCAGTAATTAAATGTATAATTACAGTGTAACAAAAACACCTTAGAATAAAGTTATAAAAGTTATAAAACTTAGAATAAAAAAAAAAAGAAATAAAAAAAAAGTTGTATTATAGAATACATTTTGGTTACACTTTATTTTAAGGTGTCAGTATTACACTGTAATTATACATTTAAGCACTGAGTAATAACAATTAGGGTTTGGTTTGGTTTAGGGTTAACGTAATTTACTATAGTAACTACGTGTAACATACATAACAATGACGCTGTAAAATTAAGGGAAATTAGCTTGCAGTTAAATGTCTGAAAACACATGTTCAGTTCACACTTAATATACTTTAAAAGAATATTTCCACATCAAGTATTTTATTTTTTAAAAACTATGTTAAATCTTTTTCACAGCGCTGTAAGCCTTTTCAAAGGGGTTCGCCCAATACTGGAACAAGTTTAACATCATGTACACTCACATGAGATGAATAATAAAAGCTGTTTTATTTTACATGTGGCTCGTCTTATTGCACACGTTCACTCACGCGATGAATTAATCATGTCCGAGACAAACAAGATTCATTTTTCAGACACACGTTTATCTGTATTGTCACTGATGTGAACGTTATCAAACCCTCAAACCTGTAATACATGCGCTTTTCCCAGAGTGGAGACTTGAGTTTACATGGTACAACATCTATTCACAGCGTTCATGTAGTTTCATCCACTACTAAAGAAAAGGGAGATGAAATCCTCTTAAATGCATATGAATCTTAACAGCGTCCAAAGTTTGAAGGGAAAATATGACATAACATATATGGTGTAAAAAAAATGCATTAAAAAAATCTGATAAAATACAGTTTTTATCTTTTGTACAATACTGAGATATTAGATAGTATGTCTTTAATTTAGTTTCTTACCCCATTGACATTCTTATATATTTTCAGCATAAGTCAAACTATATTTAGTGAAATTTGCACTTAAAAAACACCAGAGGGGTATGAAAAACAATTCAGGAAATATTATCTTTAATAATGCATTTCATAGGATGCAAATCGTGTTATCTTATAAATGCATTTTGCTTCAGTCATATTTAGAATTGTTTACTGGAAAACAAAAGCAAAAATGCGGTTAATAAAATGATGACTTGCAGAAGGCTTCTAATGGATTGCTCTGAACGTTGGTGAAAGGAAGCTCTCAGAGCGGCAGAAAGCCTCGTCCGTCCGGATAACTCACTCACAGCTGACGTCTCGCTAATACGGCCCGTTGATCTCCATTACGCTGCGATCTCCTATCTCTGCTATCACACGCTGGGCATTCAGCTGGACCTCCAGTAGCCTCGCATTAAAATCAAATACAATTAAACTAAATGTGCTCTAATGAATTTCCAATTTCAATAGCGGCTCTGGGTGTTCAGCATCGACTTCCAAGTAGCATCAAGCTTAATCTGCAAAGAGCGCCACTTCATTTCCTGACCAGAGTCTGCTTCATATTATTTAAAGGCACAGTTGATACAAAATACATCAGTTTACAACAGGTTACCACTAGTTACATTAACTACCATTAAAACAAGCAATGCATTTGTTATGATATTGATTAAATACAACGTTCATTCATTGTTAGATCAGGTCCAAATACAAAACATGAACAGCTTTTGATTTTTATTAGTGAATATTGAAACAAGCATTGACAGAACTTAAGAAAAACACCTCAAAAGCATTTATTAAGATGACTAATGTGAATAAACGGAAGCGTATTATATATGTTTCTCTCTTCTATACAATGGAAGCATTTAATGAAGGGATTGTCGAGCTTCAAAATGGAAAGAAACACCATAAAAACATCCCAAAAGTAGTCAATATGACTTCTGAATGTATATTATAGCTTTATGTGAACAAAGGGAAGGAATTCACAGAAATCTCAGTGGATAAATATTTTTGGTCTGATTCATTGTGACTATTATTATTACACTTTAGAATCTTGTTTAATTAGTTAAACATAACATGAAACACTTTACAATAAGGTCAGCATTTACAGCATTTATTACACTTTGTTAATGTCAGTTAATAAAAACACTGTCCTTCATGTCATCAGTGCATTAACTAATGTTAACAAATATACTTTTGATTTTAAAAATCTACGAATAAATGTTGAAATAAACATCAACTAAGATTAATAAATGCTGTAGAAGTATTGTTCATTGTTAACTAATGTAGTTACAAATGAAACTTTATTGTAAAGTAGTACTATTATCATGAACTAACATACTTCTAAAGTATTCATGAATATTTGATCTTGCGAATATATTTTTACAATCAAAGTTGTATCGGTTAACATTAATGAACTCTAAACTAACAAATAAACAAGGAACAACTGCATTTTATTAATAAAGGTTGATAAACACTGTAAAAATATATCTCATATTCAGTTCATGTTATTGTAAAGTGTTACCTTATGATTATTGAAACTTTCCTTTGAATGGCAGTAGTTTTATTGCATTATTTATATATATATATATATATATATATATATATATATATATATATATATATATATATATATATATTTAAATACATTTCAATCATGACAACCCTCTGAATATTTTTAGCATGTTATTGAATATGGCAATGGATTTGATCTTTGCTGCTGCTGCATAAATAGACAAACATGAATAAATCGTGTAGCAGATCTGGGCAGGTGGAGCTGGGGAGGTGGAGGGGTTCAGACGAACTCTGATAGATTACAGCAAACACTGAACCAGACCATTTAAATGGCAAGCAAGCAATCTCATTGGCTGCAAGATCAGCAGAGGCCAATCAGCTTGTTAATCACACGGTAATTGATGTAAATGCACGTAAAGGACGATCGTCCTGCGCCCTCTAGAGTTTGAACTAGATAACGCTCCTTTGCTGTCTTGTTAACGCAGAGCAGCTCAAGCATGTTTATGCATGTCAAGTAATGAGTTCACACCAAGTTTAATAATGTGACAAACAAATTCCTTTTCATGCATGCAAACGCACTGCTGCCCGACAGGCCGATACCTTCAATAGCTTCGACTCGTCATTTGTGATTCTAACGCTCTTCATTACAGCAAACCGTCGTTCTTCATGCCCGCTCAAATTGACTTCTTGTAAAATGTGGCCCTGCAATTATTTTGCATAATGCATGAGGCTCTGAGGTCCCCAACACTAAATTAATGTCAGGGAAGAAGGATAGCATCATCTATATTAAGACATAAACATATCTCACTTGAATGGCCACGGCCGTCAAGCATATTTCAGCATGAAGATGGAGATTAAGCCCTCGGATATCTGCAGCTGAACCTTGAGGATATCATTATTATGAATCTGTATCTCCCTCCTTATGAGTATATTGAACAATGTTTTGTTCTCAAGGCAAACAGTATGATTAGGTACACACTTCTGGAATGTTCTACCGCGACACCAGCTCCGGTCCATATCCGTTCAGCACGCGGTTTCATCAACTTAAAGCTGGCTGAACTTCAAGCGGTTATTATATCGCTCTTGTATGCCGTGTGAACAGTGATGCATTATGATGGCCTTGCTTTACAGCGGGTGAGATACAGCTGAGGCAGCACACGGAGACACCCGGTGGAGCCGGAGTATGAGGAACATGTTCCCCTCCTTGCTTAATGACATCTGTGCAATGAAATAAATGTGTGCATCTGCAGATTTCAAAACACTAAAGCAACTAATGCACATGAAGACGGGGGTCTGCGCTTTTGAGGAAGAGCAGGTGATGATTGATCCGGTTTTTTCATGCACTCAGGAAGATTTCCCAATAAAAGCTTCAGGATTTGCATTTAATGGCCGTCATCAGAGGTCTTTCCATCATTTATCACTGTCATTAGAGTTTGAGATCGTTCAATTAATCTAGCCGATTTGGTTTCATGATGTCCTTGGAATAGGGATGTACCTTGGAATAACACAAAGAAGTTTAGCATTTAATATTTAGAAAATAAAGAAATGTTAAAATGCACTACAAATGCTACATAAAGCATTACTTTAGCTTGCAAACAGTATCATAAATATATTTGAAATAAGTCTCTTCTGCTCACCAAGGCTGTGTTTATTTCGTTAAATATAATTATAATTTAAATAGCTGTTTTCTATGTGAATATAAGCCTGTTAACCTGTTGCAGTAGCCACGCCCCATTCTCTCAGTCTGCTGCAGTAGCCACGCCCCAATCTCTCAGTCTGTTACAGTAGCCACGCCCCAATCTCTCAGTCTGTTGCAGTAGCCACGCCCCAATCTCTCAGTCTGTTACAGTAGCCACGCCCCAATCTCTCAGTCTGTTACAGTAGCCACGCCCCAATCTCTCAGCCTGTTACAGTAGCCACACCCCAATCTCTCAGTCAGCTGCAGTAGCCACACCCCAATCTCTCAATATGCTGCAGTAGCCACGCCCCAATCTCTCAGTCTGCTGTAGTAGCCACGCCCCAATCTCTCAGCCTGTTACAGTAGCCACGCCCCAATCTCTCAGCCTGTTACAGTAGCCACACCCCAATCTCTCAGTCAGCTGCAGTAGCCACACCCCAATCTCTCAATATGCTGCAGTAGCCACGCCCCAATCTCTCAGTCTGCTGTAGTAGCCACACCCCAATCTCTCAATATGCTGCAGTAGCCACGCCCCAATCTCTCAGTCTGCTGTAGTAGCCACGCCCCAATCTCTCAGCCTGTTACAGTAGCCATGCCCCAATCTCTCAGCCTGTTACAGTAGCCACACCCCAATCTCTCAGTCTGTTACAGTAGCCACGCCCCAATCTCTCAGCCTGTTACAGTAGCCACGCCCCAATCTCTCAATATGCTGCAGTAGCCACGCCCCAATCTCTCAGTCTGCTGTAGTAGCCATGCCCCAATCTCTCAGCCTGTTACAGTAGCCACGCCCCAATCTCTCAGTCTGCTGTAGTAGCCATGCCCCAATCTCTCAGTCTGTTACAGTAGCCACGCCCCAATCTCTCAGTCTGCTGTAGTAGCCATGCCCCAATCTCTCAGCCTGTTACAGTAGCCACGCCCCAATCTCTCAGTCTGCTGTAGTAGCCATGCCCCAATCTCTCAGCCTGTTACAGTAGCCACGCCCCAATCTCTCAGTCTGCTGTAGTAGCCATGCCCCAATCTCTCAGCCTGTTACAGTAGCCACGCCCCAATCTCTCAGTCTGCTGTAGTAGCCATGCCCCAATCTCTCAGTCTGTTACAGTAGCCACGCCCCAATCTCTCAGTCTGCTGTAGTAGCCATGCCCCAATCTCTCAGCCTGTTACAGTAGCCACGCCCCAATCTCTCAGTCTGCTGTAGTAGCCATGCCCCAATCTCTCAGTCTGTTACAGTAGCCATGCCCCAATCTCTCAGCCTGTTACAGTAGCCACGCCCCAATCTCTCAGTCTGCTGTAGTAGCCATGCCCCAATCTCTCAGTCTGCTGTAGTAGCCACACCCCAATCTCTCAGTCTGTTACAGTAGCCACGCCCCAATCTCTCAGCCTGTTACAGTAGCCACGCCCCAATCTCTCAATATGCTGCAGTAGCCACGCCCCAATCTCTCAGTCTGCTGTAGTAGCCACGCCCCAATCTCTCAGCCTGTTACAGTAGCCACGCCCCAATCTCTCAGTCTGCTGTAGTAGCCATGCCCCAATCTCTCAGCCTGTTACAGTAGCCACGCCCCAATCTCTCAGTCTGCTGTAGTAGCCATGCCCCAATCTCTCAGTCTGCTGTAGTAGCCACACCCCAATCTCTCAGTCTGTTACAGTAGCCACGCCCCAATCTCTCAGCCTGTTACAGTAGCCACGCCCCAATCTCTCAATATGCTGCAGTAGCCACGCCCCAATCTCTCAGTCTGCTGTAGTAGCCATGCCCCAATCTCTCAGCCTGTTACAGTAGCCACGCCCCAATCTCTCAGTCAGCTACAGTAGCCACGCCCCAATCTCTCAGTCAGCTACAGTAGCCACGCCCCAATCTCTCAGTCTGTTACAGTAGCCACGCCCCAATCTCTCAGTCTGCATTGATTATTATCAATGTTGAAAAGACTTGCATTGTCAAAAGTTCAAAAGAGCAACATTCATTTGAAAATTTCTGAATAAAAAAAAACTTTTGAACAGTTTTGTATAAAACAAATAAAGTAAAATAATTCCAAGAGCTGCTCTGTACTGTTCATACACGACTCTTTTCATCAGACTGAACTGATCTGGTGATAATCGAGTTATTTCCTCTGCTCACTGCAAGAGTTCATTAGTTGAGTGACACATCCTTAACCGTACATCATTTACATCCTAACATCTCCTCAACCCATTGAACCCATTCTGAACCGCTTTTCTGCACACAAACCCGCTGTTACACAATACATTTTGTGTGAGTACCAACTCTACACCACTTTCCTGTTTCAATTGCCTCTCTGCATTGACAGATTGTTGAAACATGTCAAATGTGGTATAGCATCATACTTGTTATGCTGAGAAAGCTTGTTAATGCCCAGAGGGATGATATCATTTACTGCTGGGCACAGACACGCTGTTGTGCGAGTCATGAATTATTCAGGCCTGTGGAGAGGCAAGAAGGCTGTTAAGCAGTGTGTGAATATATGTATATGAAGGAAATTATTGTATTTGACAACTGCTCTCGGTGTGACTCCAAACAGTTGTTGTTTATGATTGATTTCGGCTCTCGTAACTTAGTTAACAAGTGTTCCATGTCACTCCTTGACAAACCTTGAGAAAACTATGCATCTAACTAGAACTGAATCACCGAGTCTGTAAGAAAGTTTAAAGGCCTGATTGTTTTGATTCTGTAGAATATTAGAGCTTTGTAAGAAAGAAATCGATGTCCCGACTGGAAATTACCAGTATGTTTTCAATCAAACACAACGCAGTGCAATGCGTCGTTAAAACTCAAGAGGGAAATTTCCTTTTTAAATGACATGCTGTATTTTTATTCACTTTTCTAGAGTGTGTGGTCACTTAAATTTATTGAGCATTCCGAATGAAAAAATATACTCAGTTCCTATCAAATTGTTGTATTTATTTGTTTGCCAGTTTGATTGACAGGCGATCTGACCAATCATAACCCCGAATCCGCTATTTTGTCCGTCAAAGCGGTCAGGGGAGTTAGTAGATTAACGTTGGTGAAGTTGAATCACGTCTTGAAACAACATTCCTTCTGATGTTCATTCATGTTTATTTGATGCTATAAATGAACTAGTATGAAGAGATGATCGGTTCACGAGGAGCTACAGCGATCTGTCACCACACATTAAACACACACTAGACGCTATTTATTGATTCAACTTCTTTACAAAACTACGATATATTAAATATGAAACTGTTTCATATGTTGTCAGTGTCCTCTTTGCTCCACTGCGTGAGAACATGATGTGTGGCGTGAGAGCGAACATAGCAACAGTAACTAAATTCTTTGTGAAGAGTCAATTGCAAAAAAATTTGTCAGTACTGTAGAGATGCATGAAGCACGGCTCAAGCTGAAGTCAATTTTCAAACAGGCTTATTATGGCTATTATGCTATTTTAAAGGTTCCTACTGTTGTCTTGTTTTCTCCTACAACCGGTTCACATTCATCCAAGGTCAAAAAACACTGTAATTTCCTCATAATATCCACTGCAGCATCAGCTCTGTTCTCTCAGTGTCTGAAACGCTTCCATCAAAGATTCGGTTTCTCTAAACCCCGCCTTTCTGAGAGCTGCTCTGCTGTGATTGGTCGAAATGTCTGTTACCATATCTGAACTTCAGCTATTTCTCAGTACATCTGTATCAGTTCAAGCACGAATCCTCATCCTCTTGAAGCACATGTAAAGCTGACTCGCAGCGCGTCTTCTCGACAAACCAGTCTCAGGTACAACGATAGAGATCAAAGTTGGCGTCGTTCGCCAGCAGCCAATGAAGACCGTAGGCTGGCATTATGCAAATGAGTTACATTGTTACTAACACGATCTCACGAGGTCCTAATGGACAGGCGAACTCTTGCAATAGGCAAGAATAAGTACATATAGTGCTGCTCCTCGCACTGACAAGGAGAAGAACTGAACCTGACAGCACGGATAAATTCTGCATCACACTGGGAGAACAGAGTGTTTTACTGTTTCAGCTGGTTGTAGCTAGTAAGACTGTAAACAGAGTGCATGGAAAAATCCTGCCATTGTTTTTATTTATGATGCAGTGCATAACGATATTCTAGAGCCTGATGTTATGATGCCAATTAAAATGTGATATGAGATTTTTATTGGGAAAAAAAGACACATTTCATCTTTCTGTCTCACTTACGGAGAGCTTTTTAAAACGTAGAACGTGCATTAGATATTTCTGATGCTTTATTTTATGTTGCATGGCAGGATTACCATAATTACGAGATTTTGACATGTAAAAGACATTCACGTCACTCATATTTAGAGTTCTGGCTTGTAGATTCATTTTAGTGTTGATAGTGTTAAAAAACAAAAAGCGTGAACAGCTCTGAGTAAAACGTCACGCGTCGTTATCTCGAGATGATGGTTACTACAATATGCTGTGAATGTTTCGTTTCTGTGCAGCCACAGGGAATGATGGGAAATGTAGTTTTGTCTTTCCACTCAGAGAATGCATGAATGAGAAGTATTTGCGCAAGCCTTACAGATATTCGTCATGAACAGAACACCAACTGTGTCCACTAATTATAATCAGGGGTTGACATTAACACCCGTTAAGCTGTCAAATGTGAGTGGATTTCAACTGTAGTTTTTTAAAAAGATATCTGAAATGATAAAGCACAATGTAATGTTTATTTTTCAATACGTGTCGATACTGAAACATCTGAAAAGCCTCCAATGCTCATTTTCTGCAGAATAGAAACATGAAACCATCTGCTCTCTCTCTCTCATCTCTCCGACAGCGAGTCGACACAAACCTCATTTCATTTGCTCCCGATGAATATTGTTGGTTTAATAGTGCATAAATTTCAGTGTGGGATTGCATATTCATTCCCTCAGATTTTGTTCACGCCCCAAACTCTCAGCCAGCTACAGTAGCCACGCCCCCAAACCCTCGCTATAGGTTGAGTTGGGCAGTGATTGACAGGTGTGATCAGACACTCTCAATGATTAGATGGTGCCTGGGAAGCTCAATGTTTACACTTATGAACATACGTATAGTAGTCAATGAACAAACTGAGTCAAGAGAATGTATTCCACAAAAAAAAAACTTTTTGCCAAAAATATACTCATACTCAATTCTATAAACCTCTGCCATCAGTGTTATCTCCTAGACTGCCAAAAACATTCTCAATCATATGATGAGCCTGACCTGATTTGAAGGCAGCATTAATTTACAAGTAAAGCACATTAATCATGCTTTATTTCTACACTCCTCGTTTTTAAACTCTCACAGCGGCTTCTTGAGAACTCGACAATCTGCTTGACTATCACAGTGGTGTTTTTAGCCCAGCCGGAGTCATTTAGCGTCCGCAGATGTGCCGCAGTGACTGGACGTGGTTACCAGAGGTGACAGCTGTGTTATTGATGGTTTCAGCCTCTAACCAGACGTCCCATTTCCTGTTTGAGTGACAGACTGAAACCAGTTCTTTCACTCACAAGAAATGGCGCTGGTCTTCCTGAATCCCTGAACGCCTAGGTTTCTTTTTCCAGCCTCTGTTTCTGTACTTTCAACCGCCTCTTTCTCTGAGGAGAAACACAGTCAGCCTGATACAGATCTGGTTTTGAGATGTATAAATGCTTTGAAAGGCTCACCTGGCACCGTGAAACAACAGACATGCGTTTGCTGCCAAAAAAAATACAAAATCTGCAAGAAAACAAGCAAGGCGCATCATGTCAACACAGTCTCATAAGGAAATGTCACTGCTGTTCTGAATTCAGTACAAATGACATTCACACATCGCTGAACTCGTTCGGAGGATTACATTACTTCACCCAAGGCTAAACTTCGCCAAACTTTGTTCGAAACCTGCATGATTTTCTACCTTCATACACTCTTAGAAGAAAAGATTCTGTATGGAACCGTACACTCAAAAAAACATTTCAGTCTAAACATAAGTTTTATGTAATTTAATTACATAGCAATTTTCCATCCATTTGGATTACATAGTTTTAACATAAACAAACTGATAAACGTAATGTGATTCATATTTGTCAGTCATTCGTAAATGAAATAGGTAAGGTTTATGTAATAGTTCACAGGTTAATGAACACTGTTTAGTGGTCATGTGTGTGCGCACTACTGAGTTAAAGTACTGTTGAAGCAGTGTCAGAGTTAATGAGATCATTAAGTGATGATTGAGCATTAATGATGAACACCTGCTGTTAACAAGCAGAATCACTGAAGGACAGAGAAACACAAGAACTACAACTGATGAAATCAACTGAAGATAAAAGACATTCAATCTCTCACTATTCATAAACTCAACTATTACATAAATCTTACCTATTTCATTTACATATGACTGACAAATATGAATCTCATTAAGTTTATTAGTTTGTTTATGTTAAAACTATGTAATCCAAATGGATGGAAAATTGCTATGTAATTAAATTACATAAAACTTTAGACAGAAATATGTAAAGGCCGTCCGAAGCTTCATTTATAGAACTTTTCAGGGGTTACAAAAAAAATTAAATAACACATTAAACATGAAAGCATTTTGCAATTATTTAAAGGGCACATATCATGAAAATCTGACTTTTTCCATGTTTAAGTGCTATAATCCAGTGCATCTACTACACAGAAAATGGGAAAAAGGACAAACTTTATTTTGGCAAGCCTCTCTCTGCAAGCCTGTGAAACGAGCCGCTCAGATTGTGACAATAGGAAGGAGATGTTATTATAATATTAACACACCTTAATCTGCACGTTTCCACCCATGGCGCCGCCATTTTGTTTTAGCAAGCGACAACAGTGGACCAGTTCTAACGCCATGACACAAATCGACATGACTGTCATTGGCTGAACACTATTTAGAGTCTCGTTGGCTCGGATAGCCTGTAAGTTTAGCCTGGAGAACTCGATTGCTAAAAAAAAAAGGAGCGTTTCTGTCTGAGCGATACTTTGGAAAAAAAGTTAGACCATTCACAGCACTTGATAGCAATGATAAACGTTAGCCTGGTGCGTATGACTCTATGTGTGCTATGTATAGTGGGCGTCCATACGGGTTTTGCACAAAAGATGAACGTGACGACACATGCTAGTGATGAGTTGATCAACTCCACAGCAACTACATCAATTTATCCACTAACCGTTCAGAAACTTCTTCCTGAGTCTCTCCATCAGTTTGAACACTTTCCTCATTTTGTCTGCGTGAGATTCTCCAGCTTTGTTGTTGTTGAGCTGTTAAAGCTCCGCCCTCTTCTGGAGCAGCAGCTCATTTGCATTTAAAGGGACACGGCGTGTTTTTGCTCACACCCAAACAGAGGCAAATTTGACAAGCGATAATAAATGATCTGTGGGGGATTTTGAATATTTTTGGCATAAAAGTTCTGAGTTAAGAACACTAGTGATCTATACAGAACCACATTGAACCTTTGATTCTTCCAAGAGTGTCGAACACAAATAAAGTCTTTCTGCAGACCATCACAGCTATTCTTTTCCATACATTAATTTTGACAAAAATGACTGTTGTCCATTCTGCTCCGATTCATTAATGTAGAAACATATGCATAGGGGTTATGCCAACATACTAACAAATAAAAAAAATCACAAAAGCAACAGAACGTCTCAGTTATCCTGTGAAGGGAGTGTCGTCGGGCGGGAACGTCACGTCCTCAGCAGGACACGCTTACAGTCACACAATCTTCCCCCTCGAGAGCAGATGTGCTTCAGCAGATCACACGAAGATCGTGAGTGTCTCCACCCATAATGCAGCGCGGGGAGGGAGACGCACACAATCTAAACTGCCGCTTACTCGCCATTATCTCAGTCCCACCAGACAAAACACAACACAGAGACAGAGTGACACACGGCGTTTACAGTTCGGTCCAGGAATCCTTTACAGCTTTCACAGTACGCATCAGAGGACGACGTTTCACCAATGAGATTGGAGTGACTCCACAGTAATACAGTTCAGATGAAAACCAGCGCTTTTGCAGGCAGTTTTTGCACAGTTTTTGCCGTTAATAATCGTTTGAAACTTTGGGATCCGGCAGCTGCAGTTCATCAATTTCTAATCAAGCTGTAATTGTGTCAAATTATGCAGCACATCTGGAAATATTAATTCATTGTATGTATTTAGGGGATATATAATGGATATAAAAATATCCTTAGAGAGACCGAAATCTGGAAAAAATAAAATGTAATTTATTAAACAAAATATGTCATTTCCACCACAGAGGAACAAAAAAAAAAGAAAGAAAGTCTGATTGATTATGAACTAAAACCATAAAAACCCATTTGTTACTAGAAAGGGTTTTGGAATGGAATACTACAACTAAAACAAAAACTCAAATAATCATATTTTTTTATGATAAATGACAAAAACACATAAGAAAATTAGGCAACACTTTATTTTACAGTGTCATTGTTACATGTAGTTACTATAGTAATAACTATAAATTTTGCATAATTACATGCAACTAACCCTAAACCAACCCAAACCCTAAACCTAAACCTATAGTAAGTACATGTAGTTACTTAATATTACTCAGTAATTAACTGTATAATTACAGTGTAACAAAAACACCTTAAAATAAAGTGTAACCGCAAATTACTTAAATTTTAACCAAAAATTACAATAAAAACAGAAAACATGAAAATAAAAACAAAACATGAAAATGAAAATATTGATAAAATATATAACAGTATCGAATGCTATTAAAATAATGCTTCATCATACATTTATACTGCGAGTGGACAGATTAAAATAACAAGAGAGTTTAGAGACTTTATTAAGTCCATAGAGCTAAAATGCCCACGGTTGAAGAAATACCCATAAATAACATCCAGATCATGAGATCATGATGTGTTTGCAACCGCGTCTGTGTTTGGCATACTAACATCTGAAGTTTGAGGCTTTGAGGAACATCACGAGAGCGATGTTGTCCTCATGAGACTTCACCTGTTTTAACAATCAGCTATTTTTATCAGCTTTGTGCAATATTTTACAGGGTCAGGAAATTAATTTCCTGAAAAACATCAAAGCAGAAGTTCGCTAATTTCAGGTTTCTCCGAATCGCATCATCACGTCTATTCAAGGTCCCTCTCAACCTTCAGAAAATCATGAGTGGATTCACTCATTCAATATTTACTGCTTTATTATAATATAAAATGGACCTTCAAGGACTGTAACGGCGGTAAGAAGATATTGTTAAGAGAGAATCACTTCTTATTTATTTCTAGCCTGATTTACATGCCAGTTCCAACCTTCATGTTCTATTTTTGCCATAATTAACAATTAATCTGCATAATTGCCGTGATCAGATACACTGCAATGTTACAGACACCATATGGCTTTGCATATCAGATGATTATCATCTAACGGTTATTTTTAAAGTCATCATGAAAGGAAAGTTGAGTGAATCGCTTCTGGAACAAGAACAAATGTGGGCGGGGCTTGATTGTGTCTGTGGGGAGTTGATTGGATGGTTGTGGTTTGCTATTGGTGGATCTCATGTGAGTGACAGGTTGCCCCGCCCTCGTCATCAGAGAAGATATTCTGATTCAAGATGATGAGGAACGTGAATTTAACACAATAATGAAGTGCAGCGATGAATCATTTATGATAAACACTGCGATATTCCATAAAAAAACAAAGCAAGAATTGTCCGTTTTGATTTCATGGTGACTTTAAGGTTTCAGCAGAGCACCTTCAGTCTCATTTGCATCACCTGACTAACGTTAGCCTTTGGAAACGTCATTAGTTCAGGGGTTCAGGTGTGGGAAAGTTATTACCGACAACAAGTAGAATTGTTTAGTTCACCTATTAAATTAAGCTTTCAGAAGTCAGAACTCGTCAAAGCTGAAAAGTAAAACCCGATTGATGTAAAGACAAACGTCTGATCTGGATGAACCCGCGTGACCTCTGATCGTCAGGTGTTAGCGGCGCTAACGAAGAGTCTGAGCGATTGTCATTCATATGTATGAAACAGCTGCTCACGCAGTCTTTTCCACCACACGTCATGTTTATTTTATGTCACAGACAATCCCAGAAGCACTTGAATAAAGTTTAGCGTTTTTTATCTGCTCTGATGTCTGTGGTGCTGACCAAAAATAGAGTAAATCATCTTTCTAAACTAATTTTAGGCCGGCTGTTTTGATGCCGCAATGTTTTATTCACGTCCAACAACGACTGTATTAGATAACTAGATAGGGCACTCAAGGCTTTTCCCAGTTTTCCAGTCAGTCATTCTCATGTCTTGCGGGACAACAAGTGAATGAGCTAGTTAGAGAGAAACATCACAGCGCTGACGGCCGTCTCCCACAATGCACTGCAATGCAAACCTTGATATGGAACTCATGTGCTTAAATGTGAACCACATGTTGTGACACTTAATGCTTGTTAATTTTAATTAGATGAAAATGTATTCTAGTTTAAATGTGTATTAAAAGCAATTAGCTCAAGCTTACACTAAAAAATGCTGAGTTGAAAATGGACAAACCCAGTGATTTGGTTGTTTTAACCCAGCAGTTGGGTTAAATGTTTGCTCAACCAGCTGGGTAGTTTAGTTTTATTTAATTACAATATTGTTGCTTAAAATGAACCCAAAATATGTTGGAAATAAACATTTATTAATATGTTTAATAAATGAACATTTATTAATTTATGAAATGAATAATAAACAATAAACATTTATTAAATTGCTTATTAATAAATGTTCACTTTTTGATTTTTATTGTTTCCTCTAGTGATTATGTGCCTGATTTTTAATTTCCAACATATTTTGGATTCATTTTAATCCAGACATACAGTCATTTAAAAAAAAAAAGTTGAGTTAAATAAAAGCAAACATTTAACCCAATCTGGGTTATTTTAACCCAGCATTATTCAGAGTTTAGAGTATTTTGAATCACTTAAGTACATTTTTATGTCTTTTTTAATTGGTAAACTTGTACTTGTATGTCATGTATTTGAATATATTACACTGTGAACTTATTTTTTATCAACATTTTTTTTTCTTTTGTCAAATAAACTTTAATGTGGCTCAGATATCATAATATTTTGATTTATATTGTGAATGAACTCATTTTTTTTTATTTCAATGAACTCAATTTTTTAAGACAACCAGGTAACTTGCTTTTTTTAAAGTTAAACCCACAATTCTTTTTTTTAAAGTGCAATGATGAAGTTGCAATTTAGTACATTTAAATATATTAATTTTAAATGCAATAATGAATAATGGAGCTAAAATGAAAATCAAGTGCTTTAGTACATCAGTCAACACATCAAAACAAATAATGACACACGATCATTAAAACTGTACTTTAACACATTTGAAAAGACACAGTCATGAACGTTTACTTCATTGCACTAAAGTGCTGATTCATTGCATTATTAATATATCATGCAATTATACACTAATAAAATGTGTTGGGTCAAATATCGACAAACCCCACCATTAAAATGACTTTTTTTTTTTTGGCTTTGTCCATATTTGACTCAAACGTGGGTTGAAACAACCCAGCATTTTTTTTAAAAATGTGTATTTTTGATATCTCAAGCACCTACAAATGAACATTCAACGCTTCTTTTCACAAGGTCAGGATGTTCACTTGTGAAAAGACGAACCGTTCTCTAAGTTTAGTGGCAATTAACGCACTTGTGAAGTGACATTCTTTATCAAAACCGTGGCATTTCCGTTCGAGCGGGACGTTTCCGTGGCTGAATCCTCTTCATTGTGAGGAAAGTGTGGCATTTCAGCCACGAGGCTCAAAGTCATCACACACATCGAGATAGGTGTTGTCTGTGCGTGAAAAACCTCATCTCCTTCACGGCCGTTCCCAATCCTCATCTCCGTAGGGTCACGACTGGCTCTTAATTGATCCCGTTCCACCCGAGAGCGGCGGGTCTGCGTCTCTCAGCCGCGCTCGAAGGGAATCTCATGGAGGAGATGGAGCAGGTTGGGGATTTGTAGGATTTGTAGTGGTGTAGGAGAGATATTAGGGGTAAGTCGGCCCCATATGTTGAATAAATCATTCACTGATGTTTAATTAAAGTCCTGAGAGATAAATTAGCCTGACTCGGTTTAATAAAGTTTTGATGAATACCTATGTTGGAGAAATTCACACCTCATGAAGCGCTCGATTTTAATATAAATCACGGCGAGGATTATCGAGACAAAGCACTTTTTCGCCACATCACAAGACGCCGTCTTTGAAAACGGCAAGTCTCTGAGAAACTGAGAAAAACATCTCGCCGTGTCTTTAGACACAACAACAAAAGAGACGGCACAACAAAGCTGAGGAAGCTTGAGAGACAGCGACGGTTTACATCGAGATTCTGTGTGACGATTTAGTTTAGTTTAAATTTCAGTCTTGACATCAGATGGATTTTCGAAATCAATATAATTATTTTATAAAAAGTTTGTCCAAACCAAAAATATACGTGCGACCAGAGAGCGGAGCGATTCAAGCCGAATTAACTTCATTCTCGAGGGTTTAGAAGAAACTCCAGCGCTGAACGTCGGAGGAATATCAATGCAGGAGAAATGAAAGCTTTCTTCATACACAAGTTCAGGTGCCATTCAATACTTCCAATACGCTGCTTTCATGTAATCCTTCGGTGAAATCAAACGCCGGCCGTCCTGATGGGATTCCAGTCGAAATCCATTAGTAATTTCCTGCTGAGGTGCGATTCTGGTAATCTGGGAATCGAATTCCAGTTCCACAACATACGAGATACGAACAGGAAGAAAACACACAATACTGACAGAGATATTGAAAATATGACAGAGCTGAACTTCACTTGTATTTCTGTTTTCCACAGCCATCTCTATCCGGATTCACGCGGCTCCAGTGAACTCTCGTTATCTGTTAATTACTTCCCGTTTATCAGTCGACTACAACACATGTCAAGTTACTTTACCAAACTGATGTCTTACCATATAATTTACAATGAAATCTACCGTATATTCAACAATTCATATGTTTACACTGAGATATTGTTATGCATTTCTTTTTGTAAATAATTTTTAGGGAGAAAAACCCAAAGGAAGTTTCCTGAATGTTGTTCAGCTCATTTTTATATCATTATTTTAGCGTCATGATGGCGTTTTGTCCTACTGTTTACTAATGACATGATGTGGCCTTTTATTTTACCACCTGTGTTATAAAATAATACACATTGTAACCATTTTTTTATCACTCTCTTTTCTTTCTTAATTGTCTCTTTTTATAAAAGAGCTCTTTTACACAGTCTTGATGTTGTTTTTTTGTCTCTACTAGACTGAATGTTGATTATTTTCCTCATTGTGCAGCACCTCTCTTCCCAGTCTGTCAGTAACGCTTTGTTTACTTCCTGTCTCTATGAAGCCCCTCCCTCTGTGCTCTGATTGGTCAGCTGGAGCGGTGTGTTGTGATTGGTGTTTGGGAAATGCCCCGCCCCTTACCATAACCGCCAGTTTCAACACACTACTAACTGACTCAACCAGGCCCCGCCCCTTTATTCTGCGCATGAATTATTCAAATGAGGAATACTGTGAAAGGAGTTCATTTCAGGAGTTCAGAAACACTGATATAGAGAAGAACTGGAACTTTTCAGAGCTTTTTCATACTCATGAATTGCATAATATGTTCTCTTTAACAATGATTTTTTCTGAAGTCTCAACGTTACACCAGAGACACATGTGAACACACGTGCACTTGTTGCAAAGCCCGTTCCGGAGAGAGGGATCAAATGCGAGTCATTCACTAATTGGAGCCCACAGTGCCCGGTGTCTTCAAAGGGAACTACTTTTGTTTTGATCCCTTAAATTGAATTGGACTGTGCTGCTGGCATCTCTTCTGCACATTACATGGCTGCTGATTCGCCCTCCCTCTACATGATCATCTGTCCAGTCTCTCTCTCTCTCTCTCTCTCTGGTGGCAGCCTCTCTTTATCGCACAGCTATGGCAGTTGTGGAAAGAATCCATTATGCTGGGATCTCCAAATCCTCAACGGCCCAGAGTCAAGATTAAAAGAGCGACTGCCCACACACATTTATACTCGTCATCCCGCTGAAGCTTCACTTTAAATCATCAAGCAGGCCAGTTTCCTTTTTGTTGTTTTCCAGTGGGCCGACGATGCCAGTTATGCTGACTGAATGCATAATCGATGCCAGTTAATTCCTCCGAGGGGCTTTCCGTGATTGTGTGCCTGCCATCAAAGCCTATCACAGCTTGTCAATGAAAATAAGATTCATATGTCACTTGAAATTAAGCAACACCACAGCAAGCATGTATCATGCCTAGAGTTCAGAAGTCGTGACATTTAGAAATTTGCTTGAAATGTTCTGCCACCTTTACACTTCAGTGCTTCTCAAAACTACTAATTAACAGCTGACAGAAAAGATCAAACGAGTTCAACTAAATGATCCCCAGCGTTGGGAAGAGAAATGAGTAGCTTGGATGGATAATTATGAGCAAAATAATAATAATAATAATTCACTGACCCAGGTTGATGTACTATGTAAAATTTATGACTGTAAATTAGACCGTAATGGTTGTGTTTGGTATTAATTTACCTGTTTAGGTTTCAGGGTGTTTAATCATTTAAATTGTTTTTAAATGATACCATTGAATATCTTTGCACACATTATTGTTCAAAACGTGTTTTAATGCTGTTGAAAGAAGTTTCTTCTGCGTTTATGTGATCAAATATTGTGAAATATTATTCTAATGTAAATCATCTGTTTTCTATGTGAATATATAGTACAGTGTAATTTATATCCAGTGATCAAAGCTGAATTTATTTGATCAAAAATACAGTAAAACAGTGAAATATTATTCTAATGTAAATCATCTGTTTTCTATGTGAATATATAGTACAGTGTAATTTATATCCAGTGATCAAAGCTGAATTTATTTGATCAAAAATACAGTAAAACAGTGAAATATTATTCTAATGTAAATCATGTGTTTTCTATGTGAATATATAGTACAGTGTAATTTATATCCAGTGATCAAAGCTGAATTTATTTGATCAAAAATACAGTAAAACAGTGAAATATTATTCTAATGTAAATCATCAGTTTTCTATGTGAATATATAGTACAGTGTAATTTATTCCTGAATTTTCAGCATCATTACTCCAGTCTTCAGAGTCACATGATCCTTCAGAAATCACTCTGATATGATTTATGATTATTATCAATTTCATTTTCTTGTGGAAACCGTCATGCATTTTATTTTCCAGGGTGTTTTGATGAATAGAAAGTTCAAACGAACAGCAAGTTCCATCTTTACTGTAACTTTTGATTAATTTAATGCATACTTAATAAAAAACGTATTCACCCCAAACCTTTAAACACTAGTGCAACTATAGTGTAATAGTTGGTGGTTGTCGAAACCATACAGACCAAAACCGCTTTATACTCCCTCTAAGAGGGCAGAAAATCCATTAAATTTAAATGCAACACTACAGTATAAAGCTGTGCTGAAATTAGAGCTCTCTCAAAACACCTCCATCTCAACTCCGAGTCTATTAGTGGCCGTTTCCAGCGATCACGACATCCATTCCAGCTCTAATGCCCGATGGGACTGAGAAACTCCACGCAACTATTGCTAATGAAAAATTGTGGTTGAAGCTACACACAAGTTACCCATTACTACCACCGCCTTAAATTCCCCAGCGGCATGTATATTATATTCATAAGACTTCTTATAAGCATTAAACCAATGTGGCCGTGCACAGAAGACTCGCAATGAAACCTTGACATTTTCATTTGAATGTTTGTTGGCTTGTCAACACATTTATGACTTCTGAGAGTTTTACAAGCATTAATTAGTTGTAATCATAATGAGCTTTTCATTAGTGTTACGCTACTGCTATAAATGAACTGTCCACACAGTTACGCCATAGTGGTGCACAGGGCAGGGTCGGTTACTGTTAAAGTGTATTTCACTACAGATTACAAAATACATGCTTTAAAAAGTCATTTGTAACGTATTTCGTTACATTACTCAAGTTTAGTAACTTAATCTAAATACTTTAGAATACTTTGGAATACTAATAAGTGTGGAACAAACACAAAAAAGGTCATTGAGAGTTTTTATCTCACAATTCTGACTTTTTCCCTCAGAATTGGGTGATATAAAGTTGCAATTGTGTTTTATGAGAATTATGAGATATAAACTCGCAATATTGAGAAAAGTCAGAATTATGAGATATAAACTCGCAATATTGAGAAAAGTCATAATTATGAGATATAAACTCTCAATATTGAGAAAAGTCAGAATTATGAGATATAAACTCACAATATTGAGAAAAGTCAGAATTATGAGATATAAACTCGCAATATTGAGAAAAGTCAGAATTATGAGATATAAACTCACAATATTGAGAAAAGTCAGAATTATGAGATATAAACTCGCAATATTGAGAAAAGTCAGAATTATGAGATATAAACTCGCAATATTGAGAAAAGTCATAATTATGAGATATAAACTCTCAATATTGAGAAAAGTCAGAATTATGAGATATAAACTCACAATATTGAGAAAAGTCAGAATTATGAGATATAAACTCACAATATTGAGAAAAGTCAGAATTATGAGATATAAACTCGCAATATTGAGAAAAGTCAGAATTATGAGATATAAACTCACAATATTGAGAAAAGTCAGAATTATGAGATATAAACTCACAATATTGAGAAAAGTCAGAATTATGAGATATAAACTCACAATATTGAGAAAAGTCAGAATTATGAGATATAAACTCACAATATTGAGAAAAGTCAGAATTATGAGATATAAACTCACATACTAAATTCACAATTGCAAGAAAAAAAGTCAGAATTGCAAGTTTATATCTCTCAATTCTGACTTTATAACTTGCAATTGTGAGTTTAAATCTCGCAATTGTGAGAAAAAGAAGTCAGAATTGTGAAACACAAACTCACAATTGTGAGGGAAAAAACAAATTGTGAGAAAAAGTTGCAGTGACGAGTGAATTATAAAATGACTCACAAAACATGAAAACAGTGGAAAACATGAAACTTAACTCTTTTTCAGACGGTCAGAGTCAGAGAATCACCAATCGCTGTTTAAATGACATTAAAACTCAAAGTAATCACTTTGGTAATCTAAAACACTTTTCAGATGTAACTGTAATCTGATTACCACCCATTTAAAATGAAACTGTAATGAAATACAGTGACTCAAATGTTGTATTTTAAATACGTCACTAAGTTACTTGTATTTTGTTACTCCTCAACCCTGTTGGTGCAATATCCACGTCTCAATAGTAAGAGGCGTAGACGGTTGTTTTCTTCTTCTTTTTCTTGATCATTTGTAGTTTCTTTATCCACTTTCCAAGTCTTGACTTGGCTCGAGGCTACGGGTCAAAACTCATGGAAAAGGACTGGGCCGGTTCAAACTCAGTATCATGTGCAGATGGAGAGCTTCATCAGAGCGACGCTGCATTGATTATGAATGTGTCTGTCCTAACAATAGCCCGCGCTGATGGATGCAGCGATCGGAGCCACGCGCTTTCATTGACCTTCAGGGCTTATTGTCTTTAAAAGTCTGGCGGAGGGACTTAGAGAGAGGACTGGTTGGTAATTGGGCTAAAGAGAGAGGCAGACTGGATGGTATGGATTTTGCATTAGTTTGTACTCGTAGGGCGTGTGCTGTCTAGATCATTTCCATTGGGAGAGCGAGACATTTGTGTGAAACCTTAAGTGATAAAAGGCCTTCTGCTTGTACTGCGGCAGAATCGGCGGTAACTGTCAATTAAGCTTTAAATGGCCGAAAATGCCTTCAGTCATGCCACTAGCAGAAGAGCCGGCCGGGGTTTACGGAGAAACTGCCTGACGGCTGTCCAATGAATTTCTTGTTGACTTGGATCAATGTGGACACTAGAAGTGTGTTCCAAAACCTAGTGCGCTTGTCTCGCTGCCTACCGCCTACATACTCAGTCGGCCTAAACTAAAACCATAAAAAGCATTGAGACACATGCTAGCTTCTTTTATTTCGACACTTCCGAAGGCAACATTTCTCATTTTCAGTTTCAGCATTTTTGATCATTTTCCCAAAATGGCGCCCAGAATATTTTGCTGTGTCAAAAGAAAGAACAGAGCTTCGTGCATTCCTTTATTATCAAGTCTTGAGTGTGGGGACGTTTCATTAACATTTTAATCAAAACTCTGAGAAAATCACGTTTTTGAATCCAGACTTTGTCCGGATAAGATTCAGAAGGATTGAGTCCATCAAAGCTTCACCGATATAAACCCTTCATTTCATTCAGTAACGTCAGGCAGTTTTGATTTATACGCCGTCGAGTGTTTGATTGGACAGCGCTTCCATTGCTTGTTTCTGCTTCTTCTTTCCCGTGTTTTGATCAGGAGTATTATCACAGAAAAACTGTGAAACATTATTCTGCGCTCTATGTGAATATATAGTACAGTGTCATTTATTCCTGAATTTTCAGCATCATTACTCCAGTCTTCAGAGTCACATGATCCTTCAGAAATCATTCTGATATGACAATTTGATGCTTAAAAAGCTCAAAATCTTCATATTTTTTGTGGAAACCACCATTCATTTCATTTTTCAGGGTTCTTTAATGAATAGAAAGTTCAAAAGAACAGCATTTATTTGAAATAGAAACATTATAACTGTCTTTACCATCTCTTTTGATCAATTTAATGTACTCAGGCTGAATAAAACTATAATTTTATTTGGAAAAGAAAAAATCGAACTGAACTTTTGAATGGTGGTGTGTGAACGTGGCATCGCCTCTGAACATTAGTATGCAATAATACTTCTCACATTCTCTTTGAACTGTTATATATCTAGATTACATCTGGCAAGAGTGTAAGATCTGAGCTGAAGCCCTTCAGGATCTGCATGCATATGATATGTAATGTGAAGTTCTGCTGTATAATTCCAGCCTGTGTTTGTCCAGCTCACGCTCCTGTCTCACAGCCAACAAACCTGCATTTTATGATTACGCTGATGGATCTATCCTCTTCCAGCTGGAGGAACTGTTATTATCTTGTCTGAGATGCCAATGGTAATTTATCCCTTATAAAATAAAGTCAAAGGAAAGGTAAGGCAACGCATGCTATTAAGCAGCGCATTTGTCCTAAAGGATGCAATCAAACGATTCTTTTGTTCAGTTCAGTTCAGCAGAGAATCTTTAGTGTTTGTACGCAGTGCTTCCACAAAAGAAGACTCATTTCAAGCAGCTTTGCTTGTTATTATCGCCATCATTTCCGTCAATATTAACCAATAATGAACTCTATATCACCCAGTCTCTAAATCTTGACATTTTAATTGTGTTAGACTTGAAATTTTAATAAAACCCCTCTGAATGTGTGAAGAACAGCTGTAATTGCCTGACTTGAGACTAGTCATCGATGTTGTTTGATGATTCACATTTGACAGTGTCTAATTTTCAGATTCAGCAGCATCCGTCCCTTTCTGAATAAGCGTATTAATAAACTTCACCTAATTCGCTCTACAAAGTTCACAAAAGAACAAGACAGCCTGGAACAAATCCAGCGAATTTACCGGAGACCATCGGCGAATGAACTTCAACTGCAAGTTATGCAAATAAAGTAGATCTTTGCATTCGAAATTGCATTATCATTTGCATTTCATGTGGGCTGTGGCTCCTTTGATAAATGACCTCTTGCCTTGCTACGGGACATGAGAAAAGCGAATCCCCCCGCTAACAGCCTCGATTTATCCAATTTGAGACTTTCGACGACACCAATCGGTGCGGATCACAGTAAAAGTGCCGCGGCCTGAGCAGAGGTGAGTCCTTATGTGTCATTACAGAGCAGGACGCGTGCCATCCCTCATTCACCGCTATTAATAGCACCGTGAAAGCTCTCTATATTTCACGGTCAGCGATGGTGACGGCCATTATGCTGTACATATCGATGCCTACAGATTCAGGGCATGGATCACATCCATTATACATCATCCTGTGACACAACAACAGCGCCGCTGCAGGCCGGCACGTGTCCTTCCTAACAGAGGTGAACCCGTCGGCGGATGTCACCCGTCTTATCATTCCAGATGTCTTTTTATAGGACTTCTCCTCGTCAGGGACCCAGCTGCATCTCATCTGACTCACAATACTCCGAGAAGAATGAGATTCAATCATCGATGCCAAGTACAGCACCACAGCGTCTCCCATCCACAGTCCAAATTGATAGATCCCATGGATCAAAGCCTCGGCAATATGTGCGTGATGAGAGACAACAACGGCTTAGTGATTGCAGTATTAAATCTGAGCGGGAACAAAAAAAAGGACGTTCATCTTCATGTGCGGTCGCGGCGAACAAAAGGCATTTATCAAACGGAAAAACAACAAACTTGTTTGATGTCAGTGAACTGCCAAATGCTCTCGCAGAAACAGCCGACTGTACTGTTACAGCCTAAAGACATCCTTCAACCTGCCAGAACGCACCATAATGACACGCAAGCCGTGACTCAGATCATTTGTTGACGCTCGCAAACATTTTGTCGTTAAACATGTCACACACACACGCACACTTGTTGACATTCAGCCAGCGGCGTCTCTAATGCACGCG
>CM076065.1:27930000-27935000 GCA_038088235.1 Zacco platypus | reverse complement strand
CCTATTTAAGTCCAAATTATTGGTTTTATTCTAAATTAATTTGAACCCTTGTGTTACGTTCCGGGTCAATTTGACCCGTTTAGATTTTCTAGTTGTTGGAAATACTGGTTTTTTTCTTGATATTTTGTGACTTTTTCTCATTTATCATCATGCAAAGTTTCAACATGCTGGTGTTTTTTGACATATACAAACAAAATCACTGTTACGTTCGTGACGTTCGCCGGGTCAATTTGACCCGCATATTTATTAGAGCGTTAGTGCTAAGGCAACTGTACTGATTCAAAATAATAACATTTCTTGGTTATATTTTGTTATTTTATTTTTTTACTACCTTATGAAGCTAAAATATGAGGTTTTCCACACTTATTTCAACACAGAAACATGTTTTAACCAGCAGCATGTGTGTGAAGTTCTGCGAGCTCATCATGTCAGAAGAAACTGGACTTTATGAAATGAGTTTACAAAACGGCCAACAATATTTTCATTATACAGCTACATTTAATTGTTCAGTTATGATGTTCTAAGAAAAAAAAAAAAAAGTTAAAAAAATGTATTTATTGTATTTAAAAATGTACTGTTTATTTTCAAATTTTATAATCAAAGTTTTAAAAATGGTTAAAAAACATTTTCATTAAATCATATCTTCAGATATGTATTTTTTGGAATATTTGACAAATTTTGATATTGCAAGTTTACAGTTTGTACCTGAATCTTTGTTGTTTTTCATAGTGTGATTTTTGAGGAATTGTATTGAATCCAATTAGGGTCAATTTGACCCGCTCCATAACGAGTGTCCGCAGAAACAGCGCAGAAGGGTTGAGTTAGTGAGCTTTTTCGCCATTCCGTTCGCAGACTATCTGGTTGCACAGTGGCTGATCATCCCTACATTGGCAAGCAAGTCATGAAGCAGCATTGTTTGTCACAGTCCAGAATGATAGACAGAGGCTTTGGCTGGCCTGTGAATGCTGGCTCGATTCAAAGCAAAATATTTGGCAGGGAAACACCACACGCAAAAAAATGCAGTGAAGTCGTGTGGATTTCATGAACTTGGCAGGGCAAGGTAGTTCTACAAGTGAGCTCGCACAAAACAGAGAGGGTCTGGACGCTGGTTTGAAGGAGGGATCAAAAGATCTGACCACCAGAATTAACACAACATTCCCACTTTACTTCAACACTGCAGGGCCGCAGATTAATGATCACGACAACACTGCAAAACTGTAGAGTGACATTCCGGCTCTGCCGTTAGAATGAAGAAAAACATAACGAAAGGAATGATTATACAACATCTTTGCGAATGAGAGTAAGTATAATAGTTATTATTATGGAATTAATATACTTTAAAAGAATACTTTTAAGTATAATGACTTCAGACACTTCGCTTCATGTTAACTGCAATTTGAATGAAAACGTATCATTGTTTAAATTTATATTAAACGCATTTAGTTGCACTGTAGACTTAAGTACATCTTTATATGTAATTTCATAACTACTTCTATTATATTTGCAATATGGTAGTAAATATAAGTGTTCAGCTGGATGTACTGATAAGCATAAATGGTAAACAAAATATACTTTAATGTCATTTATGTTGAAACTTATATTTTAAAAAATTATTTGTAGTGAATACATTGCAATTTAGTACATTTAAAATATATTAACTTTAAATATTATATAATATGAGCACACTACAGTTAAAATTATGATCATGTACTTTACATGTGCTTCAGTATGTTCATCGACACACCAAAATAAGTGCACTGCTTTAAAGCATGACAAAATATGAATGTAATGATTTAAAATGTACTTCTACTGACAACTGAATTTTTTTTAAAAGGCTTTTTAGAAAAATAGTATTTAATTGTGTTACACTTAAGTGGGTTTTTATTGAATTAATTCATTCATTCGATTTGTTCAAACACACTGATTCATTCAGAAATTGATGAGGATGCCGTAATTAGTGAATCGTTGAATCATCCACTCAACTGATTCGTTGATCTTGCTTATTAAACTGTTGCACTTCTCTATTTTTCCTCAAACTCTCCCTTTCTCAAATTTACATGACAGGCACGTTTCTAAGCACAGTATTTGAGAGCAATAAATAAGAGCAACCTTGGAATCGCACGAAAAGACTATAAAAAGACACGAACATCTCCGCAAACTCAGAGAAAACAACCAAAACAATCCAAGGTTTTTATTTATTACAGAGGCTAGATTAATAAATAAACAGACATCACCTGAACTGAATATTCCATCACATTTTTAGTAGTAATGACTACACTGAGGAAATCAAATGCATCAGAAATACAATTGTAAATGTACAATCTCTGAGATTTTTTATGATTCAGCCTTTATTGTCGCAGTGCTTTGCATGACTATAGGACAGTAAGAGTGAAACAAACTTATGATTACATCTAAAACAACAACACGCTTACTAGATCCAATACCTACGGTGGCCAAGAGAGCTCAAAGTGCTGCAAATAAGAAAACACATGAAAATAAAAAACACATGCAAATTAAAAAAAACGTGATCATCAGTTTGACAACACATGTGCTGCAAATCCTCACAACACATGCAAACACAAAAACGCGCTGCAAATACAAAAACGTGCTACATTTACAAAAAGCGCTGCAAATAGCACAAACCACAACGGAAATGTTTCAAGGGGGACCCCAAAAAGTGACGGACCCTACTAGGACCTGCTTATTATCTGTGTCCAAAACCAGTTCAACTCACCCTTCACTCATTCACTGATCCCTATATAGTGAACGGCATTTGAGTGCACAATGTGTTCACAATCATTAAATACTATAAAAACTGCAAACAAAAATAAACAACTGTACATTATTTCATGTATTCAGTATTTTTAATAGTGTTTTTCAGTTTGCTAGAAGCTCAAGCTCACAGATGACGTGGTCGTCGAGCGCCTCAGGCGCCGTTATGATGACGTCACATTAGTACACTACTGATGATTAACCAATATTATTAAATCATCCACTAAATGATCATCTCTTAAAGTTGAATGAGTGAACAACAATGCCACATATTAAAACACTTTTCTGTTAGTGAAACACATTACATGGAGTTAATGCCTACATAATATATTTTAATATTTTTTAGTGCTGTTGTCAAGTAGGGTCCGTCACTTTTTGGGGTCCCCTTGAAACATTGTTGTTTGTGCTATTTGTAGCGCTTTTGTAAATGTAGTGTGTTTTTGTATTTGCAGCGCGTTTTTGTGTTTGCATGTGTTGTGAGGATTTGCAGCACATGTGTTGTCAAACTGATGATCATGTTTTTTTTTTTTTATTTGCATGTGCTTTTTTTTATTTGCATGTGTTTTCTTATTTGTAGCGCTTTGAGCTCTCTCGGCCACCATAATTACCCACTAAACTACTGAAAGAGTTGTTACCTGTAGCGGAAGAGCCTCTTCTCAATATTATTAACTCATCTTTATCTCTAGGTCATGTCCAAGACCGTTCAACCTGGCAGTTATTAAGCCTCTCATTAAGAAACCACAGTTAGATCCAAATGTATCAGCAAATTACAGTCCTATTTCAAATCTTCCATTTATGTCTAAAATACTTGAAAAGTTGAGTTGGCGCAATAGCGCTCCTTTTTGCAAAAAAAAAAAAAGTCTATGAAAAAATTCAGTCAGGATTCAGACCCCATGAATGTTAAAATTAGAAAGTACTTACTTTTAGCTGCTGACCAAGGCTGTATCTCAATGCGTTTTACTTAGCGCTGCGTTCGACATATAGATCGTAAAATACTCTTAAGCCGGGAAAACACACCAAGTTGACGCCGACGAACTAGTGGCGACGAAAGCAGACTTGGGGGTTGGCTCAGGTCAGCAGCTTCTGGGTCCAAAGTTGCCCTGACACACCAAACCGACGCTCTACACCTGCGTATAAAATATTCATGCATTCGAGTGCTCAGGTAAGATGACATGAAATTAGGACAAGCTTCTGTCTGTGCCGTCATGACTTCTTTGCTTGCTTTCATAACTTTTGCTCATATTCGCATGAACTGAGTCACTTGCTATTCTGAACAGCCAGTCAGAGTTCTCTCTCTCAACATGTCGAATCGGCAGAAAAACAGAGACTTCAACTTCAGCCGACGGTGCGACGAACAGAAACTGCCCAACGGCTGACCGTCGGCTTAGTGTGTTCCTGCCTTTAGATAGACTACAAAATTACACTGACATTCAAGGACAGGCATTACGGTGGTTTAAATCAAAGCATTACCATTTTGCTTATTTAAATAGGGAATTATCCAAGTTAACATCAATAAATTATGGAGTGCCACAAGGGTCAGTGTTAGGCCCGCTGCTATTTTCAATATAAAAACATAGAATTAGTTTCCACCGTTATGCCGATGATACTCAGCTATATATTTCATGAAATATCTAAATTATCCAAGTTGATAGACTGTGTTAAATATATATAAATACTGGATGACCAGTACTTTTCTTCTATTGAATCGAGATGAGACTGATTATTTGACCAAAAACCTGTATACAGAATCTCCTAAAATACAGTCTAGATTTAGAAGGATGTTCTCTTACTTCCTCCTCTACAGTTAAAGGGTGTTATATTTGACAGCAACTTGTCTTTTGAAAGTCGTATTTCACTTTACGAAAACAGCCTTCTTCCACCTCAGAGACATCACGACGCTGCAGAACATGTTATCTGTTTCTGATGCAGAAAAGGGAGTTCATGCAATCATGTCCTCTAGACTAGATTACTGTAATACATTACTGGCTGTTTTTCCTGCATCTTCAATGAACAAACTACAATTAGTCCAAAATGCAGCTTCTAGAGTTCTTACTAGGCCAAGAAAATATGATCATATTACACCTATTTTATCATCTCTACACTGGTCAGTATTGCTTCTGACCTATAAGGCCCTAAATGGCTCAGCTCCTGTCTTCTATCGCCCTACAGTCCATCACAAAAAGCTGGACTTCTAGTAGTACCTATGATGTCTACGTCCACCAAAGGAG
>CM076065.1:27897500-27927500 GCA_038088235.1 Zacco platypus | reverse complement strand
TACCCACCATATAGTGCTTTTAGCTACATTTTGGTTTTGAACATGCTGAGCAGTCTTTCATAAGTGTATAAGACCAAAAAAACATCAAATGTGAGGAGCTTGAAATACACATTCACATTCAGCCTCAGATCTGACGCCATCCTCCATTCTCCGCTGCCATTATGTCTTTTTTCTGGCCGTCTCTCTCCTAACAGGTTCCTCCAGCACAGTCACTCTCTCCCTGCCTCTCCGTAAGCCAATATCACGGTAGAATTAGATTAATGAAGTATACGACCCCATCTTGAGAGATAGAAACGGCACAAATGAAATATTTTGTCAGCGTTGCCGTAAACAAACAGTGTAGAAGCTGTAGAATATTTTGTGGGCAATGTTACCAACGCTGCATATGAGATGTGACTGCATAAATAGTAATACGCTGAGATTGTATCGCGTGTCTTTCACGGCACATGAATAAGATATGAGGGTTCGCGGAAAATCAAGTTAAAAGTTATTTCATATTATCATATGCTAATACGGAGCACCTGATGGCAATACTCACTCGCTCTCACGGCCATCCAAGTTCTGTTTCGCTGTTATTTACACCGTCGCTTGTCCTTTCTTTCTGAAGTCGTCATCGTGTACACATTTACCCTCAATGGGCAAAACAGCAAAACCACAGTAAACAGAACAAAGACGACAGACTTACCACTTCATATTGGATTTAGAGTTTTTATTTATAGAGGAATTACATGTACTTTGAAGTCACGGCTGTTGAGTAAACTAATCCCAGCCTGTCTGTGGAGAATCTGATTATTATCGTAGCCGGAGAGCAGCTGTCTGTGACATGAGAGCAGCTTTATGCCACATTGGGCCACCAGCACTGTGCCACGAGAAATAAATCTGCCATTTCTCATTAGTCGACTAGAATAATTAGTATTTAATAAGCATGTTTATGTTGGCACTGAAACATATCCATTCGGATTTGAAATGTGCTTTTATGAGCATCTCTTGGTTTAAGTCTCTGACGAGCCGTTTTATTGCTAAAAGAAGACCTGCAACTGATTAATTGCCCCGCCTGATCTCGTTAGTATTCGCACATCTTTGAATGGTTGGATGTGTGCGGAAACATGTGGGTGTGTTGACAGCGTCGAAAATGTAAACGTGTTCATGTATACGCAAAAATATTACCAAATCAAGCATATTTCTATGTGCGAATGTCATTGAATTTACAAAAAAAATGTTGACAAAAACATACATGAAATATGCGTTTATTTTGGAATAAATGTAAAATGAGCAAAAAACTTGAGAAATATACATAATTTTGATAAATGGGGCAATAATAACATTGTTAAAGGTACACTATATATTCATAAATAATAAAGTTGATATGAGTCAATACATTCTTATCTCTTACATTGATTCATTTGGTAAGTTTATTATAAGTGTTTATATTAGTACTGTCAAACGATTAACATCTAAAATAAATGTTTGTTTACATAATATATGTGTTGTGCACTGTGTATATTTATTATGTATGTATATATATATATATATATATATATATGTCACTGACCTGTGCGTGTCTCGTCTTTAAAAAGTCATTTGTAACGTATTTCGTTACATTACTCAAGTTTAGTAACTTAATCTAAATACTTTAGAATACTTTGGAATACTAATAAGTGTGAAACAAACACAAAAAAGGTCATTGCAAGTTTTTATCTCACAATTCTGACTTTTTCCCTCAGAATTGCGTGATATAAAGTTGCAATTGTGAGTTATAAAGTCAGAATTATGAGATATAAACTCACAATATTGAGAAAAGTCAAAATTATGAGATATAAACTCACAATATTGAGAAAAGTCAGAATTATGAGATATAAACTCTCATACTAAATTCACAATTTCAAGAAAAAAAGTCAATATTGCAAGTTTATATCTCTCAATTCTGACTTTATAACTTGCAATTGTGAGTTTAAATCTCGCAATTCTGAGAAAAAGAAGTCAGAATTGTGAAACACAAACTCACAATTGTGAGGGAAAAAACAAATAGTGAGAAAAAGTTGCAGTGACGAGTGAATTATAAAATGACTCTCAAAACATGAAAACAGTGGAAAACATGAATCTTAACTCTTTTTCAGACGGTCAGAGTCAGAGAATCACCAATCGCTGTTTAAATGACATTAAAACTCAAAGTAATCACTTTGGTAATCTAAAACACTTTTCAGATGTAACTGTAATCTGATTACCACCAATTTAAAATGAAACTGTAATGAAATACAGTGACTCAAATTTTGTATTTTAAATACGTCACTAAGTTACTTGTATTTCGTTACTCCTCAACCCTGTCTGTAACTAGACAACAGTTGTTCTGGCTGCTTCGGTTTGGTTTGGAAACATCCTTCCACACCCACAACCAGCAAAGAGAGAACTTCTCATCAGATGACAGGTTGACTCCAACCATCAAACTTCCTGAGGTTTAACCTGCCATACACATTCCTTCAGGACCTCCTGGATGCAGCAGCAGTGCCTGAAATAAAGAGATGCCACAGAGGCCTTTAATCTGATTTAAACTGCAACACATCCACACCATCTTCATGCAAAACACAGTTAATGTTACTGACTGCCGACACAGCAGGTCAAAGAAAACAAACACATGGACGATGACTTTTTCTTGCCGTGTTTGGTTTCTATCTGTTCCGTATAATGCCTTTAATAATTTGGTAAAGAAATATTTGTTAATGTTAGTTAATAAAAAACACAGAAGTTCATTGTTTGTTCATGTTGGTTCACAGTGCATTAACTAATGTTAACAAATACAACACTTGATTTTAATAATTATGTAGTAATTGTTGATATTAACAAAGATTAATAAATGTTGTTCATTATTAGTTCATGTTATCTGATGAACCTTATTGTAAAGTCTGACTTTACTTATTAATTGTTTTGGTTGTTGTAATGTGTCAACAGAACATTAAGTGTAACTTTTACAAAAAAGAAAAGTGAGCATTTTGCCTTTTTTTCCCAAGGTTAGTATTTTATTTTTTTTTTTACTTTTATTCTGCGAGAATGTATTAAATTCATCAAAAGTGACACTAAAATATATTGTTACAAAATGAAGCTTCAGAATGATTTCTGAAGGATCATGTGACTCTGAAGACTGGAGGAATGATGCTGAAAATTCAGCTTTGATCACTGGATATAAATTATATTTTACTATATATTCACATAGAAAACACATTGTTTACATTAGAATAATATTTCACTGTTTTTAATGTATTTTTGATCAAATAAAGACAGTCTGGGTGATCAGAAGACACTTTTTCAAGAAACACTTAAAAATCTTACAGACCCAAACTTATGAACAGTAGTGTGTGTGTGTGTGTGTGCACTCTCACTAATGTATTACATTTAATATAAAATGTATAATTAATTATGACATCAAGTTGAATTGCTGGTCAAACTGACAAAATGTATACCCTGACTATGATGCACATCACTTTGGATAAAAGCATCTTCAAAATGCATGTAAATGTGCGTCTGCTTCTGAAAAGCATTAGTGTTTTAACATTTGCTCATGTTCTCTGATCTGAAACTGCAAAAGTGAGTTCAGTTGCAAAGGTTTGATCGCAACATCTGCAATTCAAATGAAATTTGAATCATTTTCTCTCGAAGGACGCCAGATCCCATAGCATGCGTTTTTATAGGTAATATTTCCAGTGTGGAGTCGTTCACTCTCCTGCGGTTGTTGGCATGCAAACACCACATATGTTCATATATTTCTCTGCCTTCGCTCAGCGCTCACAGGGGGTTCCTGGAAAGTAAATACCAGCCCTGTCAATGTCCAGTTGTATTTGCAAAAGCTTTTTTTTTTTCTTTCATTTTTGACCTTTCTTTTATTAGATTCTTGTCCCACGCAGAAGCGGGTTTCTCTCCGAGAGCTCTTCATTTTACGTTAAGGGGAAAAATCCATTCCACAAGGGAAGACGGAGAAACAGAAGAGAACATTAGGAACAGACAGAAGAGAACATTGCAGTGCCAATCAGTGTAAAGCAGGAGATACATCAGCTTTCTCCATAATTTGGGAAATTTCTTCGGCAAGTTCACATCTGGAGCGTGCAGCTGTTTGACACTTCAAGTGGAATCTTGACTTTTGTATTATATATACATATATAAGGACACATTCAACAAGTTTCTGCCTGTAGAGTCATAAGAAATGAAACGTATCTAATAAAATATTTTATGTTTTATTTATTTTTTATTAAAATACTTTGTTTATATTTATATTTTATAGTCTCTTCTGCTCACCAAAGCTGCATTTATTTGATCAGAAATACAGTAAAATTATGAAATATTATTCTAATGTCCTTCAGAAATCATTCTAATATGACGATTTGATGCTCGAGAAGCATTTATGATCATTACAGTTCATATTCTTGTGGAAACTGTCACACATTTTATTCTTCAGGATTCTTTAATGAATTTAAAGTTAAAAAGAACATTTTATATCCACCTGTACAAAAACGTATGATGCATAACTATGAATAAGAACGAGCTCGAGCTGCATATTCATGAAATTATTTTGTTCCGCTGACGTGTTTGCAATCAGGAACATGTATTAAGAAAGTCAATCCTGATCTCATCACAACCATCATCTCGCATAAAACTGACCGATTATGTTTTTAGAAGACTAAAATAAGTAGAAACTTCAAGTTGACTTATTTATCCTCCGTGTCAAATCTCTAAACTCTTGTGGCATTTAACATTTACTCATCTCAGACTAAAATTCTCCCACCAGTTTGTATGTCAAAATACTCCTTGCTCCTTTTAGCCATACAAGACCATGTTTTCCCCTTCTAAAGGTCATATTTTCCCTTTAAAGTTCGCCGTCTGCATGTACCAGGCAAAACAAGTCAGAGTGCAAAACAAGAAAAATCTTTCAAGTCGTAACCCGTGCCGTGAACAATGTACTTTCCTAGACAAACAAGACGAACAGTACATTATGCATTCAAAGATCTATTCATTTGACTCCACATGCTTCTCCTTATCTTTTTTTTCCCATACTGCACTTTCTCCAATGTCGGAATTGGCACACAAACGGTAACCTCGTCCTTTTGTGGATCATTTTCCTTATCTAGCAATGCATGAAGTGAATTGGACCGCAGACACTACTGTGTCAATTGGGCAAATGGCCTTTCAAAGAGAAAGACAAACAATCCGTACAGTACGGAGCGGTGGGGATGAATCGGGCTCACGGTGTGAGAACTCACTTCACTTATACATATTCTAGCAAGCAGAGCAGCTGGGGGGAAAGAAGGAAAAAGACAGAACTGGGACACACAAATCGCAGGCCCCTGGCGTCTGACTTCTTGAACAGGTAGGACACACACACACACACACACACACACACACACTCGCGCTCTTTGTCTTGCGCTCTGCGGATGAGAACAGAACGACTGTAGCCCTTCAGGCGGAGCTGCCATGTGGAATCTCAGTGAACGTGTGGCGGAAAACTTTGGCCGTGTTTGTTTCTCTCGGGTTTCTGAGGCAATGATCTGCTGGCTAAAGCACTTCTGCTTTCTTCAGCAGAAAAACATCGACCTCTGGCTTCCTCAAAACTGTTTCAACTCACAGAACATTCAGCTTTCCATTGGACTTTCTTCTGTTATCGTTGGCTGAAGTTGTTTTATATTGATCAAGACATTTGGCTGCACAACACATCACACTCTCAAAAATACTGGGTTGAGAACGGACAGATCCAGCAATTGGGTTGTTTTAACTCAGCGATTGGGTTAAATATTTGCTTAACCTGCTGGGTAGTTTTATTTAACTCAACTATTGTTTAAAAATGACTGTATAGTTGCTTAAAATGAACCCAAAATATGTTGGAAATTAAAAATCAGACACATAATCACTAGAGGCAATTAATGAGCAATTTAATACATATTTATTGTTAAAATATTATTCATTAAACTTATTAATAAATGTTAATTTCCAGCATATTTTGGGTTCATTTTAAGCAACAATATAGTAATTTGTAAACAATAGTTGGGTTAAATCAAACTACCCAACATTTAACCCAGTCCATTTTCAACTCAACTTGGATTGTTTTTAACCCAGTATTTTTCAGAGTGTTGCTTCACATTTTCACACAGCTGGACGCAGACTTTTCAGAGAGACTGAAAATAAAAGATGATGCAACTATACTGGATCCGACAGTGAAATGTGAGTAACTGTGTTTTTACCATGTGTCAATATTGATCTGTCTGTTTATGTTTTTCACTTTATTGGATGAACTATGAATAGCCTATAAGAGCCGAACGATGGTACATTCACTCATAACTCTGTTCACATGAAACTCATCCAGTGGATTATAACTGTGGACACTCCAAGTGCTTAAACTTTATTTACCATAAAAAGACTTTTTTAATGTACACATAAATGTTTCACATTGTACGTAAGAAGATATTTTCACCATCTGAAGTTTTTAAAACACTTCGACACGTGTAATGGCGGGGACGCTGAAAACTATTTTAATATGTGAAACTGTCCAATCAGCAGGGATGTGGAGTAACAAATACAAGTAACTTAGTGACGTATTTAAAATACAACATTTGAGTCACTGTATTTCATTACAGTTTCATTTTAAATGGGTGGTAATCAGATTACAGTTACACCTGAAAAGTGTTTTAGATTACCAAAGTGATTACTTTGAGTTTTAATGTCATTTAAACAGCGATTGGTGATTCTCTGACTCTGACCGTCTGAAAAAGAGTTAAGTTTCATGTTTTCCACTGTTTTCATGTTTTGTGAGTCATTTTATAATTCACTCGTCACTGCAACTTTTTCTCACAATTTGTTTTTTTCCCTCACAATTGTGAGTTTGTGTTTCACAATTCTGACTTCTTTTTCTCAGAATTGCGAAATTTAAACTCACAATTGCAAGTTATAAAGTCAGAATTGGGAGATATAAACTTGCAATACTGACTTTTTTTCTTGCAATTGCGAATTTAGTATGTGAGTTTATATCTCATAATTCTGACTTTTCTCAATATTGCGAGTTTATATCTCATAATTCTGACTTTTCTCAATATTGCGAGTTTATATCTCATAATTCTGACTTTTCTCAATATTGTGAGTTTATATCTCATAATTCTGACTTTATAACTCACAATTGCAACTTTATATCACGCAATTCTGAGGGAAAAAGTCAGAATTGTGAGATAAAAACTTGCAATTGCCTTTTTTGTGTTTGTTTCACACTTATTAGTATTCCAAAGTATTCTAAAGTATTTAGATTAAGTGACTAAACTTGAGTAATGTAACGAAATACGTTACAAATTACTTTTTAAAGCATGTATTTTGTAATCTGTAGTGAAATACATTTTAAAAGTAACCGACCCAGCCCTATCAATCACAGCAGTGGGCGTTTACTTCCGACTCTTGAATGAGACACGCCCATCAAAACAGTGTTTCAAAGAGAGGGTCAAATACAGATTATTACCTCTAAATTAGGATGTTTTTATTTAAAAATCTTGATTTTTTGAGTAAAAAAATGCAGTTCATGACCCCTTTCAAGGAAAGTATGAAACTGTTCTTCGCTCAAATTGTAGAGTTTGTCACTATTTGACATATTCCCCTCAAACTCTGAAACAACGCTGTTTAAATAATGCATTGTGTCTCTGTGATCGTCAAAAACATGTGAATATGAGGCGCTCTCTGCATCATTTCACACTCACACTGTACATGTGTGACTGTGTAAAAGCGGCTCTAATGCTGTTCTGGAGTAGGGATTCATAACGTCTCGGTGACGCATGTAACCTGAAGAGGGAACGAGACGCTGCGTTAACCGCTGTGGGAACGCCTCTGCTTGATTGTGTCGTGAAGCACGTATGGAATCAGTCCAATAGGCGGGCGACGTCACCGACCAGGAAACTACAAAGCACCCCGCTATCAAACACAGTCAGCTTCTGATTGGCCGAAGCAAGTCGATCACAGGCAATCCCAGGAGTATGGCGCAGCGTCTCGTTCCCTCTTCAGGGAACTAAGGTTACACGCGTAACCGAGACCTTCCCTTTCAAGGGAACTCACGCTGCGTTAACTGCTGCGGGAACGCTATACCCACGTCGCCATACGAGCCAGTGCCTGTCTGTGTGAAGCCGAAGCACACACTAAGAGGAAAGCACAAGATCCCCGGGCGTAGGGTTGAGGTCAAGGTCGTAACACCTAACAAGAAGACCACCCGCCGCATCACAAACGTTTTGGATGACGATAAGGCTTTAGAGGCAGCCATACTAGTAAAGTGGGCACGGATAGCCAAAGGGGATGTCTGACCGGCCGACTCATAGACAAGTGAGATGGCCTTGACCACCGACTTACTCATTCTCTGTTTAGATGCAGGGAGCCCCTACCTGGGCGACCCAAAACAAACAGTTCAGACTTTCTCCACAGGGCAGCTCTGTGGACATAAGCATCTAGAGATCTAACTGGACAGAGCAGATTTAGTTTCTCCTGGTCCGACGTCCTGAATGGGGGAGGACGAAAGGCTTGCAGTGTGATGGGTCTCACAGTGTTAGTGGGAACGTTAGGAATATACTCCGGCCTAGGGTGAAGAAATGTCTTTACCACGCCGGGAGCAAATTCCAAGCACAAGGGCGAGACTGAGAGGGCTTGAATATCTCCAATTCTTTTAAGAGATGTAATGGCAAGAAGAAAGATAGTCTTTAAGGTGAGGAATTTTAGAGGAACCTCTTCAATGGGCTCAAACGGGGCCTGAGTAAGGACCTCCAGCACCACGGCCAGATTCCAGGCCGGCACCCTCGTGCGAACTGCAGGTCTCAGCCTCAAAGTGCCTAAAAGGAAACGAGTAATAAGAGGGTTTCTCCCCAAAGAAACACCACCCAGAGGAGTGTGGTAAGCAGCTACAGCCGCCACATACACATTTATTGTGGAGGGGATAACCCCGCAGAGAAACGTTCCTGCAGGAAATCCAGCACTGCACCCACCGGGCAGTTAACCAGGTTCAGCTGGTCCTCCCAGTCTTTTTGTGGGGGAACACGGGACGCGACACGACAGCCCCAGAGATATGAGCTCGCGGGGCAGGAATGTTTGGAACGCGTCGCCTGCTTTTTTGCTTCCTGAAACCTCTCTGTAACTGATGTTACTGCGTCACCGAAGAGGCCATCAGAAGAAAGCGGGGCGTCCAAAAGAAAGTTTTTCTCCTTTTCTTTCATCCCTGCCAGGTTCAGCCAGAGATGTCTCTCCGGGCTGCCACAGAACGGGCCGATAGATTTTGCCGAAGAGACAAATCTGCAGCCTGATGTAAATCCCGAACTACGAGACTGTGAGAATTACAGGAGTGCCGGTGCCTTAAGGGACGATGCTGACTCGGCTCTTCAGGCGTCTCTTCAGCCCGAGGCATCACCCCATAACCATGTTGTTTAGCCCTGTGGATGTTTGAATATGGGGACGATTGGGGACTAAACTCTCGATAAGACACGGGTGTCTTCAACCAAGGTGTCGAGGTTGGGAAAAAATGGCAGACACCGGCGTGGAGGTTGAACACGTCGGCAAAAGGCGTTCGTCCAGCTTGCTTTATGCCATGTCTCTTGTTTATCAGCGGGCCAATCGATGTTTAATTTGGCAACCGTTCGTGTGATCTCCTCCACAAGCTCCTCGCACACAGGAGAGTGAAGTGGCGAATCTTCACTCTCACCTGCATCGATGCTCACAATATCCAACTCCTCAGAGCTGGACAGTGAAGCACCAGTGCCTCTCCAGGGGAGGAAGTAACCGCAGACTGTGTTTCCAACCCCTGGGAAGAGACTCTAGATCGAGCAGGTGAGGGACGAGATAGGGCGGGGCCCGTCTCCATCCCCTCTGCCAGATCCATCTGTGACCCCACGACCTGAGTTTCCCCGAGCCGCGAGGAACGCGAGCCGAAGCACCCTCATCAAAAAGTGCCCGGCGGGAGCGCAGCGTTCTTAATGGAAGCCGCTCGCAATGTTGGCTATGTATTTGATATATTTTAACTGAAAAGTTATGTAAAGGATATTTACATTTTAATTCACTATACTGTTCAGAAGTTCAAGGTGGGTAAAGGAGGTTTTTTTTTTTAAAGAAAATTCTTATATTTGCCAAATTATTTGATTAAAAATACAGTAAAACAGTGAAATATTTTTCTAATGAGACCATCTGTTTTCTACGTGAATATATAGTACAGTTTAATTTATATCCAGTGATCAAAGCTGAATTTTCAGCATCATTACTCCAGTCTTCAATGTCACATAATCCTTCAGAAATCATTCTGATATGATTTATGATTATTATCATTGTTGAAAACATTCATATTTCTGTGGAAAACCAAAATCATTTTAATTCCATTTGTTTTACCGTTTACATTTTGCTGAAAATATATTAAATAGCTCCCGCAGAGCCTACGCGTACAGTAATGCACTTTAAATGTTGTGGAAGATGGCCTCGTTTAATATTTCAGAAAAAAAAAAGACTTAATTAAATAGCAGAAAATAATTCTTATTGCGACGACATTCCTCATAAACTGCACAGTTACAGATTCAAAACTGATATATTAAACTGTCTTTTTCTGCTTTATTTGAAGTCAAGACTTGAAGGTGCACCCGCTCACCTTGAGAGAGTTCACTGGAGTAGAACGAGCGAACAGACCCGGTACAGTATATTGCGTTCCACATTAAAGACAAATCAAAACTCAAAAATCAATTAAAAGGCACGTGGAAATAAAGAGTGCTGGGGAAGTGTTGTGGCCTTGTTGCGCCGAGGGAAGTGAAGGTTGAGCTGCTCGGAGACTCGGGGGTCTGGAGCGATCAGATGCTGGCCTTGTCTGATCAAACAAACCACAAAACTCATTTAACATTCCATGTCACTCCATCTCGAATTCTGCTGCATTTGTCTGCCTTCCATTTAATACATTCTCCATTAAATGAAAATGAATTGCAACCAAAATTAATCAGCGCTCTTCAAATGTTAAGGACTAATGTTATTGTTAAAGGGATGCCCTTGAGAAACATTCCCTTACCTTCCCAGGCAATTTCTCCTGCATGACTAATTCTTTTTCCCTTATTCAGATTTTCTTCTACCTGATTTTTTCTAAAGTTTTTTATTTATTTTTTTTTTTTAAGAAGAGTTTTATAGAAAGAAATCATTTAACCTACCTGGAAGTATAAATGTGAGCTTTTTAATAAATATTAATTCATCATATAAAATTGAGGTTAAAATAGTTGACGCAATCTGATACATGTTTAGTAGAAAAAAAAAAAACATTTCTGAAACAACAGAAAAATGAGTTTGTGAGAGTGTGGAACAATTTATACCAAAATGGCTGCTGTTCTTTTGTTTGAACAAAAACAATAAACAAAGTGTTTTTGTGTACATTTTATGTCAAAGGGATGCTATATTTGACAAACCTTTTCAAACATGAAAAAGTAATTTTGAATGATAAGATTTTACCAAGTTTTGACGACTGTCTCTGCTGATGATTTAAATGTCACTTCCTAGACATATTATTAAAAATAATTGGAGGCATGACAGGGGAACATAAAAACAAATTTTTAATATTTTTAAGCCAAGCTTTGGTTTAATATATTATAAGACATATCATTTGTACTGCATTTGAAAAATATTATATAACATTAATATAATATTTTACATATATTGCATCATATTATACAATATAATATTATATTATATAACATAACATAATGACAACTTCTGTGATTGGCTATACACGGAATATCGAATATTGTGACACTTCTTTCATGCAATGTCTTCTTGTTATCAGCAGTTATTGTATTTGCTTTCTAAACTGTCACACGTTCAGACTGGCAGGTATGTAAGTTTCTATCATGCATTCAAAACTAGTTATTTCTCATTGACAAACATGAGCATATTGTTGATTCTAGTCTGCAAAAGATATTATAAATCCCAGCAGTCTTGGATAACGCTGCATGTTTCATGAATGCCAGTGACACTATAATCTGACTTTTTGACACGCACGCACGCACGCACGCACGCACACACGCACACACACACACACACACACACACACCCACACCTGCACGGACAGCCGCCAAACAATCAGTAGCATTTGTTTCTCAGGGCTTCACAAAGGCTCCGGTCTGCCACGGAGTGAGCAAGTCAGGAGTTGTAAACAGACTGACATGCTGATAAACACGGGGTGTTAAATGTTCTCTGCAGGGCTCCTCACTGCATATACATTTTTCTTTTGTTTTTGCCTGGAAACAATCTCTTTCTGTGTTTTTCTCTCTGTGTGTGAAGGGGATTAAATGTGGGAGGCCTAATGAGCCTTTGACATTTCACCATGGCAGCAGATCATGGCTTGTGTGTTTAGGACAATCACAGGGGAAGTTCAGGCTGCAACCTCGTCCACGCCGAGGATCTGATAATCGATGGCCGAGGGGTTATTGTGTCACGCAGGGTCTAATTTCACACCCTTTACTCACTGCGTGATTGTGGTTTCTGATGACCTGGCTTTAGAAAGTTTATCTTTTTTCTGTAACCGCTGATGACAAATATTATAGATTTTGCAACAAATAATACACATTATTCCAGTCTGTGAGCTCGTTTGCAGGACAACTTAAGCTTATTTTATAGCAGCTATTTGCCAAGTCAACATTTTTCAATTTCATTTAGCTTAAAAAAAAAATGTATATATATATATATATATATATATACACTCCATCAATCACCTGCATGTGATCACCATCATCACCATCATCCCCCTCATCACCCTCGTCTCTCTCATCACCATCATCACCATCATACCCCTCATTACCATCATCACCATCATCACCCTCGTCTCTCTCATCACCCTCATCACCATCATCACCCTCATCCCCCTCATCACTGTCATCACCATCATCACCCTCATCCCCCTCATCACCCTCATCACCATCATCACCCTCATCACCCTCATCCCCCTCATCACCATCATCCCTCTGATCACCATCATCACCCTCATCCCCCTCGTCCCTCTCATCACCATCATCGCCCTCATCACCCTCATCCCCCTCTTCACCTTCATCACCATCGTCCCTCTGATCACCATCATCACCCTCATCCCCCTAATCACCATCATCCCTCTGATCACCATCATCGCCCTCATCACCATCATCGCCCTCATCACCATCATCGCCCTTATCACCCTCTTCCCTCTCTTCACCCTCATCACCATCATACCCCTCATTACCATCATCACCATCATCACCCTCATCACCATCATCGCCCTCATCACCATCATCGCCCTCATCACCCCCCTCATCACCCTCATCCCCCTCATCACCATCATCACCCTCATCCCCCTCATCACCATCATCCCTCTGATCACCATCATCACCCTCATCCCCCTCGTCCCTCTCATCACCATCATCGCCCTCATCACCCTCATCCCCCTCTTCACCTTCATCACCATCGTCCCTCTGATCACCATCATCACCCTCATCCCCCTAATCACCATCATCCCTCTGATCACCATCATCGCCCTCATCACCATCATCGCCCTCATCACCATCATCGCCCTTATCACCCTCTTCCCTCTCTTCACCCTCATCACCATCATACCCCTCATTACCATCATCACCATCATCACCCTCATCACCATCATCGCCCTCATCACCATCATCGCCCTCATCACCATCATCGCCCTCATCACCATCATCGCCCTCATCACCCACATCACTATCATCACCCTCATCGCCCTCATCACCCTCATCACCATCATCACCATCATCACCCTCATCACCCTCATCACCATCATCGCCCTCATCACCATCATCACCCTCATCACCCACATCACCATCATCACCCTCATCACCCTCATCGCCCTCATCACCATCATCGCCCTCATCACCATCATCCCCCTCATCACCCTGTACACCTTGGTCTGGTCTTGTAACCTACCTGTAAGACTCACCTGAGAAACCTACCTGTTTGTTCCTGATCCATCTTCTGTCTGCTGTCTTCTGTTCCCCATTATCACTTACCTGGATCTCCTGCTCACCTGTCACCTGTGTCCCACGCCACCTGCACAGAGAACACCATCTTCAGTCATCGATCATCCACACCTGTGTTGCATTCCCGCTCTGGTCTCCCGGATCCCTACAATAAAGACCATTTCACTTACCTCCCTTACCTGTCCTCCTCTCGCAAGTATTTATACATCTTGTATTTTTATTGAATTAATACTAAATTATTGTATGTTTAACAGTTTATTTGTTTTTACACAGCTGAGAATTAGTATTGAGAAACATGGCAATTCAAAAAAAGCAATACAGTAAACATCACATTTGGGAGAGTATTTGCTTTATGGTCAGGATGAAATATCAGGATGAAAAAGGTTCTAATAATATCAAATAAATAATACTTTCTATTTTGGGGTTGAAATGTGACCGGTTTTGTTTAATTTGAGTCAGTTTGACTTCATTTCTTGCATTATTATTTTGATAAAAAGGTACTGTACGTGGATTTATTTTAGACGTGCAGGACTCTGGACTGACCAGCAGTGCAGTTTTAAGCCGAGTTGGCATCCAGAGAGCTTCCTAACAGATCTCGTATGAAGCTGAGGTTTTACTTTTCTCTGCAAGTACACAATATCGCTCAATCAGCTGGGGAAATGGATGTAAGCTCCCGCCTTGTTGCTGTCATCAGATTTCCCAGCCAAGAGCTCACACTGAAACTTTGTGCCACGTTACCTGAAGTTACATCACCACGATTTCACTTGATTTAAAGAAAAATCACTGCGTAGACAAACCAGCTGCATATGATTTTTTTTTTCACTGCCACAAGTTTAAGTCTTGTTACGTTTAATTTACATCAATAATTACAGAACGCATGCATTTTGATGCATGTACATTTCACAGCTAACTTTAATCTCAACATTTACTAAAACATTTTTAAAATTCAAATTTGTATCTGTTAACATTAGTTAATGCACTGAACATGAACAGACAATAAACAAATAGATATTTTACAAACTAATGTTAAACACATATTGCTATTTTATTTTGTTGATATATAATGTATTTAGATCAACTGTAAACTTTTTACTGTTAGTGTGTATTTGTCTGGCTAAATATACTGTAGATATTTGCTGTAAATCATATGGAAGTTAAATATCTAGTTCAATCATGAAACTCTAGAGGGTGTAGGATGACCGGTCCTTTACATCACATTACCACATGGCACAAGCTGATCCTGCAGCCAATAAGATTGATTCAGAGATTCCTCTGAACCCCTCCACCTCCCCAGATCCACCTGCCTAGATCTGCTACAGGATTGATGTGTGTCTGTTTATGCAGCAGCAGCAATAACTGCAAAAGCAGATCTAGTCCGCCAAGACCAAATACATTAAAGTGGTCATGAATTGAGAAATCAACTTTTCCTTGAGGTCATTGTATTATAAGAATATCCTGTAAGTTTCAGAACTGAAAACTTCCTTTTTAGTCCAAAAACAGCCTTTATTGACACCAGGCCCAGCAAACGACTGAATGTATCTGTCAAATATAGGTGAAACTTCACCTCTGCAGAATAAATCAACGACTACTTTATCACTGTAGCGTTAGCCCCGCCCACTGGCATGTTAGTGCTATGAGGAGGAGAGAAGAGCGATACAGGACTAAAATAACTGTTGGTGCTGATAACCCTAGTGGTTAGTGCGCCGACATATGGCACAAACACTTTCGCTGCATCTCGAGGTCCTTTGGCGATCCTGCCCCCTCTCTCTGCTCAATGATTTCCTGTCTGCTCTCTACTGTCCTCTCCAAATAAGGGCACAGAAAAGCTCATAAATATAACTTTGAAAAATAACAATAACATTACCTTTCACAGGATCCGAATGCTGGGAATATGGTAATTTATTTTCAACAATGTGAATGTCTCAGCTGAGCTTTATTTATCAGTATTCGGTACAGTTCACTGTGGATTCTTTGGTAAATCAATCACAGGCTTTTCAAACAGACTTTTATGACAGTAATGAAACAACATGTGTTAATTCTAACGCCTGATCTGATATCAGTAAATCAAACCAGTGACTAAACGGTACCAAGTTTTTCTCAGGATGAAAATAATCTGTCATTTAAACTGATTAGATTATATATAGAAAGTGATCAAAGAATGCTCCCTTTACTTTCGCTGGAGCTGTCAATCAAACAGAGTTTATCAGTGAGTTCTGGACAAGTAACGAATCTCTTATTTACATCGTGTTTGCACTGTTAGAAATGATGAAAGCATTCGTTAGTGTGCAGAAATCGACTGATCAATGACGAGATCACTGCTTTCATGAGCTCCACAACATGTCTGTGATCGACTACAACGTTCATCACTGCAACCTGCAATATAACGATATAATCAACACTTTTCATGATCAGTTAACTCAGAGCTGTAATAGTAAAAGCGTGCTAAAGTTTTCGAGAGCAATACTTTGACAGTTCACATCTTTGCAATATGAAATAGCGAAGTAGGATGTTACTTCATTCATTCAGTTTTGCAACAGCAAATGTGCAGATCACATGTAGCCTAAAATGTTTTGTAGTCATTCAGTTTCAGCACAAACTCAAAGCATGATTTGCATACTCTTCCTCTGGAGCCGAACGCTCTCTGGCAGGAGCTTTAATCTTCTTTCCCCTGAGCTTCGTCTCTGAGTGTCCTCCTGCCTCATGCTCTCTCTGTTAGACTGACCCAGTTGCTCCCTGCCTCCTGTTTTCTTTGACTTCACTGTTTTTAATTATTTGAGGTTTGGAAAGCCAGCGCAAAGTACAAATTAAAGCATGCAAGATTTAAATACCAAAAATGGAAGGGCGTGAACATCCTGCTAAACTTCTTTTATGTTTCATAGACTAAATAAAGTCAGATAGGTTTGGAATGACATGCAGGCAAGTTAATGATAAGTTTTAGACGACCCGTTCCTTTAAGGATGAGGATTGGCTTGCTTTTTTTAATGTTACATGTAACTGTTTCTGTTCTTTATGCACACATGACAGCAGTTAACTATATATAAATGCACAGTGGACAAAAACCATTGGAAAATGAAGCCTGTGTCACAGCAGGACACTGAGGAGATCCAAAGGTGACATTGTTCCTCTTTCAAAGACTCCAGTTATGATCCCAACAAAGATGAAGAACAACACAAAGTCGAAGCAGATGATGAAAGCTTAGTGAAAGCATTGCATTCAGGGTTATTATAGTTTAAAAAAAAATGCATGCATAAAAAATGCATGAAGCAAACAAATGATCTAAATAAGGTGACTAACAGGACACAGGTGAAGGAAATGATTAATTAGATTAAGGCAGGAAAACTAGGTCAGATGATGGGGCAAACTAATGACAGAAAACATACACGTTACAGAAATGGAGACAATCTCTGATCTCTAACTCGTGAAGACAAACATACCTTCAAACCACACTATCAATAATATAAAAACATAAAATGATAAAAAGGAATAATAAAATAACAAATCGAATTATATAAATGATTCTAAAATTAAATCATATTAAAAAAGAAGAGATGAAAAATAAAACAGATGTATGGTTGCTGTCTTAAAGTAACACACACACACACACACACAAACACACAAACACACACACACACACACACACACGGCTATTGAGAATCTTTTGATCCTTCATTTGGTATGCCGTACTCATTTTATCAGTTTAGGGCAAGATGTGTTTCTCAGACAAACACTGGCTAAAATGCAGGAATATTGTATGGCTGATTCAGAAGTGAAGTGCTGCCTTTGTGTTTTCAGAAATGTCATTCTGAACGTAGTTGTATCAAATGACAAGCAGCATTCTGTAACTATAGAAGAAGTTTGATGCCAGACTTTTGGCTGAACATGTTTCTATTTCCAGAGTCATTCCAAGTTAAGACATGCTGAAGTGATGCAGAAAAACACTGTAACACCGAACACTGACGCCTCTTCAAATCTGCATTCCCAGCTACTAAAGAACATTTTAAGTGAAAAGGTTCATTTTCATCCCACAAACAGATTTTTTTAAAGATAAATATGTACATTGCAGAAATGTTATGATGATGTTAGCAGGTCCTCTTAGTGTTTACTAGACAGGGAGATGAGACTCCAGTATTTCTGAATGTATTTTTCTTTTTATTTATTTTCCTAATAATTTAGATGGTGGGTTGATTGGTGGATGGATGTGTGGGGGGTTGATGGTGGGTGCATGGGTGGACGGGTGGGTGGATGGTGGGTGGTGGATGCATGGGTGGACGATGGGTGGATGATAGGTGGGTGGATGGTGGGTGCATGGGTGGACGGATGGATGGGTGCGGGGTGGACGGATGGATGATGGGTGGATGATAGGTGGATGATGGGTGGATGATAGGTGGGTGGGTGGTGGGTGCATGGGTGGACGGATGGATGGATGATGGGTGGATGATGGGTGGGTGGATGGTGGGTGCATGGGTGGACGGATGGATGGATGATGGGTGGATGATAGGTGGGTGGATGGTGGGTGCATGGGTGGACAGATGGATGGGTGCGGGGTGGACGGATGGATGATGGGTGGCTGATAGGTGGATGATGGGTGGATGATAGGTGGGTGGGTGGTGGGTGCATGGGTGGACGGATGGATGATGGGTGGATGATGGGTTGGTGCATGGCGGGTGCATGGGTGGACGGATGGATGGATGATGGGTGGATGATGGGTGGATGATAGGTGGGTGGGTGCATGGGTGGACGGATGGATGGATGATGGGTGGATGATAGGTGGGTGGATGGTGGGTGCATGGGTGGACGGATGGATGGGTGCGGGGTGGACGGATGTATTATGATGGGTGGATGATAGGTGCGGGGTGGATGGATGGATGGTGGATGGATGGATGGTGGGTGGGTGGATGAATGAATGGATGTTTGGATGTTATTTGTGTTTATTTCAAGAAATATGCTTTTTAATGGGTTTAGTTTTAGTTTACTATAATAACCCTGAGTTGTTAAGTCACAAAAATGATATTCACACACACGTCACTCAAAGTCAAAATGTGTTGCATGAGGTTTGAGGTCAATGACAAGAACCAGTGATTTCAAACATGCCATAATTAAAATGGAGCCCCAGTCCTCATTGAAGTCAAGCACTCATGACTTTTTTCCATCCAGTTGATGCATAAAACATTGTCCTTTAACAAGTTCAGCGAACTTGCAATCCTGCGTCCCATTGACAGAGTGAACTTTACACCTGTCCGCCGGGACCGTCTCGCTGCACAACACACCTTCTTATACCATTCGGCACTTGACAGATGCCTCTATACCTGCCACAGTTCTCCGGGAACACGGAGACCTACAGCGGACAGCTGATGGATCTGTGGCCTGTTCCCCTGGGACAGCCTGTCAGCCTGGATCAAACCCTGGTTATTCCTCACCAAGAACCTGAACTCCAGTCGTGTAGTCCGCTATTCACAGTCAGTCACAGAGAAAAGTCTCTTGAGGAGAATGATGCCTGACTGAGGAGGCCTCTCCAACACTGGACACGATTAGTCAGCATGAGTGTTGTGTGTATAGGCCAACACAAGAGAGAACACCTGAAGATCTCTATAATACAAGGAAAAAAACATCCGTTAGTATTCCCGTTTATCTCAATGGAAGTGAAAGACCTGCTGGACGGATGCAGTTTGAAATTTTTCTTTCTCATGGCAGATTTCCAGAAACAGGAAGAATCACAAGAATCAGTGTATAATTTTTTTCAATCAGTTCATTGAAATGAACGATCAACCAACCAGGGTTATTAGAGTTAACTTAATATATATAAATAATAATTATTTTTTCCCAAAAAATTACTAAACAAATTATTGAAAATTTTATTTATTTATTTATTTATTTTGTTGGCCGCAATGGGAATAATAATAATAATAATAATATATTTTTTACAAAATTGCAACAAAATTGGTTTAAAATTCAAAATAAAAATAACCTTTAGTTTATGTATTTTAGGGGTTGGCCATAATGACATTATTTGTTTATTTAGAAAAGGAATAAACCAAAACCTCCCCTTTCAATCCGAAAATTCGTTCAGATCGAGCTCAATCGGATTGTTTAACTTTTCAGTTCAATTGATCCTTCGCAAAACCCGCAAAAAAGTTTGTGTTAGAGCGCATTACTTCTGATCACAGAGCTGTGCTTCACTGAGAAGCTGCGCATAAACAGATTGCAGACTCTGCCAAATCCTGTATGGTTTAATTTCAGTCAATCATGCAGCTTTCAAAAAAATACTATAAAGAATTCCATTTGAAAAATAACCTGATGCAACCGGCGTTTTGCCTCAGCTCTCTCTGTGTGAGCAATACAATGTGACATGTAATTATGTTTTACATATCATGCATAAACAAAAACTACTCCCCTGAATATCAGTGGTTGGTTAATTTAAAACTTAAAGCATGATGCTTATTTATGAATCTTGACCCAGAGGTGTGCAAATGTAGAGGTGAATCTCTGATAAGGTTAATTGAGGCCGTTGTGCTTCACGAGGCGTCGCACGCACTTTAACTGCGCTTCTTAGGCCAACTCGCCACACACCATCTACAAACTCAGAAAGGCATTAGAAACATTACCCACAATGGCTTCCTGTTAATAAGGAGTTAATCTGATTGAATTCATTCTCGGTGGGTCGACTCGTGAGAGGTGAAGAATATTCAGTTCACATTAGGACAGATGTAATACTTGCAGGTCTTAAGTATAAGACCTCGTGTAATCCCTGAGAGAGTTGAGCCAGCACATTAAATAGGCAAGTCGGCAATGTTGCTAATTAGAACGGCAAAAGAGTGGCGTTTTGGTGCACGACGACAAGCTACTTTGCAAAGCCCCGAATATTGTCTTGGATGTCAGGGTGCGTTTCATTTTGCTTTAATAATCAGCTGTTTGGTACTCTGGGGAATCCAACACAGTTGCTGGCGCCTCGAAAGAGAGCTTGAGTTTTCTCTGCGATGTTTTCCGCCCAGATATCACATGCTGACTGTCGGTCTTCTGCAGTTGTCACAGGTTCAGTTTTAGTGCAACGGGGCTTCAAAGCAGAAACAGCCACGCCAGCGTTTCATTTTCCAAACCTCCTCTTGACAGCTGTAGTCTTACCTCAGTGTGGCAGGGCATTGCAGTGCGTGATGCCAGCCCACTCTAATCTCTATTCATAGCTGGAATGATACACTACAACAGAAGCTGTGCAACCCATTACCAGGCCATCATAGAGATGGAGAGTCTATTATTTACCCAGACAGGAGAATACACATGAGGAAAGATCTGTAACATGCACAAGAGAATATGCGTCAAATTCAGAAAGAAAAAAAAAACACCCTCTTTTGTACTCCATAACTGTCATTTTGCAACATTTTCTGGAGCACAAAGGCATAGTGCACATTATTATCACAACATTATTTTTATTGTTTTTAAAGAACTTATGTCAAAACTACATTTAAAGTTTGGATATTATTTCATATTAAGACAAGCATCACTATTAATACTCGTTCATTCATTCAAAGTATTTTTGGCACATAATTACCTATGCTTTGGCCAATGACATTTGGACAAAATTTAAAGTGGGACATGACTGAAATATTAGTCCAGTTATATTTAAAGGGGTCATGAGCTCCATTATTTTAATACTGTATAAAGTTTCCTGGGGTGCATTCAATGTTAGTGTGATTTTTACACCAAACATTGTCATAATTTTGAAACAAAAGGCATTTTTCCTTCCCTGATTTTATCCTCTCTCTGTTTTAAGGGGCGTGTCTGTGAGACTTCAGTGTAAACGCCCACTGCTGTGATTGGACGACATCTCTACATTATCTCAAACTTTTAGCACGCTTTTACTATTACAGCTCGCAAGGTTTACTAATCGTGAAAAGTGCTGATTATAGAATTATATTTAGATTGCGCCATGAAAGGTTGCAGTGATGAACATTGTAGCTGTCATTGTTGAGCTCATGAAAGCAGTGACATCGTCATTGCAACTAAATTTCTGCACACTAACAAATGCTTACATCATAACTAACAAACATGCAGACATGATGCAAATAAGAGATTCGTTGATTCGAATGGGATTTTTGGCACGAGTCCAGAACTCACTGATAAACTCGTGCTTTTTGATTGACAGCTCCAGTGATTGCAAAGGGAGCGTTCTTTGATCGCTTTTCTATGTATAATTTAATCAGTTTAAATGACAGAATTTCCATCCCTATAAAAGAAACAAGATAAAGTTGATTGTTTAGTCATTTGTTTGATTTACTGACAAACGATTCTGAGACAAAAATGTCTGTACATATCAGAAATCACGGTCACTGGCAGGTGATTTTGGTTAGACGTGTACACATAATCTGTACATATCAAACAATCTGTAACAAAGCAATAGTGACACAGTAAAAACTTTTTTAACACACAAGTGTATTGCACCGTTCCAGGGCCAAACATATTATAATATAAAATATTATATTGCTCTCAGCAAATCCAATGCAGCTACTGTGTTTTTCCACAACCTGGCACTGCACAACATTTTGCACTCTTCACAGCGATGTTTATCAATCAGTTGCTTGATCCAGTGTTAGCGTTACATCTTATTTACTTACTATTAGTTGCCGTGCTCAAATCAGTGGGTGGGGCTGCTGAACTTTAGGGTTAGTGATGTCATCAACTCGGGAAGAAGCTCGTTGTAGTCCCTAACCGATTTTTTTAAAAAGAAAATATCTCCCTTTGCATTGAACTTTGAGTGTCGTAACTTCGAGCACAAACAAAACATCTGCAAACAGCAACATTACGCCCTTTAAAACCCTTGTAAATTTGATGAAGCCTCCTAGTGTGCCTCAGACCCACTACACACACACACACACACACACACACACACACTGTAATGATGAGCGAGTCAGCGAATGAGATCCAAGTGCAGCTTTAATACCAAAACGTAATCGTACAGGCAATGGTCAACTCAATAGCAAACAGGATCAACAGGGGAGAGGCAAACTCGTAGTCAATATTCCAGGCTAAGGTCAAAAGGCAGGCAGATAAACAACAGGACGATGACACAGGCAGGAATCGGAACAAGGCAAGGGTAGCGAACAAGACTTCGCAATTAAACAGGGAAACAGAACAGACTTAAATAGGGAGCAGATTGGCTACAGCTGGGCAGTAATTAACATAAGGGGCTTATGGGAAGTGTAGTGTGGTGTATGGAGTCCATGATAGAGTTCTGAAATGGGAGGGCGACAGAACAGGATTCAAAACACACACACACAATACAACCAAAGTAACTCCCCCAAGGATTGATTCCTACTGTATCAGTAGCCAATGAGCTCGCTGCTCGCTGAAGCAGTGCAGCACGCTTTCAGAAACCCTCCATCTTCCCCAGCTCCACCTGTATAGCCTTGCTACAGGTAATTCATGTATGCAATATTGCACCGCAGCAGCATGTCTTACTCCTCACAGCAGTGTGTCATGTATGTATTGGCAGTAGCAAGTCCCTCTCCATCAGCGTATCAGATCTATTCTGCCATGACCAAACATATCAACATTGTCATAACCGTTACCATGCCAAACACTCAGAGAGTTGTCATGACGCATTTGGACACTTCTGAATGTGCAGTTCAAGAAAGTGTCAGGGAAAGAGGCATGAGCCTCAATTCAATTCATGTTGTCACATCTTGCTAAAAAAAACAAGCTCATTATAATCCTAAATAATTCCAAATTCTTTACTGTAAACAACCAAAATATACCTGCCTACTTTAATCACTACGTGAATTGGATCGCTTTGAGCCAAGCTTAAAAAAAATGCCGGCAACAAACAAGAGTAATTTGTTTTTATAAAACATTATTATTATTATTATTAGTAGTAGTATTGAAAAAGTGCATTCATATCAAATACCGGGAATAGATCAAAGTGCTATCAGAGCTTTACTGTATTGAACAACAAAGACGAAATGCAAAGAATTTGGTCATAAACCTGCCCTGACGGTTCAATTATTCAACTTAGATGAGCACCATCAAAGGGTACAACCGCGCTCGAGGTAATATGAACTTTCCGGACCCACCGTCTCCAACATCCCCATCAATCATGCGAGACAAATCATGCTAATGCGCTGTCCTGAAGCATAGGCTGTGCTTTGGCTTCCTTCCTACACAATCAGTGTTTGAGAATACAGAAATATACTATATAAAGTATGCAGCTAAGGTTGCCATTAACTGCGTGACTGCAGATATCTCATGAATTATCGATGTGCAGTTTGAGTTACGGGGAAAAACTCAAGCTGTTTTGGGTGGCAGAGCCAGGATTATTAAAAGCCAAAGAGCCTTAAATGAAATATGACTTTACCATAATGTCTGACAGAAGCTTTACTGAGGAATGTTGTGTTAAAATATTCATGGAAGACTGACAGTGCTGTTGTGTAGCGAACATGGCTGGATTCAGCAGCGGGAGGCCGTTCGGAGGATTTCCCTTTTTGAATATGTGGCGAGACGCGCCGTGATGGAACGCATATGTCCTCAAAAGTGCTGCGTTTTGTACTTTTCTTCACAAGCAGGAATCCGAATTAGTCCTCAGATGCCATATCCATAGCTTATGGCCAAAAAAACTGTCATTAATTCAATCTCAAATGGATTAATTAAAAGAAGATGTTACTCCACCACCTGTGTAGCATCATTAAAGCGACAGTTCACCCAAAAATCGAGTCAAACCTGTGCGAATTTCTTTGTTCTGCTGAACACAAAGGAAAATATTTGGAAGAATGTCATTAACCAAACCAATCTTGCCCCCCATTTACTAACATAGTAGGAAAAATAAATACTATGGTAGTAAATGGGAGGTGAGATCTGTTAGGTTATTCACCTATTCTTTCAAATATTTCCCTTTGTGTTCAGCAGAACAACTTTCATTCTATATATTCAAGTTTCATTTCATATTTTCAGACTTCATATCATAAATGCAATCATTTCCTGAATGACACACACACAAAAATATGTACGTGTGTGAATATATAATATAATTCTCAATTAACATTTATTTTATTTCAAGTAACATTTCTTTATGGCTTTAGTTAACTGAAATGACCCTGATGCAAGGATGAATTGTTCACAAGAGGATCAATAACAAGAAAATAGTTGCTCAAATGTCGGTACAACTCTATTGTACTTCACAATTTCACTGAAAAATGTCAGCATACAGGTGTATAAAGACATGAAAGCAGACTGTTCCTTTAACCAAACTGAACTAAAGTTACCTAAAATCATCTTTCCCAAAATTGCAAAAATAAGCTCTGCTCAAATTACAAAAATAAACGACAAACATTTGCATAAATAGCTTATCTTTTAATTACAGACTTGAGGGTCTTGAATCATGGCCTGAAATTATGCTTTTGTGCGAGAAGCCTCTTTTCTTTGATTGGAAATGGCATACCGATAATATAATAAAAGAAACGCTTATATGCAAATCATTTATGCATCAAGATATCATTGCGGTTTTCATCTCAAAAGGCCCTTCTGTTTGATGAGCAGACCTCTTTTCCAGTTCATCCACAATCCAGCCAATGATGAGTCACATTCAGAAATGGATCATTTCTTTGGATCCCAAAAATAAATTGCGGTGTCATTGTAGAGAGTGTGACCCGTTTGATGCGATTAGACGCGTGTCAGCTAAAGCACTACAAAGAAACTAACTTTATTAACGAACACTCGCTTTTTGATGTCGCAAATGTTCTTGTTCTCGCAGGATTCGTTCACCTTCATAACACTGACTGCTTTTGTTCCTTACAGAGAAACACGGCTTTATAACTCATCTGTCTCTCTGTTGAACATTCAAAAGAAAAGCTTCACACACACACACACACACACACACATCACTCATTCTGTGGCGTACTGTTGCAGGTTTCATCGTGTTCCTCGTCGTTCGCTTCCAGGCCCCCAGGGGCCGATGTCCTCCTTAACAGACCAGCTTTTGCTCAACGAACAAAAACTTCCATCTGCAATCATAAAACATCTTAATCACAAAGCATCATTTAAACTCACAACAGCGGTCCAGCAGACCATTCACAGTACAGAAGGAGACGTGAGCACATCGATAAGATAATCAAAAGTGCGTTCACAATGAATAACATCTTTCGAATTGTTCCAAATGCCATTCCTACACAATTACCTCCGGCAGTCATCACTGTGGAATTCCTCCAATGCAAAGTATTGTGAAGCGGGAATGGATTTCTCTTCTAAGCACACACATAAACTCAACCTCACACACTTGCGCACAATTTACATTTCTTTTCCGTGAAAGATGTTGTCTGAGCTGCTCTGTATCTTTTATTCTAATCATCAGAATGAGAGCCGGTGGAGAGGATCCCATTTAATGCAAATCTTCATTCTCTGTGTGCCACCATGCACTATTCTCCATCACTTCCCTTTTTTTAGTCCTGGAGAGGGAGATATTATCTGGTATATAATATTGGAGTGTTTTTTTTTTTAACCTTCGGGTAGTATCCCTGATTAACCTACAATACAATACAAGACAGCATGCATTAATGGATTTTTCCACTTAGCAAGAGAAGTCATTGCAAAAATATCAGGTCGAAAATTGTTATGCATTTGAAATTACTGAAAAAAGCATACATTTGTCTAGTTGTGTAGTTGCCCTAACTAAAGCAACTTAAATTTCTTGCTTGAAATGACCACTAAAAATGCTGGGTTAAAAATGGACAAACCCAGTGGTTGGGTCAAATGATTGCCAAACCTCAACTATTGTTTAAAAATGACTATATTGTTGCGTAAAATTAACATTTAATGAATAATAGTTCAACAATAAATGTATTAAATTATTTAATAAACGTTCACCTTTTGATAATTATTGTTGCCTACAGTAATTGTGCATCTAATCTGGGTTCCAACCTATTTTGGGTTCGTTTAAATCCAGCCATATAGTAATATTTAAACAATAGTTGGGTTAAATAAAACTCCCCAGCACGATGGGCAAACATTTAACCCAACTTGGGTTGTTTTTAGCCCAGCAATTTTGAATGCAATGCCCAGATTTATTGGAAAAACATGGCTATTATTTGTTATTATTTTGCTTCAAATGTTTCAAAGTGCATTGAATGGCGCCAAGTGAAGTTCCTAAATGTAATTTCGGGAGGAGTGAACCCATCTAATCTTTCAATTAACTGCCGGAGCATATAAGCAACCTCTCACCTTGCTCCAGCTTCAGCTGTTTTGGCATTCCTCCACCTCCCCAGCTCCACCAACATAATTTAGGCATTTTACAACCATACTCATCTTCCAAGCGTTAGTTGTCCCTCTGAGGGCACATCTCAGCTCGAGTCGAAGCCCTTCCAGTGCGGACAGCAAGCCAAATATGTTTAACCTTAATAGCTTAACGATTATCCACTCGTGAAAAGAGTATTTGAAAATAACGTTGCACCTACAGTAAACATGACCAATAGTTTTAAAAGCAAACATGAGGTAAAAAGCTGCTTCTGCGAGGCTTTGAGCGCTTCACATCATAAGTGTATCAGGTGATCTGTCGAGCAAGTTTACGACATCATAAAAGCCGAACATATGCGATGCAAACCTCAATGTATTAGTTTAGAAACCATGCGCTATGGTATAGATGTTTTAAGATCAAAACGTAGTATTGGGCAAGGAAAAGCATGAAAATATGTCGTTAAACTGTCAGTGTATGGAAGATTGTTTCCTCCGTGGAATAATAATTAAAAAAAAGGATAATTGTGACTTCTTCAGAATTGCATGATATAGTCACACTTGAATGTTATAAAATCAAATTTAAAGTCAGTCTATATCTTGCAATTTTTCTCACTTTTATTTTTCTCAGAATCGTGAGATATAAACTCCAATTCTGAGGGGAAAAACGCTGCCTTTTTTCAATTACAACTTTATATCACACAATCCTGAGAGAAAAAAGGCAGTTGTGATAAAAATCAGAATTGTGGAATAACAAGTTGCATTTTATTGTTTTATTCAGTGGCAGAAACAAGCTTCCATAATAATGTTGTTGATGTTTTACAGCCTCTAGTGTTCATTTCAGCTGGAAACTGCAGTGAATTGTACATATAAACATGTGTTTCCAATGAGCCTATGTTTCACATTTCAAGTTTATTTTCTACATTTAAAGTGGATTATTATATGTCTCTATTGAAGACATACATTTAATTCTGTTCATCATCTGATTTAGTCTCTATTAGAAGTCAAATATTATTGATTAATTTGTTTTTGTTGGAATTTGAATTTTCAGACCAATGAACTTTCGAAATATGGACAGCTGCAACATTCTTCAAAATCTCTTTCTTTTGTCTTTTTGTTGTTGTTGTTGATTGAGATCGATCACTAACTTGATCGGCGAGGAGGAAGATTCACAGATACTGGTCCAACACTAACACTATATGAAACACATTTTAATACAGGCTTTGCCAAACAATTGACTGGCAGGGCACTCAATCTATAACCCTGGGCCTCAGGCAAAAATAACATCTCTGATGTGATGCCTCGAAGGTCTCGGTGGAAAGCCTAGAAGTTTTATTCTGTCAATCATGGGATGCTACATTTGAAGGTCAGCGAGTCCTGGGACAGCTCAAGAGTCCCTGGAAAGAGTCGTCTGTACTTCGGGAAAGGCCAACTTTCATTTCAGGGGTTTCCGAGGTGAACCGAGGCCTGTTCGCTGAGCTCTGGGCCTCTGGGCTACAGGTGAGAAAAGGCTTAAATGAAGAACAAAGTGTAAATGGAGTATCGTGGGAAATGCTGAATCCATCACGAGCGGTTCGTTTCCCATGGACCAACTCCGCCAACATGGGATTAACATGTTTTTGAGATCAATACGTGACCTATATGTTAATTGCAAACTGATGATTAATTTCAAGCATGCAAATGACAACGAATACCAATCGATCCTCAGATGAAAATGAAGAAGCCTCCGTGCGTTTGGTTCTGGTAAACAAACTACTAAACTCAACAGGGATCTAATTGAACCTAGGCACTTTTCCAAAAAATTCCCTCACCATGGATGGCTTGTTTTCGCCTAAAAAACATTGCGTTCGGGCCATGCTAATGAGGAACTCTTTTCTTGAAACAGCTTGTTTGAAAGTTTCTGAACTTCCTGAAACGCCTCCATTGTTGTCTTGAGTTTTCTTCCGGGAATGAACACGTCTCAATATTCCTCGTTTAAATAAGGGGCAGGGCCTAGTTGAGTTAGCTTGACCAATCACAACACACTGCTCCAGCCGACCAATCAGAGCACACTATGCTTTTCAGAATGACAGGCTTCATAGAGATGTTTCCCGAAGCCAGCTGTGGTTCTGTCGTTTCCAATAGAGTTTAATGGAACTTGTGACCAGAGTTGGCGAACGATGCTTTTCGGGAAACACACCCCAGAGCGTTACTGACAGAGTGGGAAGAGAGGAGCTGCAACAATGGAGAATATGAGGAAAAACCTTAAAAAGGACATAGTTGACCTCTCTAAAGCATTGGTATCGATGTGACTTTACATATGGAGGTCCTGAAAACACCCGCCACATTCTGTACTCTCATTAAAACCATCTCGTATAAATCACATGTCCAGCTCCACTAATGCTTTCATGTCCTTCAGCATCAAAACACAAGGCTTGTAAACCTTCATTAGATCTGTTGTTTTCTTGATTGCCGCTCACGACTTCCCCTTGACTATGTTTCACAGCCCACCCTGCCCTTCGAGAGCTGGGACAAGAGCCTCTTGTGCCTCCATGGCATGGCCAGTCATTTCATTTCAGTCTTCGGCACGCTGTTGTTCCTCAGCACACGCTCCGTCCCTGATGATAAGAGGACGCTGAAAGAGCTATTTAAGTCCTCTTCAGAGAAAATCGACCACAAGGAGATCTCTCTACAATCGCAAAAACTTGTTTACATCGGTTGCTAAATGCATGATAAAACAAGATGATGGCTTGTAATATGACACCATGAAAAGACAATTCTGCTCTTTTAGTGGTTCTAAACATTAAGCTGCGAAAACATCTTTGCAGCCAAA